>OX387434.1:8336542-8667727 GCA_947563755.1 Lochmaea crataegi
ACTAAGTAGAAGTAAGGGGGCACAATAGATCTTTTAGGTCTCAGTGAATGTCACCCCAATTTACATACATACAAACATACATACAACTCTCCACTCAAACGCATACTACAGATACTAAATGTGAATTTATGTCCATATGGACGAGTTAAAAATTGCAGGATACAAAGCCGCGAGTCTTCTAGTACCAAACTCAGGAATCTGCTCTATTCCGTCCAACATATCACATTCGTACACCCCTGTAACATCCGTTTCAGTACTTTTAGGTAATACTGAGCCGATTTCTCTAAGGCATTGGTGGAGAGCTATAAATGTTGATCGATTGGGAGATGTCGTCTGTTAGGAAATCGTTCTGCGTATCTTCGTTCGGCTGCACGAGCGTTACATTTCACCTCCCCCATAGATTAAATGCATTTCAGCTTATTCTTCATAGGAATAACAATAACTATTTAACTTCGAAGCAATTTCTTAAATTTGTACCCACTACCTCGAGAATGCAAGAACCAAGCGTTATCCATGTTCGATTTGCTTAGTGAATGTGAAATTTACATGAATAAATACACCAATCGTGTTTTATAGTCATCTATGCTTTTGTGCGTGGATGATAATTCTATTAGAACCTTCCGTGAACGGTCTACTTCTGTGGTCTGCTGTTTTACCTACCCTAAAATTGCCAATTTACATTTCACCACTCGAAATTAGTATACCGACAATAGTAATAATTACTACTTGTACTGTTAAATAGTCGTTGAATTTTCCCGCATTAGACATAATTTGATTAAATGCAAATGCATGTAACAACGAAGAATTAAATTCCATGTGAAATATTATGTTAAATATCCGACCTATATTTTACCAGAAGGAAGTCAGTCAGACAAAAGAGGGAATATACATTCGCATAATCCCGAAGCGCTACAACTGTTAACGTATTCCACACTATTCCTTTGAGAAATACATGGGATTGTAACGAAATTAAATTCCAGACTATCTAATCTTAGAATTCACACTTTAAAGTAAACATATTTCAATACGAGGGTTGTATTTTATCTGTTTAAGTGTTTGGTTTGCAGCTTATTGTTCGTAAATTATAAATATTTTCAAAATTTGAAAAAAAGATCCTTAAAGAGGAGGAAATTTAGTAAAAAAAGTTCCAACTTCCGGAACTGTACGTCCATTATTTATAATCTTAATTTAACGCTGAAAATAGCCCTCCACGTGCCATTGTTAGGTTGCGCGCACGGCCTCGAAAGGGAGTACAATGATCTAGACATTATTCCGGATCGAATGAGCTAAACCACATAATTTTAATAAAAGTATGTAGAATTAACAACATTTTAAGCTCATATACTAGACTACATTATGTGAATGAAAAATTTTTTTGTCGCGAAAATGAGACCTCATCGATAAAACGGATACATGTTGAAAAAATTGGGATTTAGGGCTTTCCTTTCTTGTAACGTTTCACAAAAATCCATTCTAATCGGTATATCTTGATTTTCTCTAAGTTTGCCATGGAAAACTGTCATTTATTGATAGTTATGACAATAAGTCAACAATAATTAGAATTTTGTAACCTTGTTATTTGAAAAATTAGATATTAGGCGAGTGTTTAGGAAACTCTAGTGCATCTCTTACGCGTTATACAGAAAAGTTTCCTAGAAAAAATTAATTCTGGTAGGACAAGAACAACAACCATTAATAAAGAAAATATTATTTTAAATCTAGTTGATCAAAATCCAACAGTTAGCGTGAGGAATATGGCAAGACGAACAAATACGTATTCTTCAAGTACTTGTAGGATACTTAAAGAGCAGCAGCTACATCTTTATCATTACAGAAGATTTAATGCTAAACGAGCGAAGATCTCTATTTTTTATGCACGATGGAGCTCCACCGCACTTTGATAATTGGTTGAGTAACCATTTTCCGAATCGATAAAAATAATAATTAATAACTTTATCATTACTTCATACCCGCATCGGTTATTACTTCATAATTTTCAAATCAAAATATTCAGAAAACGGTACACAGTATCGAGTTTTACCAAGAGTACCTTTTTCGTGTAAAATTGAATGATGTTTAAGTTCACTTGAAATTTTGATTAATAAATCTTACCTTAAAAAAGTTATGTTCAATACCACTTACCACAGTACGAACCGTGTAACTAGCGCCCTCTATGAGAGTCAGATATAAAAACAAATTCATGGAATGTATCAATGTGTATAAATTTTATTATTTTTATGATTTTTCATATTGGTAACTGAAAATTCAGGCTTCTAGCTTTATCCAAAACGATGTTACAGGGTTGTCGAAAATATCACAAAATTTACAATACTGTTTATTAACTGAGTCAAAAAATTATCGGGGGTAATACCACGAATGCTTAAAAATTACCGATAATTTCCATGAAAGCTTGTTGTTAATAACTCCACGAGTACGAAGAACGAGTGGAATTAGACAAGAAGCTTGAATGGAAATTTTTTGGTGCTAATAATAAAAAAGCAACAAGTATGTTACAACGTTGTATTCCAAATAGAGTGACAAGCAATTGTCAACGAAAATATACAGGGGGCTATTTGAAATTAGAAAGTGAGGAGTGACTGCAAAAGGACTGTTAAGTGTAATAAAGTTTCTGATACGTCATTAGGGAGGAATTTTGATGCCACTCACAACAGTTTTTACAGTATTAGATTATCTTTTAAATTAAGCGAGATATTTCCTGTAAACCATAACTTGGGACACTCTATATTATAGAATTTTCTAAACTAAATTCTCAAATTCCTAATCGTTCTGCATTTCTTTAGTTATTAAAAATATTTTGATGGTCGAACTTTTTTATACAGAGTGGTCCGCGTAGAAAATCCACCCCTCGTTGTTTTCCTTATTAACTGATATATTTTTTCTTTGGAAACCCATCGAAGGTTATACGAGGGTTGTCTTTTATATTTTGCGTATATAGCTAGAAAAAAAAACAGTACTATTATTTTTCAAAATATCTGTCCACGTTTAAACTCTCCATATCAACGATAAATTGTCGACTGATGAAATTTCACTTAATTTTGACAGATGGTTATCATGCCAAAAAATCCTGAAGAAATCGCGAATTCAGGAATTTTCGGTTGCTCTAATTTTTGGCATGGCAGGAGCATGTAAAATTGTATATAAATATTCAAAACAATCATTAATATGTATTATATATAGAATTTCATCTACCTACATTTTTGTTATGTTCTGTATTATATTCTGTGTTTTGATTCAATTATGAAAGTTACAGTTAAAATTATAATAAAATTCTGAATTTTGTCTTCGTTTTTATAACTATGTACCTATTTTGGACCTAGGCCTAGGCATTGTAGATCATTTTTATTGCCTAGGCAGTAAAAGTGTTATTTCTATGATCGACAAATGTCACTAAAACTGACGTTTAATGTCAATGGGAGAAAAAAAAGTTTTCAACAACAACAAAATGACCAACTACTCAATTATTTTATGAAAATATCTCCGCATCATATGACATTTCCCACATAAATTTTTCAGCGAAAGTTTCCCAGTTTCGAACACAATTCAATTATCCATTTTTCTCGGTTTACTGTGTACATCTGCTACCTGAAAGCTCTTAAAATGCTCTGCACAAGAAGCTCGGAGAATTTGTAGGTATATTTAGATCTCAGGTGGTGGAATTGTACGTAGAAAAAAACGGAAGTAAAAAATGAGGTAACTAGCGCCCTCTATGAGAGTCAGATATAAAAACAAATTCATGGAATGTATCAATGTGTATAAATTTTATTATTTTTATGATTTTTTATATTGGTAACTGAAAATTCAGGCTTCTAGCTTTATCCAAAACGAAGTTACAGGGTTGTCGAAAATATCACAAAATTTACAATACTGTTTATTAACTGAGTCAAAAAATTATCGGGGGTAATACCACGAATGCTTAAAAATTACCGATAATTTCCATGAAAGCTTGTTGTTAATAACTCCACGAGTACGAAGAACGAGTGGAATTAGACAAGAAGCTTGAATGGAAATTATCCGGTTAATTTTAAAGCATAAGCGGTATTTAGGGAGAATATTTCTCGAATAAAAATACGAATTACTGTATATCTCCACTATATTGAATTTGTATTTTTTTTTCGTCGCAAAATAACATAAATTGTCTCCATACCACTATCTTACTCTTTTCCGTGTTTTTGGGTACACTTTTAATGATATTTTTGTCAATTTCCTGTTCTGTTATATCTCCGAATCGATTCATGACCTCTAAGAAAATCTTCTTTGTCGTTTCACGTTTATTATTTTAATGTTGTCAGTAAACGGTTGTCATGGCAACGTTGAATTATCATATATAATACCACGAGAGTGAAAATTTTGTCGGCAAAATTTTTCGATTGTCATGAAAGTTTGTTGCTTGGCAATTTTGCGAATGACATTTTTAACAAAACCACGAGCCGTCAGGCGAGTGGTTTTGGATTAAATGTCATGAGCAAAATTACCTAAAAGCAACAAACTTGAATACGACAAGAGAAAAATTTTACCTTACAAAATTTTTAATTGAGTGGTATTCAACATGACTATTTCACGAGAGAAAAACTAAAAAATCATATTTTTAAACGTTTTATTTATTGCAAACTTCAATTATACAAAGCCAAAAAAATTATAACATTATGAAAAAAAAATTACTTATTAAATTTTTGAAACAGTTTTAATAATTTTTAGACAGTTAAATAAATAAATAAACAACTTAGTTTCCTTAGAAACCACTAACAAAGATTTTATATTGAATTTTATCACAGAGTGATAGAATTTTATACACATAGATTTGATATATTAAACGTCAAAAAATTGCCGCGACCAGACAAAAAATTGCCAGTTCAAAACCTTCAAATTTTGTCAGTTATCAATTTACTCTAGTGAAATAGTCGCTGTAATTTTTGAATTTCCATTTAATAATTTAGCATTTGTTGCATTGATACAACATGTATGAGTAGAATATTCCAAATAAAACACTGTTTTGAATATTAATATTGAAAAGCTTTCGGTTTCTTTAATCATTGAAACGCAGGTTTACAATATAGAATGAAAAATGGTTAAAACATTATTCAATATTCAATAACCGCAAAAGCTCATTTAGATTCTTTTAGAGCTTACCCAGAGCCCATTTGTCATTCTCGATTTAAGCGCACTAAGAACATATCTACTGACAATCTAAATCTTAAATAATCGTAATAAGCAGTAGATTTTTCATCTGAACACAATCTTTTTTATCCAATTACTGAGTCAAAGAAAAGGCAATAAATCTACGGTAAGGGAATTAAAAAATTAAAGAGAGATTTATAACTGTTAAATGCGAATTGTAAAAGTGGCGATTAGGATTTTATTTAACGATTGGCCTTATTTACAGAGGCGATAGCTTTGACTTTCTTTCGTTGAGTTTTTTGCTGTAATTTGTTTCATTATTGTTATTAACGTAATAACACTAATGTTTTTTGAGTTAATCTGTGTATTAATTAAAGAACAAAGAACCAAAATAATTAACAAAAAGAATAATGAATACACCACATGGAACATACAGAAGATATTTAGACACAAGGTATGGGCCATCTGTTCCAAAATATTTCAGAAAATTAGATAACTTATACAAGAAGTTGGCACAGGTATTGAGGATTTTCTTTTTGATACGGTTATCATGATATTGAAAGATCCAAATTGTAAAAGACGAAAAATCAAAGAAAGTGCTTCATTACAACTAAATGTGTAGCTAGTAAAACAGCCTAATGTAGTCAAATTTTTTTGCCAATGTTAGAAAGAGAAATTTCCAATTATCAATCACCTGCGTTATCAGGAAGTTTTTATCCAGGTTTTCTTACGATTTATCATTGGAATTATTGTTAATCAATACACACTTCAATACACAAAATCACAAAAAAGTAGCACCGAACGCGATTTATAAACAACATTTCCGAAATAAGCAAAAAAGCGCTATACTCAATAAAACCGTTCCTGGAGCGTGCACTTCACTGGATCCCATTTCTAGTAGACTATTATATTGTTTTAGAATGTCATACAAAAAATATTTTTTCCACAGTCGCGCGTAAAATTACTAATTACTATATTCAAATGAAATCGTAAAGTAGATAAATGCCGAGGATTGTTACTTTACGCTCTAGCGCAAAAAAGGAATCTTTTTCGCTCGCTTATTTAATCAAACCTCGCCCTCCGAATTAACTCAATTGGTGAATAATTAACAATTTATCAGATTAAAAATTAAATAAAATTATATGAAAATTGTCAAAAATTTTGAAAAATGGTCAAAAATGGTCAATAATTGTCAAAAATTCTCATTTATTGTCAATTATTGTCAAAAACTGTTGAAGATGGACAATTTTTGTCAAAAACTGTCAAAAATGGTCAATAATTGTCAAAAATTGTCAAAAATTGTCAAAAATTGTCAATAATTGTCAAAAATGGTCGATAATCGTCACAACTTTAAAGTTTTTTTGAAAAATGGTCAAACATTTTCAAAAATTGTAAAAAATGGTTAATTGTCAAAAATTTTCAAAAATTGTCAAAAATGGTGAATAATTGTCAAAAACTATCAAAAATGGTCAAAAATTGTCAAAAATTGTCAAAAACTGTCAAAAATGGACAATTATTATCAAAATTGGTCAATAATTGTCAAAAATTGTTAAAATTTCTAGAAATGGTCGATAATTGTCAAAAACTATCAAAAATGTTCAATAATTTTGAAAAATAGTCAAAAATTTTGAAAAATTGTCAAAAATGGCCAATAATTGTCAAAAACTATAAAAAATAGTCAAAAATGGACAATTATTGCTAAAAATTTTCAAAATTTTGAAAAATAGTTGATAATTGTCAAAAATTGTTAGTTTTTGAAATTTGGTCAATAATTGTCATTAATGGTCAAAAATAATGAAAAATGGTCCATAATTGTAAACAATTGTCAAAAATTATCAAAAATGGTCTAAAATTTTGAAAAATTGTGAAAAATTGTCAAAAATGGTCAAAAACTATCAAAAATGATTGAAAACTGTCAATTATTTTTAAAAACTGTCAATTATTGTTAAAATTCGTTAATAATTGTCGAACATTGTTAAATTTTTGAAAAATGGTCGATAATTATCAGAAACTATCAAAAATGGTCAATAATTTTGAAAAATGGTCAAAATTTTTGAAAAAATTGTTAATATTTTTGAAAAATTGTCAAAAATTTTGAAATATGGTCAATAATTACCAAAAATGGTCAATAATTTTGAAAAATGGTCTAAAATTTTTAAAAATTTTGAAAAATTGACAAAAATTGTAAAGAATTGTAAAAAATGGCCAATAATTGTCAAAAACTATCAAAAATCATTTTGAAAAATGGTCTAAAATTTTGAAAAATTGTCAAAAATGTTCAAAAACTATCTAAAATGGTTAAAAATTATTTTTAAAAACTGTCAAAAATGGACAATTATTGTCAAAAATTGTTAAAATTTTGAAAAATGGTCGATAATTGTCAAAAATTTTGAAAAACGGTCAAAAATTTTTGAAAAATTGTCAAAAATTATCAAAAATTTGGAAAAATGGTCACTTATTTGAAAAACAGTCAAAATGGTCAATAATTGTCAAAAATGGTCAATAATTGTTAAAATATTGAAAAATGGTCAATAATTGTTAAAATTTTGAAAAATGGTCAAAAATGGTCAATAATTGTTAAAATATTGAAAAATGGTCAATAATTGTTAAAATTTTGAAAAATGGTCAATAATTGTCAAAATTTTGAGAAATGGTAAATCGTCAAAAGTTGTCAAAATTTTGAAAAATAGTCAATAAATAATTCGAGACGTTTCCGAAAATCGATTTATGTAATTTATAAAATCGATTTACTAGAAATCGATTAATATTTCTTTTCTCTTCCTACTATGTTTAAAATATTCGCTATAGGTCTGTAGCGATCCCTTCTTATAGCTTCAGTTCGCTGTAATTGTACTTGACTACGCCTCTCCTCCTTCTGTCTTTCCTTCTCCTCCTCACGTCTTTCCTTCTCTTCTTCTTCCTCCTTTCTGCGTCTTTCCTTATCTTCTGTGAAAAGACCTTTGAAAAGACCGTTGAATTAAAAAAATATAAAAAAGATTGTGGTTTAATTTCCCAAAATAATTAACAAAAAGAAGAACGTTTTTTGTTGCACATTCTGTGTATTTTTCATTTCCTCATATTGCCTCTATTGCCAGAATTACTGATATTTAATTTGATCCACTGGTTTATTTAAAAAATTAATTTTTTATTGTATAATAGTGGACTCCTAAAAGTATTTGATGAGTGTAAATACATAACTGATTTTTGTCTTCTGTTATTTTTAGTGAAAATAAATTACCAAATAATAGTAAAACTGGCAGAAAGCAGTAAAGTGGAAAATTACTGAGTTGAAATACGGAACAGAACAAAGAATGAGAATTCTCATTTTTCCGGGTAGATGCAATTTAGGAAAGGCTCAACAATTTCAAACGAGCAACTAAAATTGGACAATTTAAAGTTTGACGAAACAAATCTTTTATATAACGACGGTGTTATCTTGACACTATCGTTATGAAAAATACAAAAGTAGCAAAATTAGCCCGCATAAATTACCCGAATTAATCGAGAAATTATTCTATACCTAACCCTTTGTTATCTCTACTCCGTAAGTAAATGTAAAATATGTTCCCTATAGAATTATCCATAATTCCTGGGATTATCACAAGTTCACTTACGTATTATAACCTTTTAAATATGAAGATTTATGCAGAACTTCTCCATGAAAATCCAACAAAATCTAACTTGAAATCCGACTAGGTAAGCAGTTATTTCGTGAGCAGATATAGATATAATAGAGTTAATATGAGCATATATAGCGTTGCCCTACCCCCCTCACCCCAATAGATTAAATGTCATTGTCAATTAAAATAAGCGGATCTGAGTCTGATTTTCTACCTTCAAACGTTGAAAAAGTTGCAAAAGCTGTTTTAGTCCAAATGATGTAAAAAATTTATTTATTTATAAACGGAAAATGCACCTTTCAATTTGTAGGCATCAACACAATTTCTAATATCTCAGAATAATAATGAATTACTTGGCTTGTTGGCAGTTCATCAATAATGATGGGGATGAGAGTTTCAAAACTGTACGTGTTGAATTCATCAATAAAAAATGGTTGTTCCAAAATGAAATCTCACTGGGAGACAAAATGAAAATCAGCGACAAAATGAACAACATTTTTTATACCTCTGATTTAAATAACAGTGCAACTTTTTTTCGGGTTCAGCTTTAGACTCCGTTTCACATAAGAAGGAGCTACGTGAAGTTTGCCAACTGACTTGCGCAGAAACCAAAATGTTCATGCCATTGGCGTTACAAACGTTACAAACTAAAACCATGCCTCCTAAAAAACTTGTTGGTGATACAGGAAAAATTATCCACATTATTCTAATTTAGTGAAAACGTTACGCTACTGATTTGAAGTCGAATGTCAATTTTCCAATATGGCGCTGGTTTTGACAAGTTGGCGCATACGACTGCAACTTCAAGTGGGTTCTTCTTACGTGAAACGGAGTCTACCGTTAAAGCAATATACGAGGGTTTTCTTTTATATTTTGGGACATGCCCCAGGCAGGATGTTACGATGGAAAATTAAAACTTTTCAAAGAAATTCCAACAACAACGGACTGAAGACGTATTTTAAAAAATAACTCAATTTCATTTTGACTTTACTGTAAAGTAAACCATTATAATTTTTTCTCTTCCACATTTCCATTATCACTGAGATGAATGACCTTCATAACAACAGGTTATTGATCATCCGTTCATTCTTTTCAATAGATTCATATTTTGAGATAAAAAGTGTTGGCGAATATCGACGTTTGCAAGTAACAATACCCACTGTTTTCAATTTTATCTCCGGTGCATTCACTGCAAACTCGAACCCTGGAGAATGGATATGTTAATCGCAATTTGTTGATTGATAATATTTTTTTCGAGCAGAGTTGCGATAAAATACCTGCATGCAATGGAATTAATTTACCGTGGAAATAATACGGATAGGTATGTTTGTCAGTAATGATATAAAAGTTTTAGTAAGCATAAATATATAGTTTTGATTAGGACGACACATGACTAGACATTTTAGAAATATATTTATAACTTGAACTTTTATTGTTGGGATGTTATTATGGAAGGCCTTTTTAATTGGTGGTCCTCCAGGTCACTCGGAGGGTCATCTGACTTTAATAAAACTACGATTTCTTGCACTGGGATAAGTTATGTTTATTACCATCTTTATTATTACACTCTACAACTAATTAAGGTTACTAAATCTATTATAAGTATCTATCATTATAGCATATCTTTAATATAATCTAATACTTAATTAGAATGAACTAGAAGCAATACATTTATTATAACTGAATTGAATATGAATATGTTGTTATCGTCTGCTTCTATGATATTTTTATATTGTGGCTCAAGTTCAGGCTGATATTTACTATTTAATGTTATATGTTTATTTACGTGATGATCTTGACTCTCGATACCTGTCGGCCTCGTGGGTTTTATTTATGCATTATTTAACGTTCAATGATTTATTGAATATAGTTTCAAGGGAATTTTTTTCTTATTTTATTTTATGCCAAAAGGCATCACAAACTCTACCGAGGTCAGTTGGGCTGACTGAAGTTTAAATAGATCAAGCTGAAGCTCAACTTGTGTTTTACTTATCACCCCGGTATAACCGAACCTTACAGGAGTCCTGAAGAATATTCTGTAGAGCTCTATCCACTTGTAACAGGGATGATGTTTATTGATGTTTTAACTGACAGTTTGAGTGCAGTAGAGTCAAAAAGTTTCAAATTGTAGTTAAGTTTTGTATATTTTATTGAACTGAAGGACAGAAACTTTTTGTGCTGTTAATTTTTTTATCGATATTATGTTAAGATTTTTATGAAAGGGATATAATTTTTTCTACAACTGCTATGAAAAGTGACGTATTTCTCATACCTTACTTGATTTCAAAACCAAATATTGCTCATACTGTGAGAAATAATATTTCTCACGGCACTTTGCCCACGCCACATATATTTATATGGAGAATCAAATAAAATCGACAAACACTTGGTAGACTACTGTCATCTTTAAATACCTACTTAGTTGTCACAAAACTGTCAGATTATATTAGAAAATATGTCAAAAATTTTAAAAAATTGTCAAAAATTTTAAAATATGGTCAAAAATTTGGAAAAATGGTCAAAAATTGTCAAAAACGGTCAAAAACGGTCAAAATTTTGAAAAAATGGTCAATAATTAAAAAAGACTGTCAAAAATGGTCAATAATTGTTAAAAATTGTCAAAGATTTGGGAAAATTGTCAAAAATGGTCAATAATTGTCAGAATCTGTCAAAAATTGTCAAATATTTTAAAAAATGGTCAAAAATAGTCAATAATTGTTAAAATTTTGAAAAATGATCAAAGACTGTTTTTAAAGTTGTCAAAAATGGTCAATAATTGTCAGAAACAGTCAAAAATGGTCAATAATTGTTAAAATTTAGTAAAATGGTCGAAAATTGTCAATAACTGTGAAAAAATGTCAAAAATGGTCAATAATTGTTGAAAAAAGGTCAATAATTGACAAAAATCGTTAAAAACTTTCAAAATATTTGAAAAATTATCAAAAATGTTTAAAAATTCTCAAAATTGATCAATAATTGTCAAAAATGGTCAATAATTGACAAAAAAAAGGTCAATAATTATAAAAACTTTTAGAAAAATTGAAATTGTCAAAATTTTTGAAAAGTTGTCAATAATTGTCAGAACCTGTCAAAAATGCTCAAAAATTGGCAAAAATGGTCAATAATTGTTAAAATTTGAAAAAATTGTCTAAAATGGTCAAAATTTTTGAAAAATTGTCAAAAATGGTCAATAATTGTTAAAATTTGAAAAAATGGTCAAAAATTGTCAAAATTTTAAAAAATGGTCAATGATTATAAGAAAACTGTCAAAAATGGTCAATAACTGTAAAAAATTGTCAAAGTTTTTGAAAAACTGTCAAAAATGATCAATAATTGTCAAAACTGTCAAAATTGGTCTATAATTGTCAAAAATGGTCAATAATTGTTAAAATTGGAAAAAATGGTCAAAAATTTTGAAAAAATGGCCAATTGTCAAAAATTGTCAAAAATTTCGAAAAATGGTCAATAATTGTCAAAAATCGTTAAAAACTGTCAAAATATTTGAAAAATGTTCAAAAGTTCCCAAAATTGATCAATAATTGTCAAAAGTGGTCAATAATTGTCAAAAATGGTCGATAATTCTCAAAATGTGTCAATCATTGTCAAAAAAAGGTCAATAATTATCAAAACCTTTAGAAAAATTGTCAAAAATTTCAAAAAATGGTCGATAATTGTCAAAAATCGTTAAAAACTGTCAAAATATTTGAAAAATTGTCAAAATTTTTCTAAACTGCTCAATAATTGTCAAAAATGGTCGATAATTCTCAAAACTGATCAATAATTGTCAAAAAAAGGTCAATAATTATCAAAACTTTTAAAAAAATTTCGAAAAATGGTCAATAATTGTCAAAAATCGTTTAAAACTGTCAAAATATTTGAAAAATGTTCAAAAATTCTCAAAATTGATCAATAATTGTCAAAAATGGTCAATAATTGTCGAAAAAAGGTCAATAATTGACAAAAATCGTTAAAAACTTTCAAAATATTTGAAAAATTATCAAAAATGTTTAAAAATTCTCAAAATTGATCAATAATTGTCAAAAATGGTCAATAATTGACAAAAAAAAGGTCAATAATTATAAAAACTTTTAGAAAAATTGTCAAAAATTTCGAAAAATGGTCAATAATTGTCAAAAATCGTTAAAAACTGTCAAAATATTTAAAAAATTGTCAAAAATGTTCAAAAATCCTCAAAATTGATCAATAATTGTTAAAAATGGTCAATAATTGTCAAAAATGGTCAATAATTGTCAAAACTTTTAGAAAAATTGTCAAAAATTTCGAAAAATGGTCAAAATATTTGAAAAATTGTCAAAAATTCTCAAAATTTATAAATAATTGTCAAAAATGGTCAATAATTGTCGAAAATCGTTAAAAACTGTCAAAATATTTGAAAAATTGTCAAAAATGTTCAAAAATTCCCAAAATTCTGTAAAAGAGTTGATAATCATCAAAAATTGTTAAGTTTTTTGAAAAATTTTCAAAAATAGTCAAAAATTTGGAAAAATGGTCTATAATTGTCAAAAATTTTGAAAAAATGGTCAAAAATTAGCAGAAATTGTTAAAAATTGTCAATTCTTGTTAAAAACTTTCAAAATGGACGTTTATTGTCAAAAACTGTCCAAAAATGGTTAAAAATTGTCATTATTTTGAAAAATGGTAAAATTGTTAAAATTTGGAAAAATGGTCAAAATTTTTGAAAAATTGTCAAAAATGATCAATAATTGTCAAAACTGTCAAAATTGGTCTATAATTGTCAAAAATGGTCAATAATTGTTAAAATTTAAAAAAACTGTCAAAAATTTTGAAAAAATGGTCAAAAATTATCAAAATTTTTGAAAAATGGTCAAAAATTTACGAAAAATGGCCAAAAATAAGAAGCAAGCTTCTATCGGCGGTCCGACGACCGCTCACCTTTTATTTTATTTTATTAAGTTACTTTACTTGTATTCTTTAAATTTGTGCAGTTGTAAAAAATGTATAGTGTGCAACATGTGGGGAAAGTACTTTTCACACTCGTGAGAAAAGTTGAACTTTCCCCACTTGTTGGACAATATACTATTATTTTAGTTTTGTTGAGTTTCCGGTTAAAATTCTAAGCAGTATAAGGTGGGTCTTCTAAAATTGATAGTTTTCACTGTTGTTTAACAATATTTACATTTAACCTGGGAATTTGAGGCTTTAACTGTTGAATTCCTATCTCAAGTCAAGTCTTTCTGGACGTTTTGACTTGGACTCATTATGAAGAGATGGGGTTTGGTAGGTATGATTTCGTGGTCTCAATCTGCCTACTTCACAGTGACAACTGACGAGTCATAGGACTCACTCACTTATAGGAACAGAAGTGGAGGAAGATGTTGGTGTGAAAACGTTAGGCGGGGAAAAGGTGTAGGCATTAGATCAGATTAAAGATGATTTGTTCAAAATTATCCATGAAAATATCGGTGATGTCTAGTCAGAGATAAGAAGCTCCTTCCACTTGCTGTAGAATTTCTTTTGGAAGGTGAAGAAATACAATGGGAGTTTGATGTGTTGTTTCCAATAGGTCTTGGTAATTGAAGTAGGAAATATTGTTATTGTTGATGAAAATGAAAAATGTTGCACCGTTCCATATAATGATTATCTTCTAACTCCCTTTGGAACCAAGCACAAAATCCAAACCATTTATCAAAATCTTCGGGTTTTAGAGTTTGAATGAACTGGGGTTTGTAAGGTTTAAATTTGTTACATTTTAATATCTTCGCAACTACATCTTTACTTACACCAAATGTGGCTGACCGTTTCCTTATCGACTCTAGGATTTTCTACTGCTGGCAGCATTACAGTATTCGCCAGCTAACTTGATGTCCCAGAAATTACCAACTAAGAGAGACAGAGTAATAGTGCCCTGCCTACTCGGCTGCTATTGGTGGTAAAATTTTCACAAACGCCAATTGCATCAAACCTTATTAGGTGTTAAGATTTTCAGTAGCGTAGCTTCACACAGTTATTGTTTCTGCTTTGTACAATAAAGTGTTTGTAAAAATTATGAGAATACCTTAATAAACCTGAAAATTAAAACATCCCAGGCAACAGTTAAGCCAGCTAGCTAGCAAGTTAGCTCAGCTTATTTTATGTATCTGCGAATTTAATGATCCTACGATTAAAATGTTACGTGCCAAATTACACCTTAATTTTTTGGAATAGGTAGTTGGTTTTTTATCGAGCTTATATGGGCTACGGTTAAAAATGCAATAAGTCAGAAAAACGTCACATTTAAACTAGATGATTTAAAAAAAACAGCAGAAGCAGAATTTGATAACATCGATGCGAATGAGTGGAGGAAAAGGTGTGACCATGTCATAACAATAGAAGACTCATATTTTGATAGAGAACTTCAAACAGATATGTTTTATGACGTCAACCCTCTTGTGATTACTCTAGATGAAAGTGATTCCAGTAGCGGCAGTGAGTCAGATTCTTCGTAAAGATAAAAACTGTTTATACCTATTCTTAGAAATATACCTAGCTTAAATAATTTCCCAATATCTTGTGTTTCTTTTATTCTCATTACTACCTGGAAGAAATTATTTAGTTTCTAACAAATTTTAATTATAGTCCGTCCGGAAATATAAGATCCTAACTTTATTAATCTTCAATTAGATAAATCACATGTTATTGTAATGGGTACCTTATTGTTAAAATATACAGAATTCAGGTATAAAGCAGATCCGTTTCTATTAAAATCAATATATCAATAATTATAACAAAGAATTAAATATTATTTATTAAGTTAGGATCATATATTTCCGGACGGTTTTACTTTATTAATTGTACAAGTTGTGTTAATTTGTAACAGAAAGCGTATCCTCAAAACTCGCACGGCACTGTTTACAGTTATCGGATGGGCGGCGTCAATAGCTCCCTAGAAAGCATTTAGGACATCAAGTTAGCTGGCGAATACTGTATTTGCTTTTGAATATCTTCGGTCGCGATCCGTGACTGATGTTTTTTTTATCGGGTTGTCTGTTATTGAATATTACTGCAGCTTCCCTATAGGTTTTGTAGTTGTCTCCGACAATTAGTACAATTTCAATTTTCTCGTCAAGAGTCAATTTCAATGGCATTTTTGCTACTTCTTGAAGGACAATTAATTCAATTTTGTTTACATTATTTACAATTTCAATTTCAATGCACACTAACTAGACGGAATGTATTATTTATTTGTCGAAAGCTTTTACTAGACTGACTTTCGGTAAGAGAAATATCATTGTCAGAGCCACCGTTTTTTTTTGTGTATTACAGTAGAAAATACATGATTCTGTTGGGTATTACTTATTTATTACTGATTTAAATTCATTGCTAAAATATTTCAAATCTACAAATAAACATTTGAGATGTGTTCACTTATTAAATAAGATAAAAGTTGACGTGTTTCATAACTAAAATTTGCAAAATTTAAGTGGTCAAAATATTCCTATTAATCTTTTACAATTTGTGGACACCCTGTAAATCTAATGTCAAATGTAAATACCCGATTATTATTATTTTCGAAAGCAAAGATTTTCATGAAGAATAACTTTTTTTCGTAAAACTTGCTATAAAAAAGTTTCCCATATGTTGCCAACTTTTTCAGACATACTGTATATAATTAATTGATTACATTTTACAAAATTCACAGATCAAGCAGCAAATTTTAAAAACAGTTTAGCCTCTGGAAGCAAAATAATTCACAGTTCAAGTAGAGAATTTAGGAATATTCATAGAATGAGCTGGGGATTTTTCAAGCTAAGAATTAAAAAAAAAGGAAGAAATTAGAGAAAATTTCTAGATTAAGTTGGTCTTTCAAGCAGGTTCACAGTTCAAGTATGAAGTCCAAATTCCGATTTTCTTTGCTTCCCATACTTTACCATAAGTAAAATTCCCAAAGCAAAAACAAAGCCATTAATTAACTAAATTTTATTAATGCCTAACCTAAACTATTTCTCATATAAAACGCAGTAATGCGTAAATTGAGGGGATTGTTAACAAACAATATGAAATGTACCTTTGCTCCTTTTCATGGTGAAAACAAAGGGTGATAGTTTATTTTCAATTACGTTAAAGGCCTTTCCGAGTTTCGGAAAATCCGATCGGAATTTATGATCTACCGATTTGGATAAACGGAAAATATAAATATTTTTATAGGTGAACGGACACGACTAAAATGAACTATTCTGTTTCGAATACGTGACATTAAAATCATAATCCCAATATTCAATCAATTATACTTAGTTACAGGCCAATTGTTGATCATTTAATGCCTACTTTCCAGCAACTGTACTTTTTGTTTCAACCCCAGTTGAGAGAATCCTTTGGTCTATAATACCAGTCCTTGATTCGGTGGTAGAATATATCGTGCCGTTGTTGGAGTAGAGAGGGTAAATTTAAAGTTGACTGAAAATATATCCTGAAAATTTTGCACAAGAGGGTGAAAACAAGGTTGCCAGGAAGAATTGACCGGTAGAGAAGCGGGAATTAGAGGAGGGGAGGAGAAACATTAAAGTAAGGAAAACCCTAGGGATAGATGGCCTGAGAGGTGATATGATGAAGGGGCTGCTGGATGACAATGGGTTACTAAGGGAGGAAGAGTTCCCGGAAGGATGGAAGGTGGCCAGGGTGATTCTGTTAAAGAAGGCGGGTAGAGAGGGGAAACGGGCGGGGGACTACAGGCCCATCAGCCTGCTGTGTGGTAAATTGATGGAGGGGATAATAAAGGATAGGATTGAGGAGGAAGTTGGTAGGAATAGGGGTGTTAGGGTAAACCAGCACGGGTTTGCGAAGGGGAAATCATGTATCTCGGCGCTGATGGGCAGGGTGATGAGCTTAGTGGAAAGGGCTAGGAAGGACAACTGGAGGAACAAGAAATTAGCCCTACTCTTGTTCTTCGACGTCGAGAACGCGTTCAACAGTGTCAGCAAAAGGGCGGGTGTTGAGGCTTGGAGTAGGGGAGGGTTTGGTTAACCTAGTAGAAGACTACCTGACAGGGCGTGTGGTAGCGGGTGCAGAGAAGGACACTCCTGAGGGTTGTGCAGGTACAGTGGGTGGACTGGCAGCAGTGATGCTGTCCTACCCATTGAACGGCTAGAGCCAAGAAAAATACTGGAGGTGTGCGACCAGAGGGGAAGTACAGGAATAGATGGAGGAGGAGTATGAGGGTGCGCTAAAACGAGCGATTGGGAGTAGGGTGGACCGGAAATTCGGGAAGGTGAACTACTACTTGACACCGGTGCTCACTGGACATGGGTCGAGAGTAGAGTACCTCCACAAGATTGGGAAAAAAGGTACTGGAGTGTGCGAGAGGTGTGAAGTGGAGGATGATGTGGGGCATGTGTTTAGATGCTGGAGAAACGAGGAAGTGCTGAAGAAGTTATAGGGGAAACTACGGGAGAACATGGTGGAGATAATGTCGAGGTGAAGGAGGAATGGATGGAGGTAACTGGCGTAGTGAAGAGCATGATTAGGGAGAGAGAAGGTCTCGATGTGGCATAAGAGGTAGGAGTGGTAGGTATGGAGAAGACGACGGTGTAAGCGGAGAGTGTGCGGGGGACCGCCGCCCGTTTCAAAGTATGCTAGGGTAGTGATTTCGAGGCGGGGGTAACGGCGAGTTTGAGGTGGGTTTGGTTGGTAGGCATCCTCTTGGGGGTCGAATTGACCTTCTGAAAAGAATTAGCATTTGCTTGGTGGAAAATTTCAATATCCCTTGACGGTATAGAATGTAGAACTGATTACATGTAAAAAATTTGAAGTACCTAGAAGAGTACAACGTGTTCTGGAAGGTACTTTTTACAGGATTCCTGACCTAAATGTTTTAATAATTTGGTGCTTTAATGATTAATAAGTCCTCTCGGATTATGATTACCCTTGCAAAGTACTCTGCCTTTTAATGGTAGTATTGACAATGAGGATTTGAACATTCTCATCAGCAACTAGTCTCACCTCAAACCTCTGCTGCAGCATCGAGATTTTTTAATAGGTATACATTTGTTTCAAAAACATGTGGTCCTGGAAAGTCGCACCGAATTGATGACATTTTCCTAATTTCGGCTATACCATTGAATCAAATTCGACGTTTTAGATGATTATTCGACGCCAAAAACAGCAAAAAATGCTCTCAAAAGTTATGCAGATTGCAGGTATTTAGGACCAATTATTTATAATAATTTTCGTACAACAAACCACTCAATTTTATTATATTACTAAGAATTCTTTGTCGAAAAATGTATTCCTTGTAACAATACTGTGAATTATGTCTTTTGCAAGTGAAGAATGATTTTCCCTTGAAGCAAAATTTACAAATTTACAAATTTTGCGCATGCACTTCTCGCATTCGCCAATATTTCAAATCGCAATCTGCAATAGTAATTTGATTACAGTCGTGGCACATATGAATATTTTAGCTAAAAAATTCTCTTCCAACTGAAACTAGAATTAACATATTCATTCTCTGTAATTCCCTGGAGTTCAAGTTTTCAATGAATGCACCGGAGATCAAATTGAAAGCACGCGACATTGTTATTCGCGAAAACGTCGATATTCGTCGACTTTTTGTCTCGAAATATGAATGTATCGAAATAAAAGAGGTCTTTCATCTTATTTATAATGGAAATGTGGAAGCAAAATAATTATTTACGTGTCACGCTGTTTTACTTTACAATAAAATTCACGAATATTCTAACAAACTGTTAATTTTAATGTTGCTTTTAGTTGGAATAATAAAAAATTATTAATCATAAAATTATGACGATATTTGAACCTTTAAAATGGCTTATTTTTTATCGTAAAACTATGAAATTGAAATGGATATTAAAACCATTATTAGTTTACAATGACATTGGCAAACGATTGCATAATATTTTTTAAAAAGAAAAATGGAAAAAGTACTTGTATTATTTTCCATACAAATGATAATTTCTGCTGAAATTAAATTTCCTCAAACCCAAAGCTTAAACTGTGAATTTTTTAATCAATCTTTGGCTGGAAATATTTCAAATTTCGATCTCAATCTGTAAACTGCTAAAATCGTAGATTTTTTCAAATCCGAAGGTTAGACTGTGAATTTCCTACTTAAATTTATATTTTAAGATGTTAATTTTTCAAATTCCTCTATTTCATTGAAATTTCTGCTGGAACTGTAAATTTTCTTGAATTTCTTGATACAACTGTAGGTTTCCTCAATTCCGAAGCTGAAACTGTGAATTTTCTGCTCAAATGTCTATCTTGACCTTTAAATTTTCCAAATTCCTATTTTAATCTGTGAATTTCCTTGAAATTCTTGCCAAAATTTAAATTTCCTTGAATTTCTTGTTAAATCTGTAGATTTCCTTAAATCCGGAGCTTAAACTGTGACTTTTCTACTTAAATTCCTATCTCAACCTAAAATGTTTTCTCTCAATCTGTAAGTTCCCTTGAATTACCTGCAAAACTGTAGATTTCTTTAAATTCAAACCATCAGTTATGAATTTTCCACTAAAATTTCTATATTCAGCTGAAAATTTTTCAAATTCCTAAATTGAGTGGTGAATTTTTCAAATTTTCATTTTAATCTGAAATTGCTGCTAAAACTGTACATTTTCTTGAATTTCCTGGTAAAACTGTGGATTTCCTCAATTCCGAAACTTAAACTGTGAATTTTCTACTCAAATGTCTATCTTGACCTGTAAATTTTCCAAATTCCTACTTTAATCTGTGAATTTTCTTGAAATTCTTGCCAAAAAGTAAATTTTCTTGGATTTCTTGGTGAAACTGTAGATTTGCTTAATTCCGAAGCTTAAACTGTGACTTTCCTACTCAAATTCCTATCTCAACCTATAAATTTTTCAAATTTTTCTCTCAATCTGTAAGTTTCCTTTAATTACCTGCAAACCTGTAGATTTCTTCAGATTCAAACCATGTGTTACGAATTTTCTACTCAAATTTCTATCTTCAGCTGTACATTTTTCAAATTTTCATAACAATCTGTAAATTTTCCTGAAATTGCTGCTAAAACTGTACATTTTCTTGAATTTCCTGGAAAAAACTGTGGGTTTTCTCAATTGCGAAGCTTAAACTGTGAATTTTCTACTCAAATGTCTAACTTGACCTGTAAATTTCCCAAATTCCTATTTTAATCTCTGAATTTCTTCAAAATTCCTGCCAAAAAGTAAATTTTCTTGGCTTTCCTACCAAAATTTAAATTTCCTTGAATTTCTTGGTAAAACTATGGATTTTCTTAATTCCGAAGCTCAAACTGTGACTTTCCTATTCAAATTCCTATCTTAACCTGTAAATTCTCAAATTCTTCTCTCAATCTGTAAATTTCCTTGAATTACCGGCAAAACTGTAGATTTCTTCAAATTCAATCCATGAGTTATGAATTTTCTACTCAAATTTCTATCTTCTGCTGTAAATTTTTCAAATTCCTAAATTGAGCTGTGAATTTTTCAAATTCTCATTTAAATTCCTGCTAAAACTGTGCATTTCCTTGAACTTCTTGGTAAAACTGTAGATTTCCTCAATTTCGAAACTATTCATTCATTTCGAAACTATCAATTTTCTACTCAAATTTTTATCTCAACCTGTAAATTTTTCAAATTCCTATTTCAATCTGGTAATTTTTCAAATTCCTACTTTAATTTGTGAATTTCCTTGAAATTCCTGCCAAAATTTAAATTTCCTTGAATTTCTTGGTGAAACTGTAGATTTCCTTAAATCCGAAGCTTAAACTGTGACTTTCCTACTCAAATTCCTATCTCAACCTAAAAATTTCCCAAATTTTTCTCTCAATCTGTAAGTTTCCTTGTATTACCTGCAAAATTGTAGATTTTTTTAAATTCAAACCATCAGTTATGAATTTTCCACTAAAATTTCTATATTTAGCTGTAAATTTTTCAAATTCCTAAATTGAGTGGTGAATTTTTCAAAATTTCATTTCAATCTGAAATTGCTGCTAAAACTGTACATTTTCTTGAATTTCCAGGTAAAACTGTGGGTTTCCTCAATTCCGAAGCTTAAACTGTGAATTTTCTACTTAAATGTCTATCTTGACCTGTAAATTTTCCAAATTCCTACTTTAATCTGTGAATTTCCTTGAAATTCCTGCCAAAAAGTAAATTTTCTTGGATTTCTTGGTAAAACTGTAGATTTCCTTAATTCCGAAGCTTAAACTGTGACTTTCCTACTCAAATTCCTATCTCAACCTATAATTTTTTCAAATTCTTCTCTCAATCTGTTAGTTCCCTTCAATACCTGCAAACCTGTAGATTTCTTCAAATTCAAACCATGTGTTATGAATTTTCTACTCAAATTTCTATCTTCAGCTGTAAAATTTTCAAATTCCTAAATTGAGTTGTGAATTTTTCAAATTTTCATAACAATCTGTAAATTTTCCTGAAATTGCTGTTAAACTGTACATTTTCTTGAATTTCCTGGAAAAACTGTGGGTTTCCTCAATTGCGAAGCTTAAACTGTGAATTTTCTACTCAAATGTCTAACTTGACCTGTAAATTTTCCAAATTCCTACTTTAATCTCTGAATTTTCTTAAAATTCCTGCCAAAATTTAAATTTCCTTGAATTTCTTGGTAAAACTGTAGAGTTCCTTCATTCCGAAGCTTAAACTGTGACTTTCCTATTCAAATTCTTATCTTAACCTGTAAATTTCTCAAATTCTTCTCTCAATCTGAAAGTTTCCTTGAATTACCGGCAAAACTGTAGATTTCTTCAGATTCAATCCATAAGTTATGAATTTTCTACTCAAATTTGTATCTTCGGCTGTAAATTTTTCAAATTCCTAAATTGAATTGTGAATTTTTCAAATTCTCATTTCAATTCCTACTAAAACTGTGCATTTCCTCGAAATTCTTGGTAAAACTGTAGATTTCCTCAATTTCGAAACCACTCATTCATTTCATTTCATTCATTTCGAAACTATCAATTTTCTACTCAAATTTTTATCTCAACATGTAAATTTTTCAAATTCCTACTTTAATCTGTGAATTTTCTTGAAATTCCAGCCAAAATTTAAATTTCCTGGAGTTTCTTGGTAAAACTGTAGGTTTCCTCTATTTCCAAGCTTAAACGTGACTTTCCTATTCAAATTCCTATCTTAACATGTAAATTTTTCAAATTCTTCTATCAATCAGTAAGTTTCTTTGAATTGCCTGCAAAACTGTAGATTTCTTCAAGTTCAAACCATGAGATGAATTTTCTACTCAAATTTCTGTCTTGAGCTAAAAATTTTCAAAATTTTCATCTTAAGCTGTGAATTTTTTATATTCTCATTTCAATCTGTAAATTTCTTTGAAATTCCTGCTAAAGCTGTGCATTTTTCAAATTCTCATCTTAATCTTGAAATTTCTGCTTAAACTGTAGATTTCCTTAAACTCGAAGCTTAATCTGTGAATTTTCTACTTCAATTTCTATCTTGAGCTGTGAATTTTTCAAATTCCCTTCTGATTCTGGAAATTTTTATAAATTCTCTGCTCAATCTGTGGATATTCGAAAATATTCCGCATGAAATGTGAATTTTCTTTCTTATGTAAAATCTTTCCTAAATTCCTAGCCAAATCTGTGAATTACCCCAATTTTCCTGGTTAAAATTTCTTAAAATTTCCAGATCAATCTATAAATATAATAAATTTTAACAGCTAAATTTATTTGTAATTAATTTTTTGTTCGTTTGTACAACTTTTAAGAAATACGAAAAATTATCTGTTGTTCATTTGCTATAAATTGAAAGAGGATTTAGCGAAATTTAAAGTTTTTCAAATCGTAAATTTAAGGAGACTTTTTAGCGTGAAAAGTTAGGGTAGATAATTCAACTAAAATCTTTAATAGCATTTTACAAAACTTCTATCGGCCAAAAGTTAAAAGTAGATAAGTTAGTTTTAGTTCACACTGAATTTTCGTGTCGCCTAGAAAGTTTACAATTGTAAAGACACAAACTTCGTTTATGAATGACGCCATACACAAAAATTTGTAATAGTGAATTTTGTAGTATATAACCCAACTTTTATTCAAGAAAAAACGCAGAATTTTATCTTAAAACATTTCTTACACTCACCACGGAATAAATTCGCTGTTCTATCTAAAAACGTTTATGAAATTTGGGTGTCAAAGTGAGATAGATAAATTGGTCTTTCAGTAAATAGTCCGAAATTGATTTTTATTGGGCATTAACCCGACAACCTAATATGAAGAGATAATATTCATTTCTTGCTTTTTTCGCAAACCAGTGCCGTGGAAATTTTTGGGCAGAATACACACGAGAAATAATATCCTTCACTATACTTTATAGTCCAGGAAATATAGCCTGAATATGACCATTTTTCATTGTTTCCCTCCTGGTGGCTGATTTTGCTTGATAAGAGGGCAAAATCGATGTGGAATAAGATGTCGTTGCAGAAAATTGTTTAACGAGGTAAGTAGGGTGTGATTTCAGTAAAAATGACGTTTTTCGTGCATATCTTTTTACCCTTCAATTTAACAGGTTTACAGGTTTCAGTCGGTGCGTTTCAAGCTTTACTCTCTGTCTATTTCAAACAGACTATAACATAAAACGCGTACCAAGGTTTTTTAAACGAATTAGTAAAACTTTTCATCCATTGAACTACCAGTTAAATTTTTAAATATTTTCGGGGTTTAGAGATCTCATTTTTTATTATTTAGAATTGACTGTTATACTCGTATCTTGTTCTTTCTGTAACAGTTTTCACAAATAAAAAACTACTGAAATTAAATTTTATCACATTAGAAATTGAAAATCTGTATAATTATATACGCCAATGGAATTTATCGGATTTATATTTTCCGGGATATATAGTAAGCTTAAAATCTGATCGATCCAACTCTCGCAAAAACTACGGAACAAAATCCCTGAATAATTCATTACTCTCGAATTCTTACACACAAAAAAAAACTTTTACAACACCAAATAGTCTTTAGAGGAGTTAAAACTGCCAAGATTTGTTTTTCACGAGATGTGTTTTAATATTACAAAATACTTAGGGACTTTGAAAACATAAACTTTAATAAACAAGAAACAAACCAGTGGCGGAACATGATACATTCAAACATATAAAAATAAATATTCGGATAGTTTTTCGCATTTTTGTTTTATAGAAATGTACCAGTAAGAGATGAACTTCCTCATTCATATATTAAGTTCCTTTATCCTATCTTCTGTAGTTGTCCCAAGGTGATCTATGATTAATTTTGTGGATTTTAAATTTGTATGTCTTCCATCGTTTTGGGTTTTTTAAGCTTGGTCCGCAGAGATAAATAAAGTTTTGGTTCGACTCCAACGGTTATAAATGATAAATTAGTCATTTATAAAATCCACTTGTCTAGAATGCCAACCACTTTCTGATTTAATGCTATGGATATGTGGCTTTAAAATCTTGGCACTTAAAAATATGATTTACTAATCCAATTCATATTTAAGCAAATATTCTTTGTTCAAAAATGAAAATTAGCCTGACTAGGACATTTTTCTATAATCGTGAACGTGATATACGAAGAAAATATGTTAAATATTGGAAGACACAAAAATTAGAGGTGGTCTGATAAAATACGTGTTTGCAACTGAAGAAAAAGACCATACGAAAATCGACAAAAATATTGGTCACACCATAAAAGGGTGACACTTATACCAGAAATTAGCACACCACTGAAAATTTGAAACAATTTCAAAGTTAGTTTTCCCGTGAAGCGTCACATCGATTCTAACAATTTTTTTTAAATGCAGATTTATTGTTTAGACTATTACAAAAATGTATACTCCAGAAAATATTAGAAGTATATATTTACAAGGTTTAGAAGAAATTATGCTTTTCCCCAGAAATTTAAAACGCCCTTTGGGATGACTCAGGTATACACTAAAAGCGAACTGCTCTCTCATTATTCCCGAATAAATTGTTTTTCAATTCACGCCATTATCTCTGAACTAGAACACGGAATTGGTTCCACCAATCGTGAATGGTTTACTTCATTCCAAGATATTTCGTTTTAACTTTACACCAACATGATTGATTCAAGAGAAAAAACCCACATCAGGTAGTCGTTTGCACAATATCGTATCGTAATCGTTTCTTCTGAAAGATGATGCCTGATAGTATGATTATTTCACAACTGAAATGTTTGGCTGGTAAAATAATATTCGGGATTTATAAATTCTTATTACTAAATCCTTAAGACCAGATACCGAGTCAACGAAATATTGTGAAATGTACTTTACTTTAAACGTTATTTGGCCTAATAACTTTTATAGAATGTGTTATAATGTTGACAAAAAGAAACGAGTTCAGCTATCATTAATTTTGTATGACTTATCAAACTGTTACTCGACAATTTTGAGGTTATGTAAAAAACAATTTTTTTTTGGCCTCTCCTACCTTCTCCAATTTCATTTACCCCGTTAGGAATTATTCCGAAGATAGACTGTTTTTTTGGATTAATTTGCCTGGGCTAAAATATTTATCAAGAGATTCTGTAATAAAATAAAATGAAACAATATAAAATCGAAGTCCAAGCGGGAGTCTACGGTGATGGTGAATAATATAAAATCCTTTACCGAGACCCTGATAAATGATTGTGTAATGTAGTGCTGTACATTTCAGTTTACCTGAAACAAATTGCATTGAATTTGTCTCGAAACATTTTACGTCTTTACTATGCGGTGTTAGAGATAGGACCTATATTTCATTTTTAGCACCCCATAACATGTATAAGACTTTTAACGATAATACTCGTTTTACGACCAATACGATAAAAGTAATTTAAACACTCAATTCAAACAGTCTTAAGACTGGGACACTTCGCTGTGACGAGTTGTTTTGCGAAGCTTCCAATTTTTGTGCTCATTCCATCGTAGTGCCTGATATCCCATCCTAAGACTATCATTTTCTTTAGCGTTCTTATTACACAAATTATCAAAAAAATCCTAAACATTTTCCAGCAAATAAACGGTCTGAATCCGGAATCCGGCTCGAAGGACCAATGTTTGTGTGACTTTAAAGTGGTTTACATTAATAGTTTTAATATTCACACTGTCGTTTATTCACTCTTCGGAGATTATATACGGTTACATTCATATTCATTTTTTGATGCAATCGATAGAGCGACCGCTAATTAGCCGAAAAGGGACGCAAAGTGAAAAAGAAAACAAAATATTTTTGGGCGGCATATCGCCGGCGATGAATATAAGAAACCAAAAAAAAAGCGCCGTTGCCACGTCAACAGGTACTAGGATTCAATAAATTGAAATTTACATTTCGACGTTTCGTTTCTTCAAAACCACCATCAACTATATATTTTTTTTAAATAAGAATGCTAAAATGGATGGTTTCGCAAGATATCTCGAAAATTAGAGGAGACATCATTATACTTATTTTTTTGTTAAACAAGCCATGGTCCAACAAGATGTTCAGTAAATTGTTCCATTTCCGATATATAGGGCGATTTTCCAAAATTTACCCAAACTGCCATATCAAATATCTTTTTTATTTTACTAGATATGAAAAATGAGGAGAACGCAAACATTCACTATGAATACAGGACTGAGATAGGAATAATATTCATGGGCAAGATTATAAAGAAATGACTATACTATATTTATTTTTCCGTTGGAGCAAAGTGCTTCATTATTTATTCAAAAGTACTATAAATATAGGGTGAGTCTTTCTTTTTTTCTATGTGGAATAAAATGATAAAACAGGTCGGTTTTACCAAAATTAAATCGACACGTCCTGTATCGCCTCAAATACAATAGGGTCGTAAAATTCAGCACAATGGTTAAGGATTCATTGATATGATAAGCCGGAGACCAGTGTCGTGCAGTCAGTTTAAGGGTTTTGCCTAGTAGGGATTATAGTAACGGATTAAAGCAGGTACTTTGGCCCAATTGAATGGTCTCCGTAAAATCGGCTCTTAATACTGTAATATTTACTTACTAATAATATGATACTTGCCTAACTTTTGCACTATTAAATAAACGCGGCAAATGATACCATTCAGGTCTTTACCGAAAAACGTAACGCCAATCGTTTATTGCCGCTTTATGGCTATCGACCCTTTCTTGTGCTCCCATGCAATAGGAAATATAGTATAGCAAAAAAATTAGAAATGCAGACCAAGAAACATGAACTGGAGAGAAGCAACGGAATTAGCACAAAATAGACAAAAATGGAAGAAATTCGTAAATTAAGTACCCAAGTAGTATAAAACTTATCAATTATGCTTTTTAACAACTACTTTTATAATTGCATTTTAAGTTTAGTGTGGTTTTTAACCTAAGTATAATATATGCTCTCTGTGAAAATATAATTTATCTAAAGGTGTACATCGCGATTAACGCTTTTCAACACCATGAATATCCTGAATTCTAACAAATGACCACAGCTTTTGTATCTAGCCAAATCCACTCATATCCCAATTCTACACACAAACCGTGAACTTTAAGTCTAGACACCACCAACTCTCATTAAGAGCCGATGTGATCCCAAAAAAACAACGTTGCCCAGCAATTGAACTTTCACCTTTGAATCTTAAAAAAAATTGATTATAATTTTATGTTATATCTAAATCGATTTTAATCAAATCTCTCGCCGGGGTTGCTTTTTGAATTTTAATCATCCTGGAATATATTTACATTAGGTACCTATGGGATAAGCATTGTTTTTATACCGTATACTAATAATAAACAATTGGTAGTATTAATTAATAATTAATGTAGATATCGAAGAATAATTATATTATTCTAACACTTTACAACAAAGTTTTGAAAAATATTTTCCAAAAACAGTGACCGTTCAACCAAGAACAAACAACTACTTCCCGCAAATATGCCTAAATCGGTATGCAAGTTATGTTGTCCCTTCTAATTGCAAACCAGAATGGTTGGTTAAATCTTGTAGATCATACCGACCCTGTTTAACTTAGAAGTGTCTTGCGGGGCATATAGCCCGAGAAGTAATTGCTTCTTTTATCAAGTCTATAATTTTTTTAATATTCTTCACAGTGACAATATCTACAAATTTATATTATTTAATTGACCGTCAGAGAGCTACAAAGACTTTTTAACGCCTTAAAGTCAGCAGGTTTGGCATTTTTGCATTTTCCCCGCTGGTATAACTGAGAAATTCGCGCTAGTAGACCATAACTTTATAAGGTTTCCAAGTGCAATCAAAAAGTACTTAAGAAGGCTTTAATGAAATATAAATAGCACGTAAATAAGTTTGTTATTCTAATTAGCTCGCCTAACCGTATCTTGGATAATAATTCTCTTTCTAATTTGAGGTTTTATGAAATATTAAGTTTATTATAACTTTATTCAGTTCTCCTAATAATTTTTAATTAAATAGAAGACTTTCAAAACTAAAACTTCAAATCGGTTTTCATCCACGGTGTCGTATTTTACCGGATAAGAATAAGATTTGGAAAAAAACTTAGTTTTCTCAAATTAATTTAAAAGTATTTCGACATCACAGCAGCTGGTACATAAAGCCGTGTTTGCACTTGTATCGTGCAAACTCCCTTTATTTTTGGCAGTAGATTTGAATAAAAGAGGAAAAAAATGTTCGTTCCTTAAAAAAAATTGAGATATTTGGCATTTGTGAATTTGAACTTTTGATCACTTTCTTACGAACCCTGTATACAAAATAGTTATTTGTGTATTCAGAGCGTAAAGTCGATTTTTCTTTATTCTAAAATTTTCTATTTGTGGGTTGCGAGGAGCTAGAATTAAGCCGACGATATGTAATATATAACTAAGGGAAACTATTTTTAATGTGGTCGTAGATAAAATATTGTATAATACTCATGCGTGAAGTACTTTTGCGCACGAGTTGCAAAAATGAAAAGCACGAGCGTGGCGAGTGCCTTTTTTCGCAACGAGTCACTTCACGCACTTGTATCCTAAATATCTATTTAAGTACTAAATATCAATTAAAAAATTAAAATAAATCATAGTGAGTCCTCAACACTTGAAGGTATGAGTTCTCGCAGGATAAATCTATATAACTCAATTTTTCAACAAGTTATACCATTATAAATCAACTAAATTTAAGAAAGTAAAGATAATTCCACAGTTTAGCACTTTGAAATTTTGAAAAGAGGTCGATAATTTTTGAAAAATAGTCAAAAATGGCCAATAATTGTCAAAAACTATCAAAAATGGTCAAAAATTGTTAAAAATGGTCAAAATTTTGGAAAATAGTTGATAATTGTCAAAAATTGTTCAAGTTTTTGAAAAATTGTCAAAAATTTTTTAATATGGTCAAAAATGGTCCATAATTGTCAACAATTGTCAATAATTATCAAAAATGGTCAATAATTTTGAAAAATTGTCAAAAATTTTGAAAAATTGTGAAGAATTGTCAAAAATTGTCAAAAACTATCAAAAATGGTTAAAAATTGTCAATTACTGTCAAAAATTGTTATCATTTCGAAAAATGGTCAAAAATTATCAAAAATTTGGAAAACTGGTCACTAAATTTGAAAAACAGTCAAAATGGTCAATAATTGTCAAAATTTTGAGAAATGGTCAATAATCGTCAAAAGTTGTCAAAACGATTTAAACACGTAATTTATAAAACCGATTTACTAAAAATGGATTAATATTACCATAAAAATCGATAACTAAAAATCGATTATAAGAAAATAATAATCGATTTATATAAAAATTGAGTAATTTTTAACATCCCCAGTCAGTAGATCTTTTTAAGGTTAATCATGATGAATAGCGAAAATGACGATTATTCTAGCACTCCTATTATAACCTAAGATAATATAAAAAACTATTAAACAATTAAAAAATAGCGTAGACAAGCGTATTAAAATGATATATATATATATATATATATATATATAAAATAGGATAATAGGAATTCCTATTATACAAATAGTTGGCAAATTGGTTGGTTAAATTAAAATAGGATATATTGTATAGATATGATATTTTAGAATAAAAGTGTCACTATAAAAAAATAAATATTTGTGTGCAATTGATCTGTAAGATAAGACAGATAATGGAGTTTTTTTGTCGATTATTTAAAAAAGAAGATAATGTCAAATCCAAATGTTAACGCATGTCAAAATTTTGAAAAAACCAATAAAACATTTTTAAATTTGAAAAAGGGGTACTCAAAAGAAAAATTGAAGGGCGTTGCGAGATAATTTTAGTTTTTAAAAATTATTAGACATGAAATTTAATATAAAAGTAAAAATCAATTTAAAAAAAAAGGTGAGCGGTCGTCGGACCGCCGACAGAAGCTTGCTTCTTATGCTCAATAGACTGACCATTTTTCGTGAATTTTTCACCATTTTTCAAAAATTTTGACAATTTTTGACAGTTTTCGACGAATTTTGACAATTATTGACCGTCTTTGACAATTATTGACAATTTTTTCGAATTCTAATTATTATTGACCATTTTGGACAATTATTGACCAATTTTGACAGTTTTGACAATTAATGATCATTTTTGACAATTTTTCAAAAATTTGACCATTTTAGATCATTTTTCCAAATTTTAAGACTTATTGACAATTTTCAACAATTTTAGAGCATTTTTGACAGGTTCTGACAATTCTTGACCATTTTTGACAATTTTTCAAAAATTTTGACAATTTTTAATAATTATTGACCATTTTTTCAAAATTTTGACAATTTTTGACAATTTTTAGAAAAATTTAACCATTTTTCAAAAATATTGACCATTTTTCCAAATTTTTGACAATTTTTGTGAATATTTGGCAATAACCATTTTTTCAAAATTTTGACAGTTTTTGACAATTTTTTACGATTTTTTCAAATTCTTGACAATTTTTGACCATATTTAAAAAAATTTGACAATTTTTCAAAATTTTAACACTTATTGACCATTTTTGACACTTTTTGACGAATTTTGACAATTATTGACCGTCTTTGACAATTATTGACCATTTTAGACAATTTTTCTAAAATTTAAGATATTTGGCAATTATTGACCATTTTTTCAAAATTTTGATAATTTTTGACCATTTTTCAAAATTTTAACAATTATTGATCCTTTTGGACCATTTTTGACAATTTTTGACGAATTTTGATTGGTCTTGACAATTATTGACCGTCTTTGACAATTATTGACCATCTTTGACAATTTTTCAAAAATTTTAACATTTTTCAAAATTTTTGACAATTATTGACCATTTTTGACAGTTTTTGACAATTTTGACAATTTTCGAAAATATTTGGTAATTAATAACCATTTTTACAAAATTTTGACAGTTTTTGACAATTTTAGACCATTTTTGCAAATTTTAACAATTATTGACCATTTTTGATAATTTTTGACGATTTTTCCAAATTCTTGACAATTTTTGACAATTAAAATTAAAAATAATGGGATGGGATTGATGCATTGCAGAAAATGTTAGAATCACAGTTGGATTTATAAATCTTCAATCAGAATAAAAGGAAAATTGTTTGACAGCTTGATGTTTAGCTACTTGAACGGGCATTGCAAGGAGATCATTATTGACAAACAACACGGTTTCAGAAGGGGCCGTTCAACTGTCACATTGCTTGTTTACCATACAAAATTGTCAGAGGCTCTGGAGAATGGTCATAAAGTTGATGCGGTATATACTGACTTCTCCAAGGCATTTGACAAGGTGAATCATTGCCTTCTGATGGCAAAATTGGGAAACATATCTGATCAATTAGCAGACTGAGTTCTTAGTTTTCTTAGTGGCAGACGGCTATTAGTTAAGGTTGGTAACTTTATATCAAGAGTAATTGAGGCAGATTCTGGAGTACCCCATGACCTTAAAACTGTGATACTTAAGTATTTAGGTACTTTTTGTACTTATCCCCATTTAAATATATTATAATACTTTTGTCAATATCTTAGAATTCCGTATTAAGGCACTATAAAAATTAAAGGTTTTTCATTGTATCTTCACTAGTTTGAAAAAGCTACTGTGTAGCGAAACGCGTCACTAATTTAATTTTAAAATAAAATGAAGATTTAAACAAATTAAATTGTTTTATTTCATCATTTAACAATTTTAAAGCTATTTAATAATATTTAGGTCATTAACAAAAAATGTTTATGTTAAATTTAAAGTAAAACGATTGGGGTAGGTGTAGCATAATATAATATAATATAATATAATATAACAATAATAACAATTATAAAACAATACCTACTATTTCCTCATAACAAAATTTAAATAGATATTTTTTTAAAGACCATTATGTAATGTAACAATAAAATTCAATTTAAAAAAATTTTCTGGACAATTTTATTAAAATAACAGGAATCTTTTGAACCACGACCTGAGAGGAGTTTTGGCAGGGGCATATTAAAATTAAAAATATTCACTACATTAAAATCAATATAATGTATGGCTGTTTTTGTAAACTCTTTAAAATAACGGAGCTAAGAATCTGCCCACCCCTAGTTTATTCATTTCCTGACTTTTTTGTTATTCAACAAAGTTAAAACTTGTAAATATCGTTTCGAGGTCACCAACTCAAAGCCGGCCCTTTCCCTCGACTGTAAATTTTGGTGGCTGCGCCCCTTTCGAGAACATTCGAGTAAAACGCTATGTTTGTGCATAGAGCGAGCGCGGAAGGTACTGGAATTTTTTAGAGTTGAACAGGACTATATATATACGCGGGTTTTTGAGTGCGGAAAAACAATTAGTGAAACGAAGACAAAGAGTTAGTTCACAGACAGTTTACCGAAGTTCTTAGTAATCAGACAGTGAATGAAATAGTGAAGATAAATAGTGTAATATTCAAGCGGTGAAAATAAATTAGAACTATTATACCGAGTGTAAATAAATTAGTAGACATTAAGTAGAGTGTGTATATAAATTAAGTTGATTAAATAAATCAATAAATAGTAATTAGCCATAGTGTGTATAATTTTATCCCACAAGTAAAAATTATTTAAATAAATGAGAAAAACATTACAATATGTACTTAGAAAAGTGGTACTTTTAATGAAATTTTAACGAGAATAGTTGAACTTTTTGTTATAATCTAAGAGAAAATATATTTATTAGAAATGAATTACAACAGCACGCGAATATAACCGAGCTTTGTTTGCTACTCATATAGGTAGTTGAAAATTTTTTGTCCAAAAAAAAAGTCAACTGATACTGATAAACAGGGTTGGTTTTTACTTTTTTACATAGCAAAACCAAGTACAGCAATGTTGCCAGCATAGTACAAAAAACTATTTCTTGTACAGGTCTGCAAAATCCCATAACTGTTCAAAAAATTCCACCAGCTTTGAATAATTTTGCAGCTGGATATATATGTATATTATTATATTATTAGTGAAAAAAGAATTGAATATTTAAAGAAAATTTTCATTAATATACAAAATTTAAGAAATAAAATAGGTATAAGAATAAATGTCTTCATGATATGTGTGTAGTTTTATTTTTTTGATGTGAATTATTTCGAATCCTACCTATGGTATAGCATAGTCGATTATTTTAAAATTATTATTTCAAATAAAAATTCTGAAAACGATTATTAATTTCTTTTTCCTAACATTAATATCCAATTTTAATAATCTCTTGTCGCAAAGGAAAACAGAAGCGGCGAATTGCGTCTCGTGAATAAAATGAAATTGAACAAATAAAACAAGTAAAAATAAAATATGAAACTTATCTATCGAAATCTCGTTACTGGAAACGGTTCGATGAGATTTCTCATTATACAGTGTGGTACAACAAAATTGAGTAAATTACTGTACATATTTATACAAAACCCCGAAATATGTCAAATTTAAAGTATAAATTTAACATGAAAGGCTAATTAATAAAGGATATTGTTCTGATTATTTTTTTCACTTGTCAAAATCTGACATTTTGGTGGTTTTAACCAATAGCAATACATTATTCTAGCCAATCATTCGGTATTATACTGATAAAACTGCTTCCTCATCGATAATACCTTGTTTACATTGAAACGTCAAAATTTTACTTTGAATTTGTCATTATTGACAACTAAATAAAAAACCAATATTATATCCACACATGAGTTGAAAGAGACAGATGTTCCTGCTGGCCAAACTATTAACAAAAACAGTGTTTTTAATAACTGTAATTTTTCAAATAATTAATTTTTTCTCTTGTTCAAAAAAGTTGATTATATTTCCAATTAGCTTATGTATTCTTTGAATTCAATAAAATAATAAAATGAAAAAATAAAGCAAAATCCTTTTAAATTGTTAAAAAAAAGAATCTTTCCAAATACAACTCGTTCTTCAAATTTATCACATAATTTTTTATTTTCATCGCTCAAACTTGTTTTTTTGAGGCAAAAACATTCAAACAAACCGAATTTAGATAAGTTTAGATTAGTTTTCCTCAGTACTATATCAAGAAAGTGTAATAAATATCAAAACAAAATAAGGCGATGGCTGACGTATTTATTGAAATATATTTCAATGTTTATCTGGGAAAATCACTACCCAACAAGTGTGAATAATTTTTAAATGTATATTTTTCTAATCACTACAGAGGTGCTCAAACATACTTATTGTTCCAAATTCATTCAAAATTAATTTTTTTTCTTCAGTAAACCGCGATGGTTAGCAATTTGTGAAGAGACAAATGATTACAAAATTTGTTATACAAGATAGAATTAAATCTGGATGTATATACTCTGAATAAATTGCGCTTTCCTTGCATGTCGATGCGAAATAGGAATCCTCGAATGGAAAGCACATATTTCCGAAATACATCACGTAGTGTTTGGAGGATTTGAAAAGTCTTTTCCCGAATTTAGTCAATAAAACATACCGAAGCTCTTATTTTTCTCTTTTTTTCGTTTTGAACGGTTTGTTTTCCGAAGCTGGAAAAATGTAATCAAATCGTTTCATTTAAAGTGCGAAAAAATTCAACAACAATATTTCCCTGGTGACGTTTAACGAACGAAGCGATTTTTTTGATATGTTGAAGTATTAAAGCGGCTGGAGTTTGAAATGAAAAATAACTGAACGTGTGCTGGTACACGCAAGTTGCTATTTTGCATAAAATCGAAACCAACCTTTTTTTTGTTAAATTGTTGAATATTGTATCATTTCACTAGAAAATTGGGAAATCTAATACAAAATTTAATACAAAAAGCCTCTTCAGTTTATCAGTGTAGGAAGCTGCAACTCTTCTCTACGATGTTCATATTTTTAAGACCGTTTCCATTTAAAAAACAATAACTGTGATATACTGTAACAGTGTGAAACACCCTGTATATTAAAAATTAATTTTGAAACGTTAAGTTGGACTCTGTATATAACATTTATGTAAAACTTTTTTACCTATCTCTTAAGACACGGAGTTTTTAAATGTTGGGGACACTTGTAGTACCAAAATATTGAAAAAAAAAGAAAATCAAACCACCCGAAATTGGAAAAGCAACTTTTTCCAATAGAAAGGTATAAGGTGAAGTGGGGTATATGTGATAATGGGGCAATTGTGATAGTCGGTTTAAAAATGGCTATTTAAATAGATATGCTTACGCCAGTTATTAGACAAAGCTCGAAATATCTAGTCTAGAGAGCTGCCACTAGAAACTGTCGAAATTCAAACTAGGGTTGCGCGATACACTAGAAAGTATCGATATTAGGTATCGATACGGATCGGAACGTAAAGTATCGATGCAGTAGAATATCGAATATTAATTTATCGATACGTTAACGATCCGAGATTTTGCTAATTTTGACGTTTTTTCGGTAAAAATCACCTTTTTGGGGGGTGGAAAAAGACTTTAATGCGATTTCCGGACAAAATTGAGGTTCTAGAGAAAAAAGTTGATGATAAAAGTTGTAGATCTACAACTTATTAATTGGTGACTTTTTCACATAACTTGCAGTTTTTTGCGTTTTTCGAGCTAATTTTGAAGTTATGTGAAAAAGTCACCAATTAAAAAGTTGTAGATTCTCTGAAGATCTACAACTTTTATTATCAACTTTTTATTCTAGGAACTCAACTTTAGCCGGAAATCGCAATAATATTAGTCTTTTTCCACGCACCCAAAAAAGTGTTTTTTACCGAAAAAACGTCATAACTCGAAAAAATTCCAATATTTTTGATTGAAATTTTTTTTCATGGTTTGTGACTATCAAAGCTACCTTCTACTGAATTTTCATCAAAAACGAACATTTTTTAACGAAACCAAAAACGAAAAATTTTTCGAGCTAATTTTGAGGTTATGTAAAAAAGTCACTAATTAAAAAGTTGTAGATTCTTCCAAGATCTACAACTTTTATATTCAACTTTTTATTCTAGGAACTTTACTTTGGCCGGAAATCGCAATAATGTCTTTTTCCACTCCCCCCCAAAAGTGTTTTTTACCGAAAAAAAACTACTTTCTACTAAATTTTCATCAAAATCGGCCATTTTTTAACGAAACTAAAAATAAAAAACGAAGAAATGTGCAGTTTTTTACGTTTTTCGAGCCAATTTTAAGGTTATGTGAAAAAGTCACAAATGAAAAAGTTGTAGTTTTTCACAAGATCTACAACTTTTATAATCAACAAAGTATAAGGTTATTTTCTTAAATTTTTGAAACTGTTCTTTGCAACTTTACGTTGAATGAAAATTGAACTATTCAAAAAATTTATCACATTTGCCCCACTTCACCTTATAAAGTACATCTCTGGATTAAATTCAATTCATATTGATGTTTACTTCTCCCTCTTTAGTCTGTTTCAAGTACCTCTTTCACCTGAGATAATAAGATTTTTTAGAATCGAATGCTTTAGAGAGCAATTAATGGATTCTTTTCTGTAAGAAGTCAATTTTGTTGCGAGAGCAGCTTTCGAAAATAAGTCTTCATTAAAGAATTAAAATGCTCCCTGCTAGAATTGTGTAGTTAACAAACGGAGAGTATTGACCATTCCAGAACACCTGACCTTGACAGGTCGGCCATATTGTTCTGGAGGACAACCGATCAGTTGAAGTTGAAGCTGTAAGTCAGTTGGTTGTCAGACAGACTTTGCGGAACAATGTCAATGTAATATATATTTTATTTGAATAATAAAAACGTTACAAATAACACATGGCGCAGTCAGTAAACTGTCTCTGAATTGAATTAAATAATAATTAAAATGTCAGACGACGAAAAATGCAATCAACAGAGGAGTTATGTGATTCCCACGGAAGTCAAGGACAACAGATTCAGGTGCAAACCCTTATTTTCAAATATATTAGGTATATTTTGCAACATAATACACACAAAAATACAAAACGATGACATTCTAGATAATTTTAAGAACTTATTACCATCTTCCGTTGTTTACCAGTAAACAATGAAAACTAAATAGAATATGACATGTGTCCTCCAAAACAATATGGCCGACCTCTCAGTGACGTCATTCTGGAATGGTCTATTGTTTATCTTAGGTTATGTTCAATCAAACCCAAAAATAACATGAATACCTATAAATTCTTTGATTCTAAGCGTAGCTCGTGCTTTCTCGAAGCTACTGTTTATTCTACGACACGCCGAAATAGAAAATTAGTACTTGCTACAAAATCGATCTCTTGTGTTCACCTGTAGTGCGCTTTGGTAAATACGGCGACAAAGATAAAGAATTTATTAATTGGGACGTACTTCGATTCTCACTCCTATTTTAAATTAAAAAAAAAATTTTTTTACTCTACATTTACTACAGTCCCAGATTAATCACCAACACAAAAGGAAAAGCTCGTGTCGGTATCTTTTGATGTTACCGGAACCAAAGAGGTTTTTACTTTGATATAAATATACGGTTAATTATTTTTACTTCTAAAAAAAATAGTTTTTATAATGACGCCACGAGCGTGACCTACGGCTGTCAGATTCATTCACTTTGGCAAATATTAATTTGTGTTCCATTGTTTCCGAGCGGATTATCTTTTTTGTAAAATGGAATAACTATTTCGCAATTAAAATTGAATACATCAGTAGCAGAAGTTATTTTCTGATTTCGCATATCGTTTATGCTTCTTTGCCATTTTATAATTAATTTTAATTCACTACAGTAGATTTTACACATGAAATAATATACAATACAAATTATACAGCGTTACTGGAAAGTCTCGCACCAACGGATTATCTTTTAAACGGATAAAAGGAAATTATAGAACGATCGATGAGACGTTATTCTGCATATTTTAGAGCAAATGTCGAATGCTAGGTCGAGTCCTAGAATTCCATAAGATTTCCTTTATCCGTTTCAAAGATAATTCCTTGGTGCGAGTCTTTTCAGTATATCATTTATTGTTATATATCGACGATTTTTGCTTATTCTATGAAATAACTGTAGATGTAAGCCCCCTTAAAAAAATGTATCGAACGCCCATGGTAGAATGGAAATTTTTTACAAATAAATTAATCCTCTTCAATATTGGCTGAAGAGACACCGAGATGCATCAAGTCAAACTAGTTTTTGATTTTACTCAACAAACTTGACTTGCCTTGAAAATTAAACTTTTTATGTAAATAAGTTTGACTTGACGTGATTTCTGTATCTTTAGTTTTGATTTGAAATCAAATAGTTTGAAGTTTGAATATCATATTGCGCAACGTGTTTAGTTCAAATTCTAATAATTGGTCAAAAATTGTCAATTATTGTTAAAAATGGACAATTTCTGTCAAAAATGGTCAATAATTGTAAAAATTGTCAACAATTGTTAAAATTTTGAAAAATGGTCGATAATTGTCAAAAATTTTGAAAAATGGTCAAAAAATTTCAAAAATTGTCAAATATTGTCAAAAATGGTCGATAATTGTCAAAAACTTTAAAAAAAAATTGAAAAATTAACAAAAATGGACAATTATTGTCAAAATTGGTCAATGATTGTAAAAAATTGTTAAAATTTTTAAAAATAGTCTATAATTGTCAAAAACTATCAAAAATGGTCATTAATTTTGAAAAATGGTCAAACATTTTGAAAAATTGTCAAAAATGGCCAATAACTGTCAAAAACTATCAAAAATGGTCAAAAACTGTCAAAAATGGACAATTATTGTTAAAAATTGTCAAAATTTTGAAAAATAGTTTGATAAATGACAAAAATTGTTAAAGTTTTTGAAAATATGTCAAAAATTGTCAAAGTTTTTGGAGATCTGTCAAAAATTTTGAAATATGGTCAAAAATGGTCCATAATTGTCAACAATTGTCAATAATTATCAAAAATGGACAATAATTTTGAAAAATGGTCTAAATTTTTGAAAAATTGTCAAAAACGGTTCAAAACTATCAAAAATGGTCAAAAATTATCAAAAATTTGGAAAAATGGTCACTAATTTTGGAAAACAGTCAAAATAGTCAATAATTGTTAGAATTTTAAAAAATGGTCAATAATTGTTAAAATTTTGAAAAATGGTCAATAATTGTAAAAATTTTGAGAAATGGTCAATAATCGTCAAAAGTTGTCAAAATTTTGAAAAATAGTCAGTAAATAATACGAGCTGTTTCCGAAAATCGATTTAAACACGTAATTTATAAAATCGATTTACTAAAAATCGATAAATATTACAATAACTGTCAAAAACTATCAAAAATGGTCAAAAATTGTCAAAAACTGCCAAAAATGGACAATTGTTAAAAATTGTCAAAATTTTAAAAAATAGTTGATAATTGTCAAAAATTGTTAAAGTTTTTGAAGATATGTCAAAAATGGTCAAAAACTATCAAAAATAGTCAAAAATTATCAAAAATTTTGTTTTCATGTCTGAACCTGTACTTAGGGATGCGAGATTAATGGAAAATAATCGATTAAATCGAAATCGATTCTTCTTTATTCAAAATTAATCGATTTGTCAAAAATCGATTTTAATAAAAAACAAATCGATTTCTGCGTAAAAATCGATTTTTTTGTATTATTTTAAAAAGTACATGCTTTTCATAATCCGATAATAAACCTAAGAGGTACATTAATTAACAATTTATCAGATTAACAATCAAATAAAATTATATGAAAATTGTCAAAAATTTTGAAATATGGTCAAAAATGGTCAAAAATTGTCAATTATTGTTAAAAATGGACAATTTTGTCAAAAACTGTCAAAAACTGTCAAAAACTGTCAAAAACTGTCAAAAACTGTCAAAAATCGTCAAAAATCGTCGAAAATTGTCAAAAATTGTCAAAAATTGTCAAAAATTGTCAAAAATTGTCAAAAATTGTCAAAAATTGTCAAAAATTGTCAAAAATTGTCAAAAATTGTCAAAAATTGTCAAAAATTGTCAAAAATTGTCAAAAATTGTCAAAAATTGTCAAAAATTGTCAAAAATTGTCAAAAATTGTCAAAAATTGTCAAAAATTGTCAAAAATTGTCAAAAATTGTCAAAAATTGTCAAAAATTGTCAAAAATTGTCAAAAATTGTCAAAAATTGTCAAAAATTGTCAAAAATTGTCAAAAATTGTCAAAATTGTCAATAATTGTTAAAATTTTGAAAAATGGTCGATAATTGTCAAAAACTTAAAAAAAAAATTGAAAAATTGTCAAAAATGGTCAATGGTCAAAATTTTTTTAAAAAATTTGAAAAATGGACAATTATTGTCAAAATTGGTCAATAGTTGTAAAAAATTGTTAAAATTTTGAAAAATAGTCTATAATTGTCAAAAACTATCAAAAATGGTCAATAATTTTGAAAAATGGTCAAACATTTTGAAAAATTGTCAAAAATGGCCAATAACTGTCAAAAACTATCAAAAATTGTCAAAAACTGTCAAAAATGGACAATTATTGTTAAAAATTGTCAAAATTTTTGTATTATTTTAAAAAGTACATGCTTTTCATATTCCGATAATAATCCCAATTGATTCAATAATTAACAATTTATCAGATTAAAAATCAAATGAAATTATATGAAAATTGTCAAAAATTGTGAAATATGGTCAGAAATGGTCAATTATTGTTAAAAATGGACAATTTTTGTCAAAAACTGTCAAAAATGGTCAATAATTGTCAAAAATTGTAAAACTTGTCAATAATTGTTAAAATTTTGAAAAATGGTCGATAATTGTCAAAAATTTTGAAAAATGGTCAAAAAATTTCAAAAATTGTCAAAAATGGTCGATAATTGTCAAAAACTTCGAAAAAAAAATTGAAAAATTGTCAAAAATGGTCAATTGACAAATTTTTTTTTTAATTTTAAAAATGGACAATTATTGTCAAAAATGGTCAATAATTGTAAAAAATTGTTAAAATTTTGAAAAATGGTCTATAATTGTCAAAAACTATCAAAAATGGTCAATAATTTCGAAAAATGGTCAAACATTTTGAAAAATTGTCAAAAATGGCCAATAACTGTCAAAAACTATCAAAAATTGTCAAAAACTGTTGATTATCTATTATATCGTTTATAAGAAAATAATAATCGATTTATATAAAAATCGATTATTTTTTAACATCCCTACCTGTACTTTGCTACTCCGCAAACTAGTTATAGTTCATATTTAGAAGGATACACTTGGCTTGTTACTTTTGTTTTGAAATGTATGCGTTGTGCGATAATGTCTGAACTCGAAATGTCTGAACCTGAACCTTTTTCATGAAGCGGCTCGGAATAGTACGAGAACAAAGTGAGTCTGATTTTGAAGATCCCCCCGATCCACACCCTGCAAAAATTATTAGAAAAAAATCTTTAGACGAGGCAAAATCAATCGAGAAAAAGAAATATACAGATTTTTTTGACGTTGCGGCAGGCGATTCCAAAACAATGAAAATTGCAAAAGTGCAAATTATGTAAAAATAAAGAACAACGGTATAAAATGCCAAATAGTGGAACTAGTTCTTTAAAAGAAGAGCCACAAAAAATTATATGAAGAAGAATTTCCGCAGGAAGCAACAACTTCTGGAACAAGTAGTTTTTGTGGTAGTAACAACATAAAACGTTGGATCCAAAATTGTAAAAACCGATTAAATGACCAGTATATTATAACATTAATGTGTTTAAATTCGTGGCTTCAACAAGAATCCTTAACAAATATCACACAAGAGGTTACTATCTAATATATTGTTGCTTTCACTTCATTTGTAAGAACTTTACTTTTCACGAAGAATTTTGAGGTGACAAGTTGGAGTTGATTAAAAAAATTGTTTAAAATAATGTATTTTCTTTTTATTTTAAATAAATGTATTTGTTGTACCCACTTACTATATTTAACATAAATATTCTACACATTTAAGGTATATCTAATAAATAAATTATTTTTCAAACTCTTTCAAACTAGTATGACAAACAGTTTGAATTTTCAAACATGTAACCATTGTCCAGTTTGATTTGACTTGAATTATTTGTCAGAAAGATTGACTTGAGTTTGACTCCATTTCAAATCAAACTCAAGTCAATCTCAAACATTCAAGTCAAACTTGTGCAACTCTAGCACCGGCGTCCGCTCCTGTTAAGGGGGGAGAATAAAATGCATTCCCCCTTTTTTTCTAAATTCAATTCCATCCGGCACTGCTGCTATTGGTCTATGCAGTGTTGCACACAAAGTACATTCTCCAGAATAGAACATTCGTTATTTATATATTTATCGATCTAATTCTTTTTCCAGGAAACGTGTTCGTAATAGCAGCTATCCTGTTGGAACGAAATCTCCAGAACGTGGCGAACTACTTAATCCTTTCGCTGGCCGTAGCTGATCTACTGGTGGCGTGTCTGGTAATGCCTCTGGGAGCTGTTTACGAAGTAAGTCAAGAATGGACTTTGGGACCAGAATTGTGCGACATGTGGACTTCCAGCGACGTCTTGTGTTGTACAGCATCCATATTACATCTCGTAGCAATAGCTACGGATAGGTAAGAACGAGCATTCGTTTTAATTTAAAAATATATTTATAGAGCGTGCAAAAATATACAGTGGGTGTTACGTAATTATATTTTATCTCTAATAGAAGAGCTCTAACAAAGCACAATGAACAAATCTTAAAGAGAGTCTTAGAAGTTTTGTGAGAATATATTTGACATACCTTGCAGTACTAGAATTCACCAGATTCTTCCTAAAAAGTCTATTGCTGAGATAGGATCGATAAAACGACTTCCACGACTTATAGAAAAAAAAACATCAGACCTATTGATGAAAGACCACTATCCTAGATGTATGATAGCAATCAACCTCTTTGAGAACACCAGACGTTCCAAAAAGAACGATTGGAAGTTCGCCAAGGTACCAGGACAGCAAGAATACGTTTAGACCGACGTGCTGTCTTTGTCTGTTGCCTGGAAGATAATGAAATAGCAGTGCTTCGTTGCGACTCATCTAGAATCTGATGTTTGGTCCCTCTCTAGCCCTCTCACAAATAAGAAAAGTTTTGACATAATCTTGAATAATTTGACAACGGTCCGATTGCAGAATCCTCAGCGACAAACGGCTTAGGGTCGGTTTTTCAATGTCCTGTTAAAAGTGTCTGTTACGTAGCTGACAGTTATAGAGTAGCTGGTAGTTAAAGTTACGGCTATTGGTAGGACCGTTTTTCAAGTCGAATTTAGGTGCCAGCCACATAACTGCTAGTTTTCGTTTATTTTAAGAAGGTTGGCAATATTGATAATTCAAAAAAAGGATTTGATTGGTTAAATTTACCGGTGTTTCGTGTTCTGCTTATTTGACAAGTTGTGCTTTGTTTTGTTTATGAGTTTTGTTCATTTTATATTTTTATCTTTGAGCAGTGCTATTTTTGTGTTTTCGCAATGGGTGATACTGAAAAAAGGAAAAAAGCAACAAATTTTTCGGCATCAGATTGGGCTCTCTTATTGAAATTGGCTAGTGAAGCAAAAAACATTATAGAATGCAAGAAAGCAGATGCAATAACATGGAAGCAAAAGGAGGAAGGATGGAAAAAAATCGAAAACAAGTTTAATGCATTTGTTATTACCTATATATTAATGGATTTTCAGCAACGCTCCGATAAACAATTAAAAAATAAGTATGAAAAAAAGAACTGAGAAAACAGCAAAGCCAATACTCAGCTTACCTTCGAGGGACCGGAGGAGGACCATATGTGGAGCCTCCCCCATTACGAACACCAGAAGAAAAAATTTTGGCAAATACTGTTGCCCTAACCATCAAGGGATTAACCTCAGAATTTGATGCGGACGCTGCTGTTGGTAAGTAATGGAACTGAAATTCTCTATAATTAATAACTTTTTATCAGACTAAAACTAAGAAATCCATAAAAAACAAGAAGTTACAGTGACCACTATTGGTCTTAGTGGAGACTCAATGACTATGACTGAAAATAAGTGAGTTAATATTTATTTTAGGGATATCTGGAATTCCAATTGTAGAAGATACAATTTCAACAGTAGATTCAGTTGAAGAGGATTGGAGTGAACCAAACAGTTATCTCCTCCAAACAGAAAAAGATCCCAGACTTTTAATTCCGAATCAGGCAGATGATCTGGGGGTAACTGTTCTTGCCTCAAGTTCGGTTTTTCAGAGTAGAGACTCAACTGAGGAAAATACTCCAAGAAAAGTACCAGACCATAGCTACTCAAAGCATACACCACCCCACGGTATTATTAAAAATTAAAAATTATATAGTTTATTTCTCAGATGCTAGATTTTTTTAGTTATATAGCTATTATCGATCTTTGCATTTTAGGTTTCACTTGGCAAAGTAGAAAAAGAGCTGTTATAAAAAATAAAAGGTGCTTAACATCAGCTGGTTCTAAATTCGAGGTTTTGGCAGACAAAAAAATTAAATTGGTTGATGCTCAAGAAAATATGCTAACCATAGAGCGTGAATATAGAAAAATAGAACACGAAAAACGGGTTTCACTTCTAGATCCACAAATAGAACAACAAAAACTTAAAAATCAAAAACTGAATTTTGATTGAAATAGTTTTTTTCAGTTCCAAGTTTGTAGAATACTTGGTTTTTGTTTTATTTTGAAGATAATTTTTGTTTTCTAGTTGCAAATGTATCTACCTGGACTTAGTTTTTTTTTATTTTCTAGTTTGTTTTTATTTAAAAGTTTACAATATAGTTTGTTTTTTAGGTCTAACTTTATAAAATAGTTTGTTTTAGAGTTTTATTATTTATTAAATTTAAAATTATATTTTCCATTTTATTATTGTTCATTTATTAGCATTGGAAAATATTCTGCCAAAAGTTGATCTTTTGCATTATTTAGGTGAACCTGTGGAAGTCGATCCATTTCAAAATCTTCATTAAAATTAATATCACCCAACTCTGGGTCATTTGGTGGCAACTCTTCATTTTGTTGTAGTGCAATGTTGTGGAGTACTCCACAAGCAACAATAACTGCCAATGAAGTGTTAAGTTGTAACCTTAATCCCAATGACAATATGGGAAATCTTCTTTTCCACACTCCATATGACCTTTCAACAGGATTTTCAGTTCGCCTTACTGAAACAAATATGTGACAATATATTTATTTTTCTTAAATTTTCCATGAATGTAACCTACAATTAATTCCAAAGTCAAAATGATTCAAGTACATGCTCCATTGTACAGCTGTTCAACCTCAGAAGTATCTGTATATCCACTGTCTCCAACAAAAATACTGTTCCCAAACTCATTAGCATGGAGCCTTTGGTAAACTCCAGAATTTTCAAACACATTTTGATCGTGTGTTGACCCTGGCCAACGGGCCACTAAATCCAAAATTTCCAAATTTGTTGAAGAAACCGAGGAAGAAACAGTTTGAACATTCATTGAAAAGTATCCCTTTCTGTTTCGGAAAACTTCTGCATTATCTCCTCCTACAATGAAATCACAAATACTAAAAACCCAAACAGCCAAATAGATATTTTTATAGGATTTTCATCACTTTCTGAACTTGTTAATAACAATAGTACCCACCTGGATTCTGTATCTTAATATGAGTACAATCTATTAATCTGTAGAGGGCATCTTAATAAATTGTTGATATAGAGAAGCTATTGCTTTAGTAATTTTTTTTATTATTTTACATGCTGTTGCTTTACTAACATTCATGTAGTCTCCCATAGTTAATAAGAAACTTCCACTTGCATAGAACCTTAGAGTCAATAATAATTGATTAATGGGTGTAACAGAATGATTCCTGGAACAACCAAAATAATAGGACTGCTAAAAAAACTTCTGCTCTTTTTTGACAAATTACCTGTCTGTGGGTGTTTCAATCTGATCCTCAATTAATTCTAAAACCATCAAAACAGTGTCCTTAGTCAATATAAACCTTGTTATAAAATCTAAATCATCCAGATTGTCTATATGATTCGGTCTTTCCTTTACAGTGTACGGCCTTCTTTGACAATTGATCAACTCAATTATCTCCTCATCATCGTCGTCTAAAAATTCGTAAAACTCTTCCATTTTTTACAAAACACTAGAACTTCTTACACACACCAACTTCTCTATAATCCAACAGCATAAACATTAAACCTAACCTTAAATAAAATTTAACAACAATCGATATGCGCCTTCTCTATTACATAGCTTGCGGTTATTTGTGAAAACTGCCACTTGGCAGTGTCTGTTACGGTAACAGTGACAATAGCTGGCGGTTACCATATAACTGGAGATCGATAAACGTTTTGACAATTAGTAGCTGACGGTATCTGCCAGCTATCCTAAATAGCCGAAAATTGACAAACCGACCCTTAGTCCGTTTTCTTGTCTAATTGTATCTCAATTGTCTTTAGATTATATAACAAGGCCTTTCCACACTGCAACCTGTAAGATCTGCATACATTACAACTATATTTTAGTCCAAAAGGTCAAGGCTTTCGAGATTGGAGCTCCAATACAAAGAAATTGTTAATCCAGGAAATGCTCATTTTAATAACAAATGGAATAAATTGTGTAGACTAAATCAACTTTTACTACCTGTGTCAAGTAGTAGTTACTACTAGTTCTGAGTTTATTTATTTATAACTATTTTTAAATTCGGTCTATTATTAGGTTGAAGATGTATCTGACAGTTAAACGTTTTTCGTGTCCTTAATAAATTTCCTTTTCAGCTTTATATACTTCGATTTATTATCGAGCCTTGAAAGAATTTCCCCTTGGAGAAAAGCAAGAACCGATTTTGTATTCGCAGAAGCACTCTCTATGTGGGTATTGGCAATTCGATTTTTTTTTCTCCAATTGCTGCAATAAGTTCTAAGCCGCCGTGCAATATATTTCAGACATACAAAGTAATTTTTCTCGGGAGAGCTAGTTTATGAGCTGCATTCTTTGGAAAACGAGTATCCCGTTGTGATACAGATATATATACAGTTCAAGTAACATTGGCGATGCGTCAAGAAACTTCAAAGTAGATTCGCCGGTTTTCAAACTCCTCAATTAATTCTTTTTCTTTTCCTGTTATGCTTCTAAGATTCCATGTTGCTATTTTCCATAATTTTCCTTCGGTAATTCGTCTCTTCTCCTGTATCAATGTTTTTTGTCCATATTTGTAATTTGTTTTATTCTCCATTTTATCCAATTCCTTAAAATTTTGTCTTATATCCGTTTTCATAACCTTGTTTCTTTCTCCTGCCTTGTCATTATTACTTATAATTATTAGTTCTTTAATTTTTCTTAGTTTCTCCTCTTCGTTATCCCACCTCCATTCTTCTGTCCCTATATATAATTTTCTATTTAGTTGTTTTTCCATTTTGATTTTCTTCTTTTGCTCTAAGCCTAATTTCTTTTTGTATTTCCGTATCCTTTTTTGACAGATCTTCTTGTATATATAATGGTTCCCCAGTTTTCATTTTAAGTTTATTTTTCTTTTGCATTACTTTCTTTTTCTCCTCATAGTTTATGAAACGAATTAAGCAAGTCTTATCTCCAAGTTTTACAGCGCTATCAATACCTGTCTTTATACCCAGTTCCTGTATCATAAAATCATCCATTAATTTCTTTAGTTCTTCTGTATTGTGGGTGTTTACTTTTAGACCTTGCAATACAACATTGTTTCTTCTTTTTTCGTTTTCCATGCGTTCTAATCTCCCATCGATATCCAATATAGCTTTCTTCATTTTTTGGTTCTCTACCTCAAGTTTCTTATTTTCAGTTCTTAATTCATTGATTTCATCTCTCTCTATCTCTCGTTTTATTAATCTCTGTAGCCATATCGTTTACCCTTTTCCCCATTGACTGCATCATCTTCATTAAGGCCTCTATGTTATCTTCTAATTTTCTCTGATTCTTAATTGGTGATCTCCCGGTTGCGGTACTCGTTCTTCATACCAAACTTTATTGTATATTTTAACAAGTATTTCTGTACCTTTTTCTCCCATGTATCTAATCATCTCATTTGTTAATTTGTCACTTTCTGTTGCTTTCCCATTCTTAAGCCGTTTTATAACCTCTTTTACATCGTCTGCGCTTATGTACTGTTCATTTCCATTTTCTTCAATTCAGATTTGTGGTTGTTCGTTTATTATTTCCTCGTCTTTATGGTCTTCGTCCACCTTTTCATTATTTGGTTATCTCTCGTTATAATTTCTCCACTTTTGCTTCTTATCCTTGCTGTTTTCTCTTTCCTTAATGTTTTTAACGTTCTGTAGAATGTTTTTTGGTTAGCTTCACTGTTTGTCTCCATTTTGTCGCCAAATTCAATCCAATTGTTTCTCTTTGCAGTCGATATTAATTATTTGACTCTTGGAAAATTAAACTATGCGGTCAGATTTACTTCATTTATTCACTCATTTTGTAGATATTCGTAATAAATTCTTAATAAAATGACTTATCGAAGTTTCTGAAATATCGTGCTTCAAATCCATCAACCGAAATAAACGTATTAAGAGTTTCCAATGAAATTGTGAAGTGCTCAAATTCCCAGTGGAGATTTCAAATTTGTTCGCTTCAAAGAGGTTTTTTTAACACATCCAGAAATATATTTCGAACCGGCATACACTTTATAATAGAGAGTTATCGCAATATCTACGATATTTTTACTTTTTGTTATTGAGAGCGGAAGCTCTTTTGAAGTTTTAACGTACATAATGCTATCGAAATAAAAAGCATACACGTTAACTTTTGAATATAACAAATGATATAACCGCACACCGGGGTGGAAATTTATATATGTTCTGTGGATGTAGTTTTCCAGATATTTAGTTTTATGAATAACGAAAAGCGAAAATAATGATTAATCAGTTTTTCATTCAATTTTTTACATATTTAGTTAAAAGTAACGAAATATGCTTTCAATAGCTGTCAAACACAACATTATTCCATTTAAAAAACTTAAGTTTGTCATACTTACAAACCTGAACCTCTTACAAAATAAATTGTATACTGCATTGAACTTTCCTTCAGGTTTAGGTCGACCAGAACAGCTAGAGTGTTGAGAATTGTATGCGCGTCAACAAACTTCTTGTTAGGCTGACGGTAAAACGCACTTCGACAAATTTGCAGTGGCGTAGTTACATTCACTTCAAGATTCGGTTTAGTTAGGTATTAGTTTTACATTTTTACTGTTTAATTAATTATTAGATTTAGTGTTTGAACAGTATTTACAATGACATTTGGTACGCTACTGTTGCAGCGAGCAAATGAGTTAATATTCTATCTTTCATTTCTGCATCTTTCTTCGCGAACATCCAACACTCTAGCTGTTCTGGTCGTATTATACTACAGGTTCTTCGGCACTTTTTTCAAATCTAACAAGATGAAAAATGTATTTGAAATAGCAGTTTGGGTAAATTTTGGGAAATCGTCCTATATCTCGGAAATGGAACAACTGAATATGTGGATGTTCAACAATCATGATATCTCAACTACTTTTCTTCTATCTCCTCTAATTTTCGAGATACAGCCTGTACAAGTAACTAGATACAGTGGAGTATTAAATGATAAGAAATTATAGCCACCATCATTAATGAAGATGTAACCAGAAAATAAGAGTTGTTAAAGAAATACCATCATTAATATTCAAATACTGACCTCCGTTAATGATCCCAATTAGTCTAGTACAGATATCGATGAACTTAACATATTAACATCGTTAGAATTTCCTAACTAATATGCTGCCTAATATGTGAAATATTAAATGATCACCTCCGGCATTCCGTGTAGTGAGTTGAAAAGTTAAAGCGTAAAACTTTTATTTTTATAAAACTAAACTAATAGGTTCGCTTTGAAAACATAACCTTAAAATGTAATATGGTTGAAGGGAAATGAATCCCGCAGGTTTATTTAATGAGAAAAGTTAGAGATTATGCAAAAAATAGTTGTTAGAGCGTTCGACAGATTCCTGAAAAGAAGTGGGTAATAGTATTAATTTAAAAAAATTGGTAATGATTAATTTTGAGAATTTGAGAATTAGAATACTTTATTCGTTAAATTATATTTACAAAAATATCATTGGTGAATAGAATATTCCGAAGGAAGCTAGACTACGCTCTAGCCATTTTATTCCAAGTTCCATGGTTGGTCCATGTGAAAAAAATGTCTTAGAGCAGAAGCAGAGCCTGTTTACAATACATCGTTTCACAGATAAGCAGCAAGTTCTGAACAGTTCTACAGTTCTGAAACTACCAGTGTCGTATCATTTGATATATAAAGACTATTTACCCATTTTAATAAGATCACAATAAATTCTGTATGATATTGTTGCGTTGTTGGTGTTAATTTTAGTAAATATTTGGGTTTATCGAGATACAAATCACTGTCAATGGAAAAATATCATTGGGGGATAGAATATTCCGAAGGAAGCTGGACTATCCTTTAGCCATTTTATTCCAAGTTCCATGGTTGGGCCATGTGAAAAAAAATGTCTTAGGGCAGGAGCAGAGCCTGTTTACAATACATCGTTTCAGAGATAAGCAGCAAGTTCCGAACAGTTCTACAGTTCTGAAACTACCAGTGTCGTATCATTTGATATATAAATACTATTTCCCCATTTTAATAGCATTACAATAAATTTTGTATGGTATTGTTCGTGTTAATTTAGGTGAATATTTGGGTTCCTCAAGATGCAAATCACTGTCAATGGAAAAATATCAATGGGGGATAGAATATTACGAATGAAGCTAGACTATGCTCTAGCCATTTAATTCCAAGTTCCATGGTTGGGCCATGTGAAAAAATGTCTATAATAGGAGCAGAGCCTGTTTAAAATACATCGTTTCACAGATAAGCAGCAAGTTCTGAACAGTTCTACAATTCTGAAATTACCATTGTCGTATCATTTGATACATAAATACTATTTAACCATTTTAATAAGATTACAATAAATTTTGTATGGTATTGTTGCATTTTGGTGTTAATTTTAGTAAATATTTGGGTTCCTCGAGATGCAAATCACTGTCAATGGAAAAATATCAATGGGGGATAGAATATTCCGAAGAAAGCTAGACTATGCTCTGGCCCTTTTATTCCAAGCTCCATGGTTGGGCCATGTGAAAAAATGTCTAGAATAGGAGCAGAGCCTGTTTAAAATACATCGTTTTACAGATAAGCAGCAAGTTTTGAACAGTTCTACAGTTCTGAAACTACCAGTGTCGTATCATTTGATATATAATTACTATTTGCCCATTCTAATAAGATTACAATGAGTTTTGTATGGTATTGTTGCATATTTGTAAATATTTGAGTTCTTCGAGATGCAAATCACTGTCAATGGAAAAATATCATTGGGGGGTAGAATATTCCGAAGGAAGCTAGACTATGCTCTGGCCCTTTTATTCCAAGTTCCAAGGTTGAGCCATGTGAAAAAAATGTCTTAGAGCTGGAGCCGAGCCTGTTTAAAATACATCCTTCCACAGATAAGCAGCATGTTCTGAACAGTTCTACAGTTCTGAAACGACCAGTGTCGTATCATTTGATATATAAATACCATTTACCCATTCTAATGAGATTACAATGAGTTTTATATGGTATTGTTGCATATTTGTAAATATTTGAGTTCCTCAAGATGGAAATCACTGTCAATGGAAAAATATCAATGGGGGATAGAATATTCCGAAGAAAGCTAGACTATGCTCTGGCCCTTTTATTCCAAGCTCCATGTGAAAAAATGTCTAGAATAGGAGCAGAGCCTGTTTAAAATACATCGTTTTATAGATAAGCAGCAAGTTCCGAACAGACCTACAGTTCTGAAACTACCAGTGTCGTATCATTTGATATATAATTACTATTTACCCATTCTAATAAGATTACAATGAGTTTTGTATGGTATTGTTGCATATTTGTAAATATTTGAGTTCCTCGAGATGCAAATCACTGTCAATGGAAAAATATCAATGGGGGATAGAATATTTCGAAGGAAGCTAGACTATGCTTTAGCTATTTAATTCCAAGTCATATAATGGTTGGGCAATCTGAAAAAAAATGTCTTAGAGCAGGAGCAGAGCCTGTTTCCAAAGTGATCGACGGCATCTAAAATTTATTACCCGAAAATTTTAATAATATGATTCTTCAGTCAATTTAAACCCTTCCTCACACAGCACGGCACTGTTGTAGGAAGCTACCTTCGCTACGTCGTAATGACAGTTTGAGAAAAATTTAATTTATTTTTAAAATGGTTGTAAGTAACTAACGAGGATGCGCTAAAGTTATTCAAGAAAAACATTAAAGTGGCCTTACTATAATACTGAATTTAACTTTAAGCTAATTATTACACTTTAAATTTTCTTTTATTGTTTAATACCGTATAATTCCAAGAGTTAACTTGTTATATTAGGTTGACAAAATTACAATGCGCTTATCTAAGCTTGATGAAATTCAATTGAAAAATGTATAATTTTGTTCAATTTGGTTCTTAGTATAGCCTTTATGTCGACATCGGCAATTGTTCAGACTCTTCTCTCGTCAGAGAACAATGGCTAATTAACGAGTTATTGTTGAACATATAACTGCACTGTACAGGGTGTATAACTAAGTAAGAACGCTTGATGAAACAGTTTCAGAATATTAATAGTAATAAAGATCAGACAAGCTGTGAATATCTGGCCGTAGACCGGGGTCAGTCGCTTAGCTGCTTGTGTAGGATGAAAGGGCGTATTTTTACTTACATCCTAGAAATTTTTGCAATTAAATGAAAATCGCCAGAGTTTGTACAATAGTACCTTGCAAAACTAATCCAGAAAGAATGTCATCTATAACGATTCAAATTCTTCTTTTATACCTACAACAGTTGTCGCTGCAGGATGAATCTTCTACGCACCTATGACGTTAGAAGGCCTTAGTGATTTTAACTGTTATAAAATCACTGAAATAGGAGCTGAAAGTGTAGTGGATTCACGCATAATTAAAAAGGGCGTTATTTCGGACCAGCTTTTGTAAAAACATTCAATAAAAGTCATTGCCTCTATGTGACATTAATCTTTAACAACATTTTGATGGTAGTGATAAAATAGGTTGATAAAAATCCGATTTGAAGTTTTCCTCTAAAAACTTTTACGAGTGGTATCCAAACCGGGCAGCTGATATCTAATAAATTTTGACGTCCTTTCTGTTACAAAGTAACCATTATGAGTAGGATGTGATGAGGGTAAATATTAATCAACTTTTTAGTAATCACGTATAGAAATATTAAACAAACGGAAATTGTAGTATTGTCGTTTAAGTTTATTAGCGGGTTTTGACCTACTGAATATTTCCAGATTGCTTTAAGGAATAAAAGATCCCTTTGGAGTCATTGTTTAAATAATGATTTTTAAAACCTATATTTACAATGAAATTGTTCTATCAAATACAATATACCGATAAACAGAACGAAATACACTTTCTGTTAACATCCAATATTGCAACGTGTTGATTGTGTTACAGTAAGTTTAATTGGACATTTTAATTGGTGTGGTCAAAAGCAATTGCTATGATTTGGGGATGGAAACGATAACAAGAACTGACGTTTCAGGAAAATTGCATTCGCTGCAAAAACTTTTTGCATAGTAATTAAAATTTTCAATATTCAATTTATTATGTATAGCAATTGATTGCGATCTGTCTGATGTCTGATGTTAATGATGTCGGGAATTATATTTTCTTCCACTAAAGCCTTTAAATTTGCCATGAAAATACGAATGAAACGACACGAACAGTTAGGCTACTATTATATTATATAAGACGTAAAAATTTAATAGAGTCATTGCATTCAATTTCTTAACAAGTTCTTTCGACATTATTTATTTTTATTCAAGCTAATGTACCCACTTCAATATAATTAAACTCATTCGTTCCGTCTGGTTATGAAAAAGGAAATTTCAGTTGTAATTTTCAATTTTTGTTCATTTTTTCGATTCTAGAATTTGATTTGCTCTGTGGAGATTTTAAAGTTTAATGACGAACTGAGCTTGATGGTGAAGTATAATTCCGTAAGAAGTCATAAAGTAATATTTAATTATAACCAAGCCAATAATATTGTTACGTCGGACCTGTACTATTACAAAGTTGTATTGCTGAAGTCTCTCTATCCACCTAGCAGCTTGTCCTGCAGGCTTAAAATTCATTAACCACTGCAAGGCGCTATGGACACTTCTAATAGCAAAACTTCTATTATAAAGAAAGGTATGGAAGTGTTCAAGGGCTTTGATAATACCCAAAAGTTTTCTGGTAACGCAATAATTGTTCTCAGCATTTCCCATGGTTTTACTAAAGTATGCTATAACTTTTTCTTCGCCTTCTTGTTCTTGTGATAGCACGGCGCCTATGCCGTTTTAAGATGCATCACAATCCATAATAAATGTTCCTTTCTCCAGTGGGTAGGCTAAAATCGGTGCTGTGGTTAATCTTTTTTTCAAATGTTGTTTTCAGTTAGTCGATGAAGAGGTTTAGCTATTTGACCAAAGTCCTTGACAAATTTTCGGTAATATGAACAATTGAACAAATTCCAATAAAACTCCCTATTTTCTTTTTGTCCCTTGGTTTAGGCCAGTCTTTAATAGCTACAATTTTCAACGGATCGGTTTTAATTCCTTCTGCGGAAACGATATATCCCAGATGAAAGGCCTCCGTTTGAAACAGTGCACATTTCTTGTGATTCAGTTTTAAATTGGCACTCCTTTCTGCGTCTGTCCTTCCTCCTTTCTGCGTATTTCCTTCTCTTCTTCTTCCTCCTTTCTACGTCTCTCCCTCTTCTCCTCACGTCTTTCCTTCCATTCTTCCATCTTCAAAAACCATGATGGAGGTCCGGAAGTATCCATGTCTTTGTCGTATATGGTGAATCTACTATCTAGAATACTAGTTTTTTTATTCCTACAATTTTACTCACAATTCAATAGGAATAATGTCTCACTATCAGAACACAGAACTCAACTCTCTAATGTCAATTGTCCCGCTTTTTATACTTTTCACCTGTTCCAGACAGTTCTCGACTTTTCGATGACATTTCTAGATGATTCCAGATGTATGTCTTTTTCTTTTACTTTGTGGTCCTCTACATATCCTCAGTACAGGTCCAAAATAAATCAACGTTATATTCAGGAAAATGTTGGAAAAGAAGCTGGACGTATCGGCTATAAATCTGGATTTTCGAAAATGAGAAAAGGCGGTTGTCAACCTAAAAATAATTCCTCATTAAACAAACTAAATTTACCTCTATGAAATTTACCCGGTAAAATACAAACATCTGCAATAATTATAGGTGAAGATTAAACTTGCGAAACTCCCATAAACGGATCGGGATAACTTTTTTTTGATTCGATTTAATTTTTTCATGAAAGAATGAATTCAAACAAACTCTCGAATATAATATATTGTTAGATCTTGTTTAAAACATTCAAATTTGGCGCTCTTACAATCATTCAACCGCTCACGCATGCGCGCCAATGGTGGCTGACGCGAGGGGGGAAATGACCTCCCCGCGTTCAAGCCTGGCAGTCGCTGCTTGACATGAGTTGCGAGTACATCCAAAAAAAATAAATCTAACAATATAATATACCCGAAGGTGTGGATACTTAATAAGGTTTGTACGTAAAAGGTTTAGTCTATTTTAAACACAAATTGTGCCCAGCTTCCCCCATTTTGTGCGAGCTCTTCCTTCCAGTTCTTGTCATTTTTTTTCAGGATACCAGCTATTACATCATCTCATTTTTTCCTAGGCTTGCCTCTATATCTTCTATTCATTGATTTGGTTTGCCATATCGACTCGACTTGTCTCGAGTCCATTCTTACCATATGTCCAAACCACTTTAATTGTTGACCTTCTGATCGGCTCGACCTCTAATTCCCTTCTACCTTTATCATTTCTCAGTCTCAACTTTTTTTGTAATGCTCTTCATGCCCCGTGGAAATTTCATTTCAATGGCTTGTATCACTATTATTTTTGTTTTATTCACATTTATTTTGAGACTGTTTTTCTTCAACGCTTCATACCATTGTTCTAAATTGTTTTGCAGATCCTTTTGATTCTTGGCACAAATCATTTAATCGTCTGCGAAGGCACATTCAGTTTTGTAGGTTGGTTCCAGATTTCTATAGCCCACCAGTAGTTTCTTGGCTTTTGTTTTGACTTCCTTCATTGCATCGTCTAGTATTACGTTGAATAAAGTAGTGCTTAGTACTCCTCATCATCTTAAACCTTCCCTAGTACAAACTGTTCAGACTCTGCATTATTTGTTCTGATATAGTTTCTGGTGCATTGGTATAAGCTCGCTATGTTAGTCCTTAGTTCTTTGTTGATCCCTCTGGGGCTTAAACTGTTCCATAATGTCTTCCTCGAAATACTGTCGAAAGATTTTTCTAAATATATACAGTATTCGCCAGCTAACTTGATGTCCTAAATGCTTTCTAGGGAGCTATTGACGCCGCCCATCCGATAACTGTAAACAGTGCCGTGCAAGTTCTGAGGATACGCTTTCTGTTACAAATTAACACAACTTGTACAATTAATAAAGTCCGTCCGGAAATATATGATCCTAATAATATTTAATTCTTTGTTATAATTATTGGTATATTGATTTTAATAGAAACGGATCTGCTTTATACCCGAATTCTGAGTACATAAATAATATTTTAACAATAAGGTACCCATTACAATAACATGTTATTTATCTAATTGAAGATTATAAAGTTAGGATCTTATATTTCCGGACGGACTATAATTAAAATTTGTTAGAAACTAAATAATTCCTTCCAGGTAGTAATGAGAATAAAAGAAACAAAAGATAATGGGAAACTATTTAAGCTAGGTATATTTCTAAAAATAGGTATAAACAGTTTTTATCTTTACGAAGAATCTGACTCACTGCCGCTACTGGAATCACTTTCACCTAGAGTAATCACAAGAGGGTTGACGTCATAAAACATATCTGTTTGTTTTACAAACACTTTTTTGTACAAAGCAGAAACAATAACTGTGTGACGCTACGCTACTGAAAATCTTAACACCTGATAAGGTTCGATGCAATTGGCGTTTGTCAAAATTTTACCACCAATAGCAGCCGAGTAGGCAGGGCACTATTACTCTGTCTCTCTTAGTTGGTAACTTCTGGGACATCAAGTTAGCTGGCGAATACTGTACATATCACTATTATGATACTTTTAAACATTTGTTTTTTGGTAAATATATGGTGTTGTACTCCTCTTCCTCTTCTAAATCCGCTTTGTGAGTCTTTTTAATTTACAGTCTAACAATTTTTCTCGAATATATTTACTATTAAAAATAACTGACGTACGGACTTTTTCATTATTAAAACATTTAATGGATTATTTTTTCATTGTACGTTCCAAACACAAAAAAAAACAATTTATCTTCCGCGACTTTTAGTTGTGAACTCATTCTAAACGGTCGAAGTAAGCTTTACTTCTCTTTATACTGAAATGAAGTCCTGACAAAAAATTTTCCCATCGTAGTTTTGTTCATTTTTCTATAAATGATTCGAACTATTTATAAAGATATCCTAAAAAGAAAATAGACTGCAGGAAAGCACCTTTTAATTAAAATATTTTCAAAAACTTTATTTACTTTTATTAGAATTTAAGTGCCTTAGAACTATACATGACTATAACTTAACTTGAATCATCTACAAAAATGTATACAATACAATAAAGTAAATCATATGTTGTCTGTGTTCACACGAACACTCAGTCTCTGAAGGTGATAATTTGGTTATCGAAACGCGCGTAAGAGAGTGTAAAGTGTTTGTGTTGGTAATAATAGATACTTCTTTGGTTATAAGAAGTCCAGGAAGAGACAGCCAATATTTCGTGCAGAGCTGTTTTGCTGTTGAGCCAAAAATTTTGCCAGGACTTTTTTAAATGACTTTTTGTATCCAAGTTTGATGTAATTTGGGAGTTGGATCGTATATATGTGTTAGTTTTGGAAGGGGTGGCTTCTTTGGCATGGTAGTCAGTATTTTCATTGCCAGTAATTCCAATGAGAGACTGGAACCAGATAAGGCAGACTGTTACATCACGAGCTGAGAAAGTTTGATAGATGTCTTGTATATGTTGGACCATTAGATGATCAGTAAAGATAGTACATAGTCACCTACCACCATTTGCTCCATTCTCATCTCCTGAACTTATTGTTGGCTGAAGAGGCTAGAGAAAACTATAGCAGCCCGTTTTCCTTGAGGGGGGAGAATGAAATACTATCCTTCCTGTCTTCCTTTTTACTTCTGAAAACTTCTGATGGATTTAAATATATTTATGACAAATACAAAATTGGGAGCATTGTTGAAAAATGCAGAATCCACAGTGAGAAACGATACCGATGTTCACATCTTAAGACTTCTGCTTTATCAATAATAACTGAGCACAATAGAAATGGTGTGGAGTGAAGTGAAGTGTCTACTAAGAACTACAGCCTCAAACTGCTATCAGAATATTTTCACAAACTTTACTTATTTTTATTAGAATTTAAGTGCCTCTAAAGCTATGGACATTCGAACTATACATAACTATAACTTAACTTGAATCATCTACATAAATGTATATACAATACAAAAAAGCAAATCATATTTTGTCTGTGTTCACACGAACACTCATTCTCTGAAGATGATAATTTGGTTATCGAAACGCGCGTAAGATAGTGTAAAGTGTTTGTGTTGGTGATAATAGTTACAGTTACTTCTTTGGTTATAAGAAGTCCAGGAAGAGACAGCCAATATTTCGTGCAGAGCAGTTTTGCTGTTGAGCCAAAAATTTTGCCAGGATTCTTTGATTGAATTTTTGTATCCAAGTTTGATGTAATTTGGGAGTTGGATCGTATAATTGTGTTAGTTTTGGAAGGGGTGGCTTCTTTGGCATGGTAGTCAGTATTTTCATTGCCAGTAATTCCAATGAGAGATTGGAGCCAGATAAGACAGACTGTTACATCACAAGCTGAGAAAGTTTGATAGATGTCTTGTATATTTTGGACCATTAGATGATCAGTAAAGATAGTACATAGGCACCTACCACCTCTGCTCCATTCTCATCTCCTGAACTTATTGTTGGCTGAAGAGGCTAGAGAAAACTATAGCAGCCCGTTTTCCTTGAGGGGGGAGAATGAAATACTATCCTTCCTGTCTTCCTTTGTACTTCTGAAAACTTCTGATGGATTTAAATACATTTATGACAAATACAAAATTGGGAGCATTGATGAAAAATGCTGGATCCACAGTGAGAAACGATACCGATGTTCACATCTTAAGACTTCTGCTTTATCAGTAATAACTGAGCACAATAGAAATGGTGTGGAGTGAAGTGAAGTGTCTACTAAGAACTACAGCCTCAAACTGCTATCCGAATATTTTCACAAACTTTATTTATTTTTATTAGAATTTAAGTGCCTCTAAAGCTATGGACATTAGAACTATACATAACTATAACTTAACTTGAATCATCTACATAAATGTATATACAATACAAAAAAGTAAATCATATGTTGTCTGTGTTCACACGAACACTCAGTCTCTGAAGATGATAATTTGGTTATCGAAACGCGCGTAAGATAGTGTAAAGTGTTTGTGTAGGTAATAATAGTTACTTCCTTGGTTATAAGAAGTCCAGGAAGAGACAGCCAATATTTCGTGCAGAGCTGTTTTGCCAAAAATTTTGCCAGGATTCTTTGATTAACTTTTTGTATCCAAGTTTGATGTAATTAGGGAGTTGGATCGTATAATTGTGTTAGTTTTGGAAGGGGTGGCTTCTTTGGCATGGTGTCAGTATTTGCATTGCCAGTAATTCCAAAATGAGAGATTGGAGCCAGATAAGACAGACTGTTACATCACAAGCTGAGAAAGTTTGATAGATGTCTTGTATATTTTGGACCATTAGATGATCAGTAAAGATAGTACATAGGCACCTACCACCTCTGCTCCATTCATATCTCCTGAAATTATTGTTGGCTGAAGAGGCTAGAGAAGCCCGTTTTCCTTGAGGGGGGAGAATGAAATACTTTTGTACTTCTGAAAACTTCTGATGGATTTAAATACATTTATGACAAATACAAAATTGGGAGCATTGTTGAAAAATGCAGGAACCACAGTGAGGAACAATATCGATGATCACATCTTAAGACTTCTGCTTTATAGAACAATAGAAATGATGTGGAGTGAAATGAAGAAGGACTAAGAACTACAGCCTTAAGCTGCCATTTGAATATGAATTCCACTGAATGTACTAAGCCAAAAGACATTTTTTATGGATAAATATCCTGTTGAAGAACAGCTGTTTCGGTATCGATTCAACTGTGCCTAAATAGAGTAGAATTTTATTTAACATCAGAAAAACTACTCCTTGTCATTAACGATTACAGATAATGACGAGGAAATAGCGGAAATAGTGTATGTATCAAAAATTCCCATTTTTCTCGCCGAAACGCAGCATTATTTAATGATCGTCTGCTATCCTAATGTTTCCATGGTTTCCAATTGGGAACAAAAAGTGGTAGATGGAGCAAACAATTTCAACTAACTAATTACTATTTATACGCTTATTCTATATAATCAACCAGTAATTGGAGTTGTAATGTTTATTTTAAATACCTCTCGTTAGTTAAAATAATATTGAATCTATTAGTTATATAGGGTGGTAAATAAGTTTGATAAATTGTAAATATTAACAGCTTGTTTATTAATTTCAGGTACTGGGCCGTAACAAACATCGACTATATCCACCAAAGAACTTCTAAACGGATCGGCATAATGATCTTCATAATATGGTTAGTTTCTTTCTTCGTTTGCATAGCCCCTTTACTCGGATGGAAAGATCCCAACTGGGAAGTGCGACTTAGAGATAAAAAATGTATAGTTAGTCAAGATATCTATTACCAAATATTCGCTACAGCATCCTCTTTCTATCTACCTTTATTAGTGATTCTAATATTGTATTGGAGGATATTTCAGACGGCTCGAAAGCGAATCAGAAGAAGGCAGGTACTTAGCAAAGCTAATGAAGAAGGAGCAAAGAATCCCGCAGCTGGTGGAATCGCTGGAGGCCTAGCTGCAGCTAGCGGTACAGGTACTTTCCTTATTTTGTGTTAAGTAGGATCTTAATTGCTATATTATTATAAAGCAGACTTGGGACAATTAAGCACTAAAAGTAATTGAAATCACTATTACCAAATACAGGCAAATTTTCAAATTATTTAAAATATCGATTACTTTCCGGACCAAAAAAAGTATTTAGATTACCGATTACCCATTATACATAGTGTAGTATTTTTCTAATATAATGTTTCTTAACTTAATTGCTTCAATTTACTAAGTAACTACACTGTCCTGATGTAATTGTTTTTAAAGATTTCTAGTTTATCTTGACAACCAGAAATTTCCGAACACTAGTTTATCAATAAACAATGTTTATTTAAGTTCCCTCTGTCATTTCTGAAAATTAGGAATAGTTATTCTGTGACACCCTGTATATATTTAGCCTATACATTTCTAGTGAAATGATTGGCGCTCCTTTTTGGAGCTCTTATGATTCCTTTATTGCAGTGAATCACTCCACTTTGTTCTCTGATGAATTTATCTTTTATAGCTTGGTATGTTTTTTTGCCTCGCTTCATTTTTTCCTGACCTGGCAAAGTTTATTCCAGTTTCTAATGTTAAGTATTTCAATATCTTCGATTATTTAATTCGTCCATTTTTCTTTAAGTCTTTCCCTTGGTCTTGTTGTTTGTGGGATCCATGCGGTGATTTTTCTTATTAGTTCCTCTGGTTGTCGACGATGAATGTGCCCCCACCATCATAGTCTTTGTGCCTTAACTATCCTCTCCTTCCCATCACCATCGCCCCCACCACCATAGTCTTTGTGCCTTACCTATCCTCTCCTTCTAGAATATCTTCAATCTCTTTATTGTTTAGGCCCCTATACTGATCGTTATTTATTCTCTTGAGGCCGTTAATTCTCCTTATGATTTTCCTTTCAGATATTCTCAGTTGCTCTCTGCCTTTGACTGTGAGGCACATTTTTTCCGCTGCATATGAACTAACAAAAACATTCAGAAGGGGAAAATTTCACTGCCTGTATGAGCAGGTACGTTAGGTTAATTATGCATATGATGATTCAGATGACAGTGGCCTGTTAGACAACGTAGGTCATGCCTGCTATAGTCTAACATTTGTTTGGAGACATTTTTCGAATGATGTATAAAAGCCTTTGAATGAACCAATCCTGGTAAATTATGCCAGAAGTCTAAAGATCTTCTTGCTGTCCAGGTATTTAGTGTAGAGTATTCTAAGAGTAATTCGATTACTTAAAACGAATTCAAATATCGAAAACGAATTGAATACAAAGTGATTTAAAGTAATTAGATTAATCAAAGTAATAATTCAAATCGTAATTTGAATTTCTACCCATGTCTGTTATAAAGTATATTATTTGGTTGGTTATATAATTAATGTTGCAATTAAGATCAATAGTAAGTAGATACTTTCTTATTGTTCAAAAATCGTTTTTAATCAAAGTTAACATTACTATCTACAATTTGAATGAATGTATTTATCGGAAACTTACAAGGAGAAACAGAAGAAAATAGAGAATCGTTTTAAGGATGAATTTATGTCAGATATGTCATTAGTAACTTTCTAATGGTCTTTATTTGGCATCATCCAAAGCCTATTCTGTTAAATATTCAACGAAAGCTTTTTCAACAACCATCAAAGTATCAAGAAGTATTAAAAGTTTCAAACAGAATCTGAATATTACAATCGAAACATCAAAACTACTTTCAATCGGATTTATTGGACTTTACAAAGTTGAATATGTCGGATTTTTCTGTGAATTCACTTATTCAATCCGTTATAGGGTTGAAATTTGTGATGGAGTCGATATGAATTCGGAAAATAAAACCTTTACTGCTTTCACGTACCTAGTTTTATTACCGTTCCAATAAATCATTTATAATTTTCGAAGTCGAAGAACATCAAAGGTTTACGTAAATATGTACGTATTAAATAAAAATATCTGCTTCTGCTACATATTTTTTAGCTTTTTCTAATTTAAGCGTTCATCAGTAGTTACCCATTCTCCAAAAAAAAACCGTCCACTAGATGTATAAATCACAAGTCTAACCTAATCTAACCAAATTTCTTACCGATATTCAAATTCAAATTTTGCGTCAATATTCAAATTTCGCGCCCCGTTCTAACGACAATAAGCGCCACCTAGAAGATGCCGGGCTGAGTTCGAAAAATACGCTCCGAGAGATCATTCTCATACCATGGTGTGACATTTGTGCGATTCGGTTGTCTGATTCGTTTGATTCCTTTTCGAACTGTTAATGTAACAGTTAAATAACCTAACCTAAAAGACGAAAAGTAAACAAAACACAATTAATAGAAGTTTATTATAAAAATAATAATTATGAATCGGAAGCGTAAAGTAGTTACGTCTTTGGCAAATTTGCAATCACACGAAACATATAAGTAACAATAAAGTATAAAAACATAACAACAAAACCAAGAACAAAAAAGTGCGCATGTCGAGTGAATGTTAACTTTGAAAATATTTGGTTGGAAAAAGCGACGCTCGAGCGATGAGAGAACACAGGTTTCGAACTGTATAGTGTAACGTTCGACTGATCATCTTAGAGTACTCGATCGCGCTCGAGTGTACTTTTCGAAAGCAGCCCTGAAGTTGTGGACCCATCTTAGGTTTGTTCCAGCTATCATTTTGGAACCGTTCTTGAATCGTATCGAGTACTGAATATTGCGCAAACTCTAATTAGGGATGGACACATTAGGTTCGTTCCAAAAAGGTCTAGAATCAGAACTTGGCGAAGCACGCACAAATGAAAATGTTCGTTCCAACTTAACGGAATCGGATCGGAACTAAATTGGTTTATTGTTCCAACGTAACGTGAACTGTTCTGGAACTAGTTCAAGGATGGTGAAAACGGTTCGCGGTCCGAAGCAAGAATTGTTGAATCGATTTGTTAGAGGCATGCGCAGCGATGTTTAATTTGATGTAGATTTGGTTTTTAAGAGATTGAGGTTAAGTTTTCTATGATATTATTTTAATATTTTCATCAGTTACTCACCTTGCAGTACATTCATTTTTGTTAATTTTAATTTGAAGCTAAATTAGTAATGACCATAGATAAAGGATGCGTTAGGTTAGGTTGATGTAATGACAGCATCGTTCAGTTCAGTGCATTTTAAGGAATGCAAACTTGAACGAGAAAAATATTATAGTGAACGAGACCCAGTTAATTGCTTATGCCGACGACCTCACCATAGTAGCTAGCACTAAGAAAAGTCTAATAAAAGCAGTAGAGAAGCTAGACGCAGAGGCACAAAGATTCGGGTTACGAATAAATGAAGACAAAACAAAATATATGAGAGTGGAGAAAGAAAAACAGAACAATGATACTCACATAAGAATCAAAAATTACAAGTTTAGAATTGTATCAAGCTTCAATTATTTAGGAACATCTATAGGACAAACTTGTAAAGACAAGATAAAAGAAAGAATAGTGAAAGGAAACCAAATTCTTGGCATAAATAAGAAATTATTAAAATCTAAATCGATCAGCATAAAAACAAAAATAGTTGGACCAGACATAAAAAGAGATGGTGAAAGAAGATTAAAAAGAAACATAGAAAAGGAAGCAGGTGGAGAAAATATAGTCCGATATATAAAAGCAAGGAGACTGGAATGGATGGGACACATTATGAGAAGAGCACCAACAGAAATATTAAAAAGAATAACAACATCGGTTCCATTGAAGACGAGAACGAAAGGAAGACCACGAAGCAGATGGTGGGAGCAAGTAGAGGAAGACTGGAAAACAAAATGCAAAGACAGAAGAAAATGGAGAACTATAACAAATGAGGCCAGGACAGATAAAAGATTATAGTCGCACTGATATAAGAGGAGTAATCCACCTCGTCAATGGGATTAAACACAACTCTATTGAGCTAGCCATAATCCCCTCGGGATTGAACGGCCATGATGATGATGATGAAATTGCAAGCATTGATATCGCAATTATAGTCCAAGAAAACATGCTTTCTGTCCCTATTGAGCAAAGTAAAGCTGCAACTGAAGCTTCTTACCAAGTAAGCTACAGAATTGCTTTTCCGATGGAGATACATCAAGGAAATCTCCAAAGCATTGTCAGATTCGTGAATTTCAAAAATGAAAACGAAATTAAAAAAGCTAGTTATTCATGGTTGTAATGCGCCGTATAGAAACGTAAACGAACAACTACAAAAAGATATCGTCCGCTGTGTTGCTTTTTCGCTACAGCTTGATGAGTCAACAGATTAAGCTACCTTTGTATAAACTCGTATCAATGACAATTGATGCGGCTCTTGCAATGACAGGTAATCATAATGGTTTTATTGCTTTTTGTCGCAAAGACGAAGATTCTCCAGACTTCATTAGCTACCACTGCATATTCATCAACAAGTACTGGCTAGTAACAGAGTAAACACAAAAGATGTAATGGATAGTGTAAATTCCATAAAAGGAAAATCTCTCCTAAAGGCGGCTCTTTAAACAGCAATTAGATGAAAAGGAACCAGATTTGGCATTGCACTCTGACATAAGGTGGTTGAGTCGAAGCAAGTTCTTGCAAATATTTCGAGATCTTTTGGACGAAATAATAAAAATTTTTGAAGAGAGTGATGATGATTATCAGTAATTGAGTGATTAATTCCCGGTTGCAAGAACGCTAATTAAATCTCTCATCATATGATGGGTGATTAAAAAATGATTAACCATCAATGGGAATCCGGTTGCACGGAAAAAATTAAACTTTTTTAATCATTCATCATCTGATTGATCATTAATTGTCCAAAGATGTAGCAACATTGTGAAATTTCACCGTTTCCTGTCGTAATTGTCATATTTTTAAATTGAACTATTTTGATTATATTTTCATATTTGATTTTGTGGTTTTTTTTTTGGTTAATGAGTGTATTTTTAGCCAATGGAGAAGCGCAAAAACTTCACCGAAATCGAAGAGCAGCTACTGCTTTCCTTGGTTGAAAAGAGGGTATTATAATATACCTTATTCTCAAGGATTATGAAATAGTACATTCTTATTTAAAAAAAATATTTTGAAGTTATATATCATGTTGTTTTTTGGTCAGTCAAGACCACATTCATACCAGAGAAAGACGGTTGATAGTTTCAGCTTGGGCCCTAAATCGGAAATTTTCCGAGTTGATTAACCGCTTTTAAAATTCTCTAAGCTGGGAATCTGACCATATGTGATTATTGTCCCGAAGGAAAAATTTTTTCTCAGAAATCCCTCTTGAAATAGTTGTTCGAAAATCTCAAAAAACCACCCCTCACCCCTAAATTCCACCACCTCTCAAAAACTCTTATAAGTGTTTGTTTCGGGTATCTGGCGACCCGGGAAGCATTTTCGGGAATTGATTGATTATCGACTTTAACGAATTTCTGGTCTGAATCGACCATGGGACAGAGTCGCTTGTGGAGTTGTCGCTGTGAATAAAATTCAATATGGCGTCCCAGGGCAGACAAAAATATGGTTTTGGTCTTTTGGTATATACAAGTCTTTATTTTGGAGAAAGTAATTCAAATAGGCTATTATCGTATGTATTAACATCTAACTGTCAAATTGATTATTGAATCATTGCCAATGTATCTTTCATTACAATGGCTTGTTAATGGTGCATCAACAGAAAACTATTGTTCGTGCAACCGAAATTGTAGATAATGGTGCATTAACTGAGAACATTAAATCTGGAACTACAAGGCAAGAATAAAAAAGTGACAGAGATGGTGAGTTCTATTGCAGCATTTCAAAGTCAAACAGCGTCTATGATAGTTGACATCGAAAGGAAAAAATTTCAACAATTTGTAAACATCAAGGATCATATGGAAAAACATACTACCTACAATTTCATTCCTGATAAATACACGGCAGAAATTAAATAATAAAAACCGTTCTCGCTTAACAGACACGATTCTTTAATGTTGGCAATTTCCAACTACAAACCTGATTTTGCTAATCTAGCCAAAGATGCTCAGTCGCAATACTCACACTAATATAAATAAGTAGTTACTGAGAATAATTTTCTGTTTTATGTTTTCCCTCTTAATAAAATAAAAAATACTACAGTATTCGCCAGCTAACTTGATGTCCTAAATGCTTTCTAGGGAGCTATTGATGCCGCCCATCCGATAACTGTAAACAGTGCCGTGCAAGCTCTGAGGATACGCTATCTGTTACAAATTAACACAACTTGTACAATTAATAAAGTAAAGTCCGTCCGGAAATATATGATATGATATATTGATTTTAATAGAAACGGATCTGCTTTATACCTGAATTCTGAGTACATAAATAATATTTTAACAATAAGGTACCCATTACAATAACATGTTATTTATCTAATTGAAGATTATAAAGTTAGGATCTTATATTTCCGGACGGACTATAATTAAAATTTGTTAGAAACTAAATAATGTCTTCCAGGTAGTAATGAGAATAAAAGAAACACAAGATAATGGGAAATTATTTAAGCTAGGTATATTTCTAAGAATAGGTATAAACAGTTTTTAATTTTACGAAGAATCTGACTCACTGCCGCTACTGGAATCACTTTCATCTAGAGTAATCACAAGAGGGTTGACGTCATAAAACAAATCTGTTTGAAGTTCTCTATCAAAATATGAGTCTTCTATTGTTATGGTATCTTCATCACTTTTTAATGTCTCAAAATAATTAAACACTCTATATATCATTTGACGAGTTTGTCCTTCAGTACATTCACGATTTTCTTAATAAGGTTCGATGCAATTGGCGTTTGTCAAAATTTTACCACCAATAGCGGCCGAGTAGGCAGGGCACTATTACTCTGTCTCTCTTAGTTGGTGATTTCTGGGACACCAAGTTAGTTGGCAAATACTGTACATAATTGTACACTGAACTATGCTGTTTCATTTAAGATTTCAAGAAATATGTAATTGGTAGATCGCACAGGGTTTCGTCAGTAAACAGTAGTTCTTAGGTCTGATCAAGTCAGCCACCCCTGTTATAAAGCATCTACTTTTATCTTTTTATTCATTCAGTGTATCGTCTTATGTACAAGCAGAGCTGTTTAATATGCAGCGACATGTTTCAGTTATCTTTTACATTCTTCAACGTCGCCAGTAACGATCCACCTTTCTATCTGTTTAATCAAATATGTTTTAGTAACGTGAGTGTGTGTGTGTGAAACAGTTATGTGATGAGTTTCTCGTTAAGAATAAAGAGCCGATATTCAGTGAATCAGAAGAGCTGAAAAAGAGATTAACAAAAATAATGAAACGTCTGTCATTTCTCTTGACAGCTTACTATATATTTATTTTCATATAAATCCTGAATCATATGAGGACAGTGAAGCAGTATTAAAATGGACGCAGAACTGTGCAGCATATTGTTTGATTGAAAAAAAAGAACAAGAAGTAATAATAATAGCAGCAGGAATATACTCCGAAAATTTTTCCCTAGCTTCTCAGTTTTTGTGGTTTTTATCGTTCTTTTTTTACATGTGAATCTCTCGGTATTTACATCCGACCAGTCAGACTCGTCTAAATCGTTCGTTTATGACATCTAAATGCAGGGGAAGTAAATCTCGAACGTTAGGTGATTCAAGTCAGATCATTCCAACACGTGAATCTGTTTGCTTGAGGTCGCCAAACAACGAAGCAAATTCAATCTGATATTGAGGTTATGAAATATACCATAAAGTTCAATAAACAGATATTTTTTATAACCACAATAGTTAGGTCATGAAACATCCCAACTAATCGTCTTTCCGTTCGTTAATAGAGGAGTTCAGTCTAAGGTCAGTGTGACCAACAAAAAGTGGTTTTTATGACAAGAATGACAGTGAATGTCTACCATTCAAAACATAAGATTTTTGAAGGTTTTTTATCATCACGAACATCTATATTGCTTTATTAAAACAATGAATACACCCCCGAAGCGTAAATCCTAAAATTTAAAATGACGTTTTAGCTGAATTCTTAATGCATCGGTGGCCAGTAATTCTAGGAACTTTCGGCAAATCACCAATTCTCTTCTGTCATTATGTCTCTAGTTATGTCAGATGTCAGTCGAAAAAGCAATCAGAAGGATAAAGTGATACAACTAACTAGAACTACTACAAAAGTATGGAAAATAAACATACGCGATTAAACGAATATCAACAAAAACAAATAAAACTGACATCTGACATAACTAGTGACAAAAATGATAGAAATGAAATGGTGACTTGTCAAAAGTTCCTAGAATTATTGGCCACCGATGCGTTGAGAATTCAGCTAAAACGTCATTTTAAATTTTAAGATTTACGCTTCGGGGGTGTATTCATTGTTTTAATGAAGCAATATAGATGTTCGTGATTATAAAAAACCTGCAAAAATATTATGTTTTGAATGGTAGACATTAACTGTCATTCTTGTCATAAAAACAACTTTTTGTTGGTCACACTGGAACTCCTCTATTGCTGTCTGCTCCAACAAATCTGTGGCTAAAAATCCAACGATCTAAATTCCGAACGCAGTAAGTGTCTAATTATCCCACTATATCTTCATAAGTAATTTAGATAAAAGTGAAACTGATAATGTCCGTCTGGCTGTGTTTGTTTTAAACAAAAAGGTCAGGGATATATTTAGATACAGCCGTCTGATAGCTCACCTCGAAGCAGCCCACGTTACGAAAGTATCGAAACAATTTTCAACCTAGTGAACCGGAAATATAGGCATGAAAACACCTAATTAGATCATTTTATGGTACATTAAGCCTACTGTTGGTAAATTTAATCTACTGTTTCCATAAATTATCGCGGTTAAAACTTTCTGCGTTTTCGCCGGATTTTATCGATAAAACAACACACAAAGTAAGACAAACTGCAAATCTTTTACGGACAAAAATGTAGGGAATCCTTTAATTTATTTAGATCAACCCAAATGTACAAAGTTTGATTGCGTTTTAAATAGTAGCAAATGGCCATAGCCGATTAACAATGTTGATTTTGACCCTTAGCTATTTTTGGAAACTGACTCTGGGGACTTGTTAGGACTAGTTTGGAACGTCTTCTCTTGAATTTTCCGCTACTAAGATGCATTAGGGGCGTAGCAAACGCAAAAAATACAGAAGAATCTTCTTCGGTAAAAGTAAGAAACGATGTTTATTAAATATAGATATCTCATACTTATCTTTGATAAAAAAAAAGAAGAGGAATATCTACAGAATAGTCCCCAGTCGGGTAATGTTATATTCTGTGTTTACTTGTCTCTGACAATCTGAAGTTCGTCCAGACTCTTTCAGTTACAATCACAAACCACTCTGGGTACGTGAAAATGGAAAATATAAATCTTATATTAAATATTACCCTGACAATTAGTACTGTTTGTTTACAGATATTGGTGAGTACACAATTTATAATATCTCCTATCTTAAGATGTTATTTCCAACTTTGAGAAAGTTTAGGATACCTAAAATTATTCATTAAAGTTTTAGCCTAATCTATTATTTACTTGTTATAGCAACAATTTAAACTAAATATATGAGAAGTTTATATATACAGTCAACAAAGGAACTATATGAGACTTATGGCACAATACGTAACTCTAGTTTTATTCACAATGTTCATGGGACTCCGTTCTGGTCACCCAGTGTCAGTGTATGAATTATAGGGCTTAGTTAATATTATCAAAAGAAACCTAGTTATACGTGGAACGAGCTCACTTGATGATCTCTGCCTATCCAGGTGAGTTGTAAACCTCCTTCGTGGACTACGACTGACATCAGTTTCAGGAACAGGAGTGATAGTGGTATATCCTAACATTCAGACAATCCAATAATTCCCAGGGCTGGGTCCTCAAATACACTTATTATAAGTATAGGATTAGAAGCGGTGCATGGATGGCAGTCCAATAGAAAGTAGTGATCCAACGATATGGAAAATAGGTAACGATAGAGATAATCATAAAAGAAAAGTGAATGGTAAGAAAAAGAGGTCGATTGTTCTTGGGTGACCTCGTAGGTAAGTGGTGATTTTAATACTTTAAATCCAATTAAATGAATGTTATCCCTTGATTACTATAAGTATTAATATATTTATTTTCAGCTAAAATATCCCCAGGAATCTAGCACATGCTAATCGAAGAAGCCAAAAAAAAACAGAAAAAGGAGAGAGTACGAGACTTGTCTCTTGTCCAGACTAAGGAAGAAGAAATTCTCATTCAATATTCTACTTAGCCACTGTGACTTTATTCAGTAGATAACAATAAATTAAGTAAATTATAGAAGAAGAATTTCATTTGAAATTTGACAGTACAATCTAATTGTTACAAAAAAAAGGTAAACATGGCAATTACTGACAAGATTTGTTTATAGGTTTGTTATTCAAATTTTGACATGTCCACCAAATATATACAATTTACATACGATTGATTTGTTTCATAATGTTCCAAGGTTAGTATTTTTACTTTTTGGTATACTTTATAATTTAACGATTCCGGTTTTTAACCCTTAACAAACAGGCAAAAAGTGATAACAATGAAGATTACGAAAGTGACTAAAAAGTCTCCTCACATTAAATTATGGCTTATGAGTCACTGTATCCTGAACTTTACATGTTTTATAAAATATTAATAAATAAATTGAAAATTAATCTACTTCTTGTATATGCACCTAATTTTCCATTCCTTTATTAAAATTATAAAAGAAAAAAAAGTCAGTCATCATTATGTTTTCGTAATTGCAGATAGGTATCAAGTTCGAAAATTAGTCATATGTTCATCTACCAAAACTTCTTGAGGCTTCAGTCTTATTGTACTCATCTAATTCGTTTGAATGTTATTTCATGTAGTTTTTGATGGAAAATCGATAGTGATATGGTTATAATACGTCAGATCTAATATCAAGATAATGCTGGGCAATATAACAAGGAAAATCAGTGATAATCGTTATTTTGTATCGAATAATCGTTCAGAGGAGCTAAAAAGGACGAAGAGGACGTTTCAAACTAGTCCAAACAAAATCCCAGAGTCAGTTTCCAAAATTGACTAGGGGCCCAAATCAACATTGGCCTTTATATTCCTTAGCTAATCGAGCTCTTTTTTAAATGATACAAACAAATCACAGTCAGTCACAGTTCCTATTAGTAAATCTAAAGCGTGACATGATCACAGTCAGAGAAAACGACAATGAATTGAATGAATGAATCGAAATCGAACATAATTGACCTTCATCGATCTCATTCAACTAAAATTCGGCAACAAAATCGAATTTCGTTAATTACAGTAAGATTATAAATATACTTCGTGCTCTCTTTACCAGAAACTAGGAACGGTATTCACTATATCGTTATGATATGGTGATATCTATTGATGATACCGTGAAAAGGAACGATATTATATTGATAATGTTTTTCGTCGACATAAATATGGATACCACCAAAATAGAAGATATCTCGATGCGTAATTGCTTGTTACATACAACAAAATATGATGTACTGATACCGATAAATATGGATACATTTTTCCTATCGAATACTCAAAACAAAATATCAAATGTCGTGATCATGTCACGTTTTAAAATAACTGATATTAAAAAATTACTATATCATTTCACAACGTGATTAAAAAAATAACGATATCGCTCATCACTATTCAGGACTTTCTGTATCGAACTAGAGGACCCGACAGACATTTAGGGAGGAGTTCAGTGTAAACTCGATTGCAACGCCACCTATCGGGACCAATTGTGAACCTAAACCGTTCAGGGACTCACTCAGACACATTCGGATGCGTAAGCGTTGCACCTGGACTTAGCATCATGAACTCCTGTTCCTTTGCTTTCTTTCCAGCTTCTTACTCTTATATCTAGGAATCCTGCTATTACTTCATTCTAAATTTTTGAGATAAAAAGTAATTAAATACAAGAAACTATGTATTAATAATGTATATACTGGACTTATATTGACATTTTTTTGAGTAATTATATTAAATATAGACCTACAGTTTTTATTGTTTTTCAGAAAATGGTCATTCGCAGATAATTAAGGACGATAATAGTACGTAAAGGTTATTTTAAAAAAAATACTGCTTCGCCTTTCGTGTGCTTAACAATTAGCAAGTTAAATTTAACCTTTGACATACTTGCAAAACTAAATATTGTGTATTGAATGCTGGAATATACACTACCACCTGAATTACTAATTTCACTAATACTTGTATGTTATTCTCGACATCCATCAGCTTATTGTATCAACAATAATTGAATGTAAGCAGCTTCTACAACTTCATCCTCTCAGTTTCCTCTATTAATTATACCTACCTGTGTATCGTCTGATAATAATTGTATAGAATAGTTGGGGAAAATTGCTATATTTTAACTAACTGTGACTTATTTGTTGATAAACCAGTCACATTTGATATGTTTATACCTTTTGGATTATTAAACATACTTATTGTATATATTTCAATTTATAAAAGTTGCAAATTGTGTCAAGCGAAACTCCGATATTCTTTTCCTGTTTGAGCATCTTGCCTGCACTGTAGCTTGAGACTATTTTACAAAGAACTGTCTCCTGTGTGTGAATTGTACTAAAACACTACAACATTTGTAGATAAATCAAAAACAATAATTCTATATCTAATTAGCAATGATTTAAAAATAGTAACAATACGTCGACTAAATCCATTATTTTTTGATTACGTTTGATCTATGTTTGTTTATTTAAAACTGTCACCATATTGTTACTAAAAAAATCGTTGAAAATAATCATCAGTGTGCCTGGAAATTTTATGCCTTTTGGCTATGAAGGCGTGATTACAACGGAAAAGTTTTGATATTTGCCACGTGATAAAAATAACAACCGTACGTTAAATTTCAGTATTTTTTGTTTCCACGATTATTTTGCTACTTTTAAATGGGAATTAAACAACAACGTTTCGGTACCATTCCAGCGGACGTGAACAAGAACTATTCTTAAATTAATTCCCCCAACTGACACTTCTGAAAAATTTGACAGCTCGAAAATGTGGAGTTTAAGAATGTTGAAAATTGTCAACAGTAATAGGGTGATTCTTAATTCATTCGAAAAACTTCAGGAGGTGATTGTCGGTATGAAATTATGATGGGTCTTTCCCATAACATTTCCTAACCGATATATCACCCCTAAAAGGAGCTGAGTAAAATTGAGTTTTTATTTTTCTCAATTTTAAGCAAATATGGGAATTTGAAATGTTGTAATTTCAGTGTCTTCGCATTGACTAGCCACCGGTATTTTTTCAACATTCCTGTTACATTATAAGGGGGTGAAATTTCCAACTCCCTCACCCAACTTATTTTAGTTGTTGAAAATGGTTGCGGAACATCGCAGATTATGTAATATTTATTAGATAAAACCCTATATTCCACTCTTGTAACGGTTCGGCGGCTGATCCTACAAATTCTTTCAAAACTTGCATATTACTTTTTTGAATTTTTGAATAACTTATCCTCTACGACCTTTATTTAATTGATTCGACCGCATAAATTTTCTTTAATTTAAAATTCTCCAGAGAACTTTTAGATTGCATGTAAAATGGAACGATCCTTTTTTATTTCACTTCGTTATTCCTGTTCTCATCTTCCTCCTTCCAAGTTATTATGGAATCCATCAGATCCATTCTCGCATTTAAAAAATCAAATTAAAATTTCATATTTCATAGAGGAGACAACAGATTATCGAATTACACTTTAGAGCCATTAAATTTAATAATCTCCGTTACAATTAAGTTCGAAATCTCAAAACTCTGACAATTCCAAATGAAATCATTTTAACTCAAATCGAATTACATATTGAAGAATATCAAGGAATATTAACGTATAATGATGATTATTGACGAATATTTGATGAGTATCAATGAATATTATTGAATATCAATGCATATTAACGGATATTAATGAATATTAACGATTAATAATGAATATTCATCAATATTAATGAGTATTAATTCATATAATGAATATCAATAAATAATGACGAATATTATAAAAAATAACGAATATTAATGAAAATTAACGAATAATAATTCATATTAATAAACATCAATCAATATTAATGAATATCAATTAATAATAATGAGTATTAATCCATATTAATGAATATCAACGAATATCAATGAATATTGACGAATATTAATGAAAATCAACTAATATTAACGAATATCAATCAATATTAACGAAAATTATTGATTATCTATGAATATTAACAAATATTAAGGATTATCTATGAATATTAATGAATAAGAATGAATATCAATTAATAATAATGAGTATTAATGAATATCAACGAATATTAATGAAAATTAATGAATATTAATGATTATCTATGAATATTAACGAATGTTAATGATTATCTATGAATATTAACGATTAATAATGAATATCAATGAATACTCATCAATATTAATGAGTATTAATTCATATTAATAAATATCAATGAGTATCAATAAATATTGACGATTATTTCATTCATACATGGCTGCACCTATAAAATTATATTAATGAAAATTAACGAATATTAATTCATATTAATAAACATCAATCAATATTAACGAATATCAATTAATAATAATGAGTATTAATTCATATTAATGAATATCAACGAATATTGACGAATATTAATGAAAATCAACTAATATTAACGAATATTAATAAAAATTAACGAATATTATTGATTATCTATGAATATTAACAAATATTAAGGATTATCTATGAATATTAATGAATATCAATTAATAATAATGGGTATTAATTTATATTAATGAATATCAACGAATATTAATGAAAATTAACGAATATTAATGATTATCTATGAATATTAACGATTAATAATGAATATCAATGAATACTCATCAATATTAATGAGTATTAATTCATATTAATGAATATCAACGAATAACAATGAGTATCAATAAATATTGGCGATTATTTCATTCACACATGGCTGCACCTATAAAATTGCATAATTGAAGTCACATGATATGTAATATGAGCGGCTATTTAGGTAAACAGAGGAATATGAGCGACTATTTTGTTGACACATAAACGTCAAAGTTTGACATAAATCAAAATGTCTCGTTTTGGTTTATCTTCCACTACGGAAATTAATGATTATGTGAGCAAATCCATACCAGTGAATACAAAGAGGAGTAAAGAGTCTGTATGGAGACAATGTATGTCTTTTTGTCAGCAGAAGAAATATTTAAGTTCTTGTTATTTTTGATTATTTCAAGGTTATAAAAATTTAAGCTGAAACGAAATAAATTTTGTATCGTATAATATATAGGAATCATTTTATGCTGTTCATGAAATAATCTTCCCGAATATCACTCGACCATGACAAATAGAGACTATTATTTTCTATAATTCATCTGGAGTAACTTGTATTTTGAGACAATTTAATTCGACCATATTAACATTAATAATCAAAAAATAACTCACCCGAGCTAAAGCTCTCGGGAGTTATTCAGATTATTAATGTTTATATGTTCTCATCAAATTGTCAAAATACAAGTTACTCTCGATAGAATTACTAAGAAAATAATAGTCGGCTATTTGTCATGGTCACTGGATATTACCTTCGAATGTTATTGAAAATTAACGAATATTATAGAATATCAATGAATATTAACGATTAATAATGAATATCAATGAATAATAATTAATATCAATAAATATTCATCAATAATAATGAGTATTAATTCATATCAACGAATATCAATAAATATTGACAAATGCTATTGCAAATGAACGAATATTAATGAATATCAATGAAAATTAACGATTCATAATGAATATTAATGATTACTCATCAATATTAATGAATATCAATGATTATTAACGATTATATTAATTCATATAAATTAATATCAATGAATATTGACGAATATTATTGAAAATTAACGAATGATAATGAATATTAACGATTCATAATGAATATCAATGAATATCATCAATATTAATGAGTATTAATTCATATAAACGAATATCAATGAATATTGACGATTATATACCTCCATCCGTTTCTAACCAATCAAATGCCATTTTGCGACCAATCAGAAGCAAATTATACTGGATATTTTTTGACATAAGTGAATATACCCCGGCCCACAGCCAATTTTTTTAATTAACATGGATTTCAATCGATTTGGTGATGTTTCAAAAGAAAATATCGTCTTTTTCGGTATATAATCTGACCCTATACCACTCGAGGTATATATTTTGTTTTGAATATTTTTAGACAGTTTTCCGCAAAATTTCTGTAAAAATAGCCCTCGACAAAAATTCTTTTAAAAAAATATTTAAAGAATTTTTATCTCGCGCAATTTTACACAAAAATGTCAAAAAATATTCACCTCTTGTGATATAACTAGTGAATATTATTGCAAATTAACGAATATTAATTAATATTAACGAATATTAATGAATATCAATGAATATTAATAAATATTAATGAATATCAATGAATATTAATAAATATTAATGAATATCAATGAATATTAACGAATAATGATCAATTTTTGCAAATTACATCGCAATTAGTAATTACCGGCTTCTCTCGGTGATACCTACTTCGCATAGAGCTAATCAGCTAGTTAAGTACCTAGTTAATTTGTTTATTAATTACAAACAATCAAATATTTTCTCTCTAATATAAGTATAAATATAAGGAATGTGAAAATTTTAATAATTGCTGCAGTCTGAGAAAGAAATGTAGATAAATAAAACAAATCAAAATGTAATATTTCTACCGTATTTGATTCAAGATGCCGCTCGTACTTCCATCGAAGAAAAGTCGTTTTATCAAATTTAAGTGATTCTTTTTGAAAAAAAAAGTGCATCTTTGAAACACGTATCTCGTATGTAACAGAATCAAATTATATCAAAATATTATACATATTTGCTGCAACACAGACGCTGCAATGGAATCCAATAATGTCGCGTCCTTACTTACTACGCAGTAAAAAAATATGTACCATAAAAATTTGAGAGGCACTAAGATTTTGTAATTTAAAATTATATCGTTACGTATGGGGATAACATTAAGATTTTATCTTTTTAAATATATTAAACTTTAGTATTAAATCGCTGAAACAAATATCGTTATCAGGATAGTAGCATAAGATTTTATGCAGGTTTTCTTATGGTTTATTGTTGGAATTGTTAACCGAAGAAGTCCGAAGATGGGAAAAGGTACCTACTTAGTGCAGCCTACTGGAAAAATTCTCTAGGCCGAAGACAGGCAAAAAGGTTACTATGGCGTTCTGCTCACTACAATAAATTGCTCTTGGAGCTTCAAAAATCTGATCTAATCACTGGACACTGCGCACTCAAGTACCATATCTGTAAGTGGACAGTGGAACATGAAGATTCCGCGATGATGCATATTAGACGGCGATTATCTTCCTGCGCCTTAAATACCTGGAACAGGCTTACTTAGAGCCTAATCAGGCTACAGTCCTAGCTCCAAAACGGATCATAGGCTTGCTCAGATGCTTAGATCTCTTTGACTAAAATATGGAAAGATAGATATAGAGCCAATCGACCCCCTTGTGAACCATTCTAGCCGATACACTCTTAACTACAACAAAACTGATAAAAATCTTCCGACTCGCAACACCTGCTGTTAGAACTCCTCCATTAACAAGAACAGCAGAAGAAAAGCAATGCGGTGAGAAATCGTTCTTTAACGAGAAATAGGTAACTTTTAGTGAATTTCCTGTTTGCTATAGTTTGTATTCTTCCGCCAAACTTACCGAGAACAATGAAAGTTCAAAGGAGTTCAATATTATCGCTGTAAGTTGTAAATCATACTCGAGAATATGCGGCAAAGTTACTTCTTATCGGTCGACAGTAGTTAATAAAAATATTCTAAACTGCTTACTGTTTAATTCCAGCACAATTTGACGTTTAGTTTATGGAATAATGCTAAAGACAAACAAAGGACATACTGAAGGCCTGGATAAGAGTAAAATCCTGAATGAAATTTTTTTTCTTTGTAACTGCAAAATTTGTGAGATTGGGAATTTTTCAATGTTGATTTTGGACTTCCGAGGTTTTCTCACTGCCAGCTGAATATTTGAGGCCTACTAGGTTAGTTACACAGTTATCGCTGGTCTTAACACCTGTACGTATGGTCCTATGCTATTTAATTTCGTCATCTCTGTGTTTTTGTGCTTCATATTCTTCTCCCTTTCTTCTGCGTTTTTGAGCACCATTCCTCTTCCAAGTAGCTGGATTTCCTTGTCACGTTTCTTTTTGAGTTGATTATCTACAACACCCATTTTTATCTCCTAGTAGTTCTTCATCATAGTATGTTTCTGATTGGGATTCTTCTGAGCCGTTACTGGGGTGAAAGCTGGATCCCGAATCTTGGAAAGGCTCGTCATCGGTGTCCTTATTGGAATTATTATTATTATTTGTGACTAAAGTTTGGTCAACGCATATTGAAATGTTCTGTGATAATTGATCAATATCTACAGCTGCAGACGGATTTACATTACAAGACAGTTCAACGTGTGAAGAAAATTTTTTTGAGATCTTTGTTCTGTCACTACAGCTGGTGGAAATGATCGGCTTTCACAAGAAAAATCCTGGGGGTTTTGTAGTGTCATAGCTAATATTTTACTAGCACGAGATGCCTATAAACAATAGAAAAAGACTTTAAATTGGTTTATTAAACACTATGACATTTTGAAAAAATACTCGTAAGATTATTTTCACAGTTGTGAAAACGCAAAACCTCGTATCTTGATTTTTAGACACTTGAGCTGTGTGCCATAGTCATAATTAAAGCTCGGATTATAGGCAAAATGCCTTTTTTGCCTATTCTAGATGATTTTTGTATATTTTGCCTTTTTTCGTAAATTCCGCCTTTTTGTGCCTTTTTTAAACTTTTATGCTACCCTACTGATGATGTTATTCATATTCGGTACTTCATTTTATTACTAAAACTTTCTGTAATAAAATTTTGGGCTAGTAATATAATATGAATGGTTTGTTTGTTAATGGTCTTCTGGGAAAATTTACCTACCTATTTGCGGATTAAGAAGAGGCTTAACAAATGGGAAATCCCTAATGTTTTGACCTTTATATCAGTTGTACAGACGGTTACTGAATCAGAGTTTAGTTTTGTTGCGTATACCGAAAAGTAAAGAACACGCATTTTAAAAAGTTTTAGACGTTTTGTGAGTTTGGGCCAGATTTATTATCCTCTCTTAAATATGCGCCAATTACATCTGTCGATGTAGAGCGTTCATTTTCTATGTACAAATTAATTTTAAGTGAAAGGAGACAGAGTTTTAAAACAGAAAATATAGAGAAGCTCTCAGTTGTAGCTATTAATGATAAAATTTTAAGTGGTTACAATGTTTAATTATTAATTAACAATTGTTTAGTTACGTTGTGCAAATATATGTGTGTTAAGTTAATTCACTTTGTATATTAAAATAAATTCCTAATAACTTATTATTAATAATCAGGGAATTAAAAGCGTTTGCCTATATTGCCTATATGTTGAGATTTCTGCCTTTTTCAATAAAAATCTTTGCCTATATAAGCGCCTTTTTCTTCAGTTTTTGTTGTCTATGAATCCGAGCTTTAGTCATAATAAATTGCAACTAATAACCCCTGATGCTTCAATAGTTGTTATAAGTTTGTTCAAATTGTTACAACATTATGTGCCTTTTACTTGAAAAATATAGCTTCTAACCTAACTCTTTGCTAGTTTGAAAATTTCTAATGCATCAAAATAAATAGAACAGATACAGTATTCGCCAGCTAACTTGATGTCCTAAATGCTTTCTAGAGAGCTATTGACGCCGCCCATCCGATAACTGTAAACAGTGCCGTGCAAGTTCTGAGGATACGCTTTCTGTTACAAAATAACACAACTTGTACAATTAATAAAGTAAAGTCCGTCCAGAAATATATGATCCTAACTTAATAAATAATATTTAATTCTTTGTTATAATTATTGGTATATTGATTTTAATAGAAACGGATCTGCTCTATACCTGAATTCTGGGTACATAAATAATATTTTAACAATAAGGTACCCATCACAATATCATGTTATTTATCTAATTGAAGATTATAAAGTTAGGATCTTATATTTCCGGACGTACTAAAATTAAAATTTGTTAGAAACTAAATAATTTCCTCCAGGTAGTAATGAGAATAAAAGAAACACAAGATAATGGGAAATTATTTAAGCTAGGTATATTTCTAAGAATAGGTATAAACAGTTTTTATCTTTACGAAGAATCTGACTCACTGCCGCTACTAGAATCACTTTCATCTAGAGTAATCATAAGAGCGTTGACGTCAGAAAACATATCTGTTTGAAGTTCTCTATCAAAATATGAGTCTTTTATTGTTATGACATGGTCACACTTGTGATGGCTTGCTAGCTAGCTGGCTTACCTGTTGCCTGGTATGTTTTAATTTTCACGTTTATTAAGGTATCTTCATCACTTTTTAATGTCTTAAAATAATTAAACACTCTATATATCACTTGACGAGTTTGTCCTTCAGTACATTTACGATTTTGTTCATTAACGGCTGACATTTTTACAAACACTTTATTGTACAAAGCAGAAACAATAACTGTGTGACGCTACGCTACTGAAAATCTTAACACCTGATAAGGTTTGATGCAATTGGCGTTTGTCAAAATTTTACCACCAATAGCAGCCGAGTAGGCAGGGCACTATTACTCTGTCTCTCTTAGTTGGTAATTTCTGGGACATCAAGTTAGCTTGCGAATACTGTAGAATTTTACTTACCATATCCTTAGAGCTCCTTTCTGACCAACTAGGTACCTATTTGAATCAGACACGGTGATTCAAACTGATTAACAATTTTAATTTCCTCAATATGAGATACGAGGTTTCTATGCTTCATGCGAGATACGAGAATTACAAACAAATTTGCGCAGCCGCATTCTAGCTAAATATCGAGATACAAGTATTTGCCACTTATGAGGTATGACATTCTAAATCCTGAAATACCCGTAACCCAAAACGAGCAAAATTTGAGATACGAGAATTTGACTTCGAGGCGGCGAATATACTTGAAAGGTTTTTCTAGTTCATATAGCCATTTACATTTCCATATCGACTTTTGTAACATCACTGAATAAACAAAATTTCTAATGAATATATGCATGTAACATATGTAACGATAAATCTCAAACAGGCTGCTTCAAATGAATTGCTTATCATTAAAAGCTACTAAATACGACGAAAATGAACGTATGCATGCATACATCGTAATTTACACTGTGTATCTTACCAAGAAAATTACCAAGCAGGAATATTTATGTGTTGCTGCTTATTACTGTCAACTTAATGGCTTCTACTTCATGTAGACGAGATATTAAATTAATGTTATTATAAGGAAACAATAAAGCATTAGGTTATTAACGTCGCAAGTAATAAAAATTAAGGTAACCACAATAAATATATAAACTGACACCTGCACGCCCATTCCAGTCACCACCTTTTACAATCACATCACATTTTGGCCTCATGTGGACATTTCCTAGTTCAAATCCCACTTCTGATATGTAAACTGAAAATTGAAAAAGCGAAACTGTCAGGACTTGAACCCGAGACCTCCTCAGCCACGTAACCCCTTCGCTACGGACGGTTCCGATCCTTCAATGTTCTATTCGATACTCAGGTTCGTTCCAACTGGCATGTATGAACCATTCTGGAATCGTATCGAATACTATACTAGAACTTCATAAGGTCCAAACTCAAATTAGGGATGGTTAATGAACTAACACGTCAACATTTTTGTCCATATGCACATGTCAATTCCGCCATTTCCACTTCAAGCAAATCAAGGAATCGTTCTATTATCACCACCTTCCAGTTGGTACAGTTTTTGTACCGTCCCAGAACGATACATAATCAGTTGGAACGTACTTGCGCGAACGATTCTATCGCCAATTTGAACAAACCTATATTAGCTACTATTACCGCGTCGCCCATCTCACTCCCACATGAGCCTGACGCTTTACCTGCCTGCCTATCTCGCTCTCCTGGCGAGCAGGACGTCTTCACACCCCATTCCAGTCACCCACTTCAACTATAACACCACATTTAATATTATTTATGTCTTCATTAATATTTCTTCTATTTTTTCATTTGCTTTATCAATTTCATCGTCAAACCGAGAAATATTCTCTTACACAGACTAAACCTTGTGGTCCAAAATGGACTAGGAAAAAACAAAGAAACTGTTGGAAAAATATAAACCTCTCAATAACTCAATAACTGGTGGTAATTGGAAGTCTCCTAAAATGGGAAATTTCAAAATGGCATTAATAGAAATCCGTTCTAAAATTCTGGGATAATATTTTATAAAGGAACTTGAAGAAGTAGTACTTAGGGGTCAATAAGATAACGAGCTTTGCAAGAAAATGAAAGTGCCTCAAAACGAGGCGATGAAGAGAGGTGTATTGTTTCAGAGAGCCTTAGGCCTCTTAGTAAATGGTTGAAAATGCTTCCACGCCCTCATAACTTAACCTAACCTAAAAATATTGGAAATCCTTTCCTATAGGGAAATGAAAAAGAAGTTCTTCGATTTTTAGTGAGCGAAATATGAAATAGTACAGAAAAGGACTAAAGAAATTTGAGTTAAGTAAATAATGAATGGCTTAGGCTCTCATAAATTCTTCTATATCTCTAAACGCTTCAATAGAAAATTTACTAGAGCATGAATTTTTCCTTACGGTCCAAGTGCAAATCAAATTTTCCGTTCTACGTAAAAATATTTCTTACTTAAATGAATTTTAAGAAAATCTTACTTTTTTAATAACGAGGAGAGAAATACTGAAAATTCATCTCACGTAATTTTAATTTTATTTTATATTTATGCTAAATAAAATATTTTAAATTCCTCTGAATAAGACTCTTCCTAATCCAACTAGCCTTTTAAAAAAGAGAATTTTTCTGCCATCATCTGAGGCTTATGAAATATTTTAAACTAAAATGTACCGGGTGATTAAATAAGGATAACGAGGTACCATATCTCGTAAACCGTATGTCCTTGAGCCTGGGGAAAAAAATCCTTATAAGAAAATCGGCCCTAAAAAAATTATTAAAAATGTTTTTGAGTCCATAGTTTTTCGCTAGGGGCGCAATCTATTACTTACAAAATATAATAGGATTTTTTACAAAAAATTCCTCAATTTAGGTTGGTGAAAAATATCAATTTTAGAAACTACTGTCCTTATTTTACAACTTTTGTTGAAGTCCATTACTCACTGGTAAGTTATGAATAGATTAATGTTATTATTATTAAAACGTTGTTCGTAAAGTTGACTTTGCGTTCCTTGTTGCAAAATTGTTCTATTTGTTATAGTTTAGAATTTATATCAATTTTCTTATTAAATGTGCGAATGGGGCATTTTGGCTAACTAAAAACGGGGTAAGTTGGCGCTAGAAAATAGTAGTGCTTTATGTTTATTTTCAATTTACAGATTCAAAAATGGGAAATTATAAGCGGAAAACAAATGGAGCATCTGTTCCTAAGGAAATCATTTTAATGGCGGCAAAAGAGGTTCTGTTAAATAATAGATCCAGAAGAAGTGTAGCTAAAGATTTTGATATACCTGTCAGGACTTTAACACGGTTTGTTTTAAAAATCGATATCAATAGTCTTAGGAACAATGAAGCCGATATTAGTGTTGGATATAAGAAATCCAGGAAAGTGTTTTCCAGCGAAGAAGAAGAACTGCTTGTGAAGTACATTAAAAAATCATCTGATATATATAATGGACTTTCAGTGAAAAAAGTTCGTCAATTAGCTTTTTCAGTTTGCTTCTCACAAAAAAATTCAAAGCACGGATAATTGGAATCGTAAATCCTTGGCGGGTCCAGATTGGTTCACTGCCTTTTTGAAACGTAACCCATCTCTTTTAATTCGTACTCCAGAAGCAACTAGTCTGGCACGTTTCATTAATTTGAACAAAACGGCCGTGGAAGGATTTTTTATAAAATTAACAGGCTTAAAATAGATGCCAATGATATATGGAAGATGGTTACAACAACCCAGAAACCAAACAGAGTAGTAGGTCGTAAGGGATATAAACAAATTAGAAGATTGATATCCCAAGATCAAGGAACATCCAGTTCAACCATTGCTACTGTCGTTTCAGCCTCAGGAAACAGCATTCCGCCATATTTCGTTTTTCAAAGAGTAAACTTCAAAGATTATTTTATAAATAACGCTCCCAAAGGCAGTGCAGGAGGGGCCAATCCAAGTGGATGGATGGTGGAAACTAACTCAATTGACTTTATAAAACATTTAATCAGAAATGTAAAGTGCACAAAAGAGCAACCTGTTCTGTTATTATTGGACAATTAAAAAATATAAATGTAGGCTTGAAAAAAGGTTTCGTAATTAATTTCATATCAAATACAACTCGTAGATTAATTAAATATTAAACTCAAACGAACATCAGTCGTACTAGAAACTTTATATGTTGGCAAAAATGCGCGCTGTTGCCGCAATTAAAATGGTTTATTTGGTACAGTTGACGTCTTGACAATTTTGGGGTTATGTTGTGGCAATTTTATAATATGCTCATTTAATGTTTCGCTTCTTTTATCTACGTGTTATTAAAAAACTGAAAAGAACTGTGAGTAATTTTTCACAAGCAGTAATGAGTTATCAAAGTTAAAGTCACATCCCAAAAAACGTATAAATGAAACCGCAATAGTTAATGCATTTATTCCTGGCACTATTTACACAATAACCATCAATAACTAAACCTAACCTAGAATATTTGATAAACTTCATTTGACATATACTAGATTCTCATACTATTTCAAGGGCTTGGCAACATAGTCCAGACGTCATACACAACGGTTTTTATACTGAACGGGCTATATGTCAAAGTCAATTCTCATCTGACGTTGATGAAGCTGGTCTCTACTTTCATTTAGTATCTAACCACTTTATTTTAAACTACTTGTTCTAAGAATATTTCTAGAACATGGGCCTACAAAAAAAAAGAAATACGTCTACTTGTGGACATCGTTTTGTGTGACTCCATTTTGTTTTGGGAATTAAAAAAAAGAAATGCACTTTTGGTTCGGGAAGAACTTGCTACGCATTTTTGCGGATTTTAAATAGAAATCTTAGAAATCTCATTAAAGTTTCATTTTTGGTTAATGAAACTAAAATAAATATCACTGCTGTGGATCTGAACATTGGAATATTTTTAAAGATTTCGATTAGTCTTACATCTTCGAGTATCCATCGAAGCCATTTACAGGCTACACCCCATCCAAGATGAGTCCTTCATTACAACACTTCTTTGCTAGATACTAATACTACGTCATTTAATTTAGGCCTGTTTGTCAGAGAATTATTGTTATTAGGTATTCTTTATTTTCTTGGTAACCTATCTCGTTTCTTCCGCTGTACATCTTGATGTACCTTGGGACGCATGGCACATTAACTGGAAGACATTTCAACTAACGACGACTCAGCATCTCATAGGAGTACCAGAAAAGTCGTAATCTTAAGTACTTGGTTTAGTTTAAACAGCCCCATAAATTTATCTGATATATATTATATTACCACATATAGTAAATTTATCTACATACTTTACGCACACTATGCACTATGAAGCACAATTATTGTTGTTGCCAAATGAATCTTGAACGACGTTTAAAATATCATTTCGTAAAGAAAAAGTAGCTTTGTTTTTGTCTTTTCCAAAAAATACAAAACTTATTTTTTACCCCACACACAATAAAGAAATTTTTTGGTATGAAGTCCAACGATAGAAGCAGCTTCAGATGAGGTGTTGTAAATACCATTTCTGTATGCTGTTTTGGACCAACATCCGTCCACCACCACAGGAACCAAAGGATACTGATCTTCATCTACTGAACCGATTTCTCGGGCTTATTCTGCTTCCTCAAGAGCAGCTTCACGCATTGATTCCATAGCAGTCTTCTCCCATTTCGTAGCCATTATCTTGTGACACTTTTGATAAGTTTTATTACACATAGCAGGAATATTTAAACATCCCAATAATTCCTCCAAATTTGAATGACCTCCTCCAACGGACATAATCCCACTTACTGCATCAAAATTTAAATCTGTTTCGTCATTCAAAGGATAGTTGTTTAGTTCAAAAGATTCTAAACACATGTTGCATTGCAAAATAAATTTCTGTCATCAACCCACGTCTAACTTCTTTTTTGCAAATTAAGTTTGAGTTGTATGATTCACTAAAACAAACCGAAGGGATCTACTTCATAAAATTTCCTAGAAAACGTGATATTTTGTAAAACCCGGTAAGGAACCATTTTCGATTCTCCCGAATTTTGCGGTCACTTCTACCTCGTCCCCTACTGTCTTCACAAACTGTCACTTGTCTTAGCATATTATTATTGTCAAATTTCGGATATTTATTTTACCTGTACCCTTATGATTTACCCCTTGCTTTCCAAAAAGAGAAAACCAACATTATTTCTGACAGTGAGGTCTAAATTATTTTTAATATTATGGCTATCCGCACATAATAAGTGACACCATTGGCCATTTTACTTCAAACAATTTTGTTACCTATAGATAGATCACATATTTGTAAATATAATGCGTTTCAGAGACACTAAAAGAATCACTTTTTAGTAAGTACATTCTTGATTTTTAGTACCTAGCTAAGAATAATATGTTCCCTATATAATCATGTGTATACATCCGAACTGTTTAAAAAATAAATATCAAAAAGTTTTAAAATAAAAATAAATTATTCACAACAGTAGAATGCTCTGTTAGTTTTCTTTTGAAATAATAAAATAGACCCTTTTTTATCACTATGTAGTCACGGTCATAAATCTAAGCTTGCGGTTACTTATTTCAAGAGGTTGTAAATTATAAACTACAGAAACATTTTTAATTCAGAATTAATGCGATCACATAACTCGGTCATTTTAATTCGAATCGAGTTCTTATTTCACTTTATCTTTCAATCGTTCGTTACAAAAGTACATATTTATCTATAGATCCCGGTAAACTATAAAGATACGTTTTTTATAATTAAATTCAAGTTAAATAAATTTTTTTCCCAAATTATGATACGTACAATACATTAAGAAGACTCTTAACATTTTAAATTATTAACAACTTTGTTGATAGCGCTACTCAAGTTCGAGATATTTGAACGCACATTTGCATTGAATTCTCCATAAGAGAATTCCGTAACGAACACCCTTAAGTTTGTAGACTACTTCCTTTTTAGTGATACTTGCTTATTTGTAAAACTTGTGTAACAGACAGAAATTTGAAAAATAAACTGCCCAGAATTTAATTTATCATCTATTTGAAGAACCTGCCCTGAGATAATACAACAGCTGCAGTAAGCGCCAAACGTGATGGCGTGCCCGCCCCCATGCGCACAAACGCATTTTCAATGTTACCTCCCAGTACAGCTCTTGCAAGACATATAAATGCTCTGTATCGTAATCCAATAGTAATTTAGTTGGGAGAGTCTATACCTGCGCGATCGCTCGCCATCACGTTTGGCGCTTGCTATAACAATATTAACTTTTCTTGAAAGTAATAGAACGTTCAGTTTTGTTTACATTTGAACTTGTTCTGCTTAATCACTGGTTAATTGTGCGAAAGCAAGGCAGGTGAAACAGGTGTAAGGTAACAGTAGCTTTATTTATGATTCTTTCTGAGAAATTTCAAATGGAATGCTATAACTCTAGCTAGCTTACAAAAAATAAGACGAGTTATTGACCTGACAAAACCGTGAACTGATATCTCTTGTCATTCCAAAGATATTGGGATTTTTTGGTGGGTGTTGATGATTGTTGGCTCATCCAGAAAGTTGTAAGAGAAATGATGTCGCTAAAATTGTTTTGAAACTAAAATAACAAGTAAAAACGTATCACAAAAATATTTATTGAAATCACATGATGAAACAAAAGTGGGGAGCTGCTCGTAACAGAAATTTTTAAAACGCACCTACTACTACAAAATGCTTGCCATCATTTGCTATACACAAATGAATTACTATTGGTTAATCCATATTAAAAACGAATATTAGTCATTTTAGCATTAGTAAACACAGGCATGGACTGAACACAAACGAAAGCAGAACAACAAAACTTTTGTTAGCAACCTTCGTCTTCACCAAACTGGATGGATCTTCAAATAATGAAATAAGTGTGCATACTAAATAAATATCACTTAGTAATAAACTCGATATTGTTCGGCTAGACATATTTTGATAACAACAATAACCTCAGGAATCATCTTGTAAACTATCCAACGTCATATCGTTCAATAAACTTTGTTTAACTTTGCATGTTATAAAGAGGATGAGGATGAGAAAGGATAGCATTAAGTTTATTATGATGCCTTTTAAACTTTGATATTATAAATGTTAATACTTTAAGACGTGCTTATATAACCGAACCGTCTAAGGTTAATTTTAGAATTAAGCACACATGCGAAATGTTTTCGAGCATGCTATGAGCTCGATAATGGAATCACTTTTGTCGTACAGGATGATTGTAAATTTATCTAAAAGCTCCTATTATATGTTAAGTTTGGGGTGAGTGGGACTATTAGTTACTCCACTGTAACTAGCAAGATAACTCAAACTAGATGATATGAGGTTATTAATTGGCCTAATGCACTACGAGATTCCCAGATCTATTGTGGTCCTCTGAATCTAGATTAAATTCCCCAGCCCGATACTGGCATAGGTGTTCTAGTTTTCTCCTCATTCTACGGCTTTGATAGTTTTCCTAGCTTTGCTGATGATTTGCTCTACTGTGAATTTTGGCAAATGTCTTCTATTGAACTGCTTCGTCAGTGCTAGAAGTTTCTGTGATACCCACTTTCTTGTTGCCATATTTGTGGTCGATTTTGCGACGACGCAGAAGGATTCTGGTCGAATGAATAGCATTAATGTGCCCTGGTATCCAAGCGCCCGACACCTTGCAACGGCCTCTAAAGTGAGTTGTAGCTTAGAATTGACCTCTATGGAATCAAGTGCCTTTAGTGCATCTTGTCTCTCTGTAAAGAAAGCAACCAAACGGATTGTTCCTCACTACCTTTCAATTCCTTCAGCTCAGTGGTGAATCTCCATCACTTACGCTTGGAATGTGGTGACGTCCTTAAAGAATTTTATTGGAATGGCTATCCTTTAGTTTAGCCCAACAATTCTGGCTCCTACACCTACCACCATTTTGAAGCCGCCGAAGTTCTACCTAGAGCTGGCATATCAGAACTTCTCTAGTCACATTTCCAAATTTAGTCTGTATATAACAATTGTTTATTTTTACTACTCGGAATTTTCGGAAACAGAAATAATTTAAACATTGGAATACGGACCTTCATTAATAAAATAATTCGCAATATTTTAAACTAGCATTTTATCTGCCCAAGCATAATAATTCAAACTGACATGGGTCAACTGCGATAAATGGGAATCCTCCAAAATATATCCAAAACTCCTGAAATCCATTGTAATAAATCATCTCGTTATAGACTGGAATGTATATACATATCGAGGGGATGTTCATTGAATAATCAACATAAATGGAATTTCACATAACATCGCCAAAAGTCAAAATTCAGAAGTTTGTAGTCAAACCCAAGTTACTGATTAAACTTTAGATATGTTTCGAAATGTCCACTGAATCGTTGAATGTAATAATGCTTTTGATCTCCATAACTGCGTTAACAATCCTAACCGTCCTCTTTACTTTATAAAGTATAATCATTTATCTGTTACCAACCCCAAAAAAATTGCATTTTTTGACAATAAATCGTCTTTGCGGTGGCTGCTAATGATAATAATAAAGATGAAAGTTCAAAAAAAGCGGAAAACAAAGGACTTGAGCATCGGATTCGCGTACAAGCTTTTCCGCAACCATAATTCAGATACAAAATACTACAAGGTGTAACCAACAACGCTATCGACACGTGTTTGCATCGAAATGGATATAGAGGCCAAAAGATCCTTATACTCTCAGATATCATGACCCCAGACCAGATCTAGACTGGTCTGGGACTGCCTTCAAAAACTCGTAACCTTGGAAAAGACAATAGGTTGACACTTTAAGTATTGTGGACAATGAAACAAACGAAATATTAAACCTCCTCAGAGGCCAGATAAAAAAAGTGACGGGATTACTCACCGGTCACTCTACTATAAGGAAACACATGCATACAATTGGCATATAACGAAATATTCTCACATATTATCTTCGAATGTGAAGCACAGTCTCATTGGAGATATGAACACTTAGGACTAGAGCGCCCAAGGAAGGATTTCTCCAAGAAGGTGTTAGTGAAAAGACTGGTGAACCTGATAAGGACTACTGGTTTCTTCACATAAACGGTTCAACCAAGAGCACAAAAAGCCTGAAGGCTGAGAACTAATCTGGCTAATCTTAAGTTTCTCATTACATTTTCCCATGTGCTCAGGTACCAAAAACTACCTGAAGTGAAGTAGTGCACTGAAAAGTGCTGTATGCACTAAAGAGTTCTTTTGTTTTTGTTTTGTGGTCGTTGGTGAGCCTCGTGGTTCGGAACTTCCCTGTGTCTTGGCGACGGCTTTTGATGGACTTGGTTCTGCACAAATATTTTCGGTGCACTTTTCTGACTCTGGTCTTTCGTGAAGCGCGCGGCCTTTCAAATTGTCAGAATCTAGGACGGATTCGGTAAGGTTCGCGACCCTCGGAATATTGTAAGACTTGTTTTTCTTATTAGACCATTTTTGACAATTTTTCAAAAATTTTGACAATTTTCAGCAATTACTGACCGTTTTTTGCAGTTTTTTATAATTATTCAACGTTTTTTCAAATTTTAACAATTATTGACTATTTTTGACCATTTTTTAAAATATTTAACAATTTTTGACTATCTTTGACAGGTTCTGACAATTATTGACCATTTTTTCAAAAATTTTGACAAGTTTCTGACCATTTTTCAAAAATTTCCAATTATTAACCATTTTTTCAAAATTTTGACAATTTTTGACAATTATTGACCATTTTTGACAATTATTGACGAATTTTGACAGTTTTGACAATTATTTCCTGTGGCAGAAGAGTAAAATATAAATTTGTTTTAAATTCTATTTTTTATTTTTTTCTAAATCCTCAACTATAAAAGTTGAGGGAGATCTATTTTTTTAAGTAACTTTTTTATTATTTGATTTTTGGTTAACTTTCATTTAAATTCTACAAGGCGTTTCTACCTTTTCCTCCTTAGTATTTTTAAATTCATTAGTAGTTTTATCCACGTCAAAAAGGTAGTGGCGCCCTCAATTTTTTACAACCCTTCTGTTATCCTTGTGTGACATGAACTTGGGGTCGAGTCCTCCCTTGAGAGGAGTCTCTAACCGAAGCCCTTCAAGCTGGAGCGCTAAGCGCCTCTTACCGCTACAAATTGGCGCCCTGTACAAGTTCTGACAATTATTGACAATTTTTTAAAAATTTTGACCAATTTTAACAATTATTGACCATTTTTGACAGTTTTTTATAATTATTGACCATTTCATTAAAATTTTTATAATTTTTTACCATTTTTCAAAATTTTAACAATTATTGCCCATTTTTGACAGTTTCTGACAATTATTGACCATTTTTGACAATTTTTCGGATATTTTGACAATTTTATTTGGCATTTTTGACAGTTTTTCATAATTATTGATCATTTTTTCAAAATTTTGACAATTTTTGACCATTTTTTAAAATTTTAACAATTATTGACCATTTTTGACAATTTTTGTGCATTTTTGACAGGTTCTGACAATTATTGACCATTTCTGACAATTTTTCAAAAATTTTGACAATTTTTAACAATTTTTGACCATTTTTCAGAATATTTAACAATTTTTGATCATTTTTGACGATTTTTGAGCATTTTTGACAGGTTCTGACAATTATTGACCATTTCTAACAATTTTTCAAAAATTTTGACAATTTTTAACAATTATTGACCATTTTTGACAGTTTTTTATAATTATTGAACATTTTTTCAAAATATTCAACAATTTTTGACCATTTTTCAAAATTTTAACAATTATTGACCATTTTTGACAATTTTTCAAAAATTTTGGTGATCATTGACCATTTTTTTAAATATTTAACATTTTTGACCATTTTTCAAAATTTTTACAATTTTTGACGATTTTTGATTGGTTTTGACAATTATTGGCCCTTTTTCTCTAAATGTTCACAAATATTGACCATTTTTGATAGTTTTTGACAATTATTGACCATTTTTCCAAATTTTTGACAATTTTTGAAAATATTTGGCAATTATCCATTTTTTCAAAATTTTGACAATTTTTGACGATTTTTGATTGGTTTTGACAATTATTGACCGTCTTTGACAATTATGGACCATTTTTGACAATTTTTCAAAAATATTAACCATATTTCAAAATTTTTGACAATTATTGGCCCTTTTTCTCCAAATTTTTACAAATATAGACAATTTTTGACGGTTTTTGACAATTTTCGACAATTATTGATTGTTTTTCAAAATTTTTTACAATTTTTGAAAATATTTGGCAATTATTAACCATTTTTTCAATATTTTGACAGTTTTTGACAATTATTGACCATTTTCCAAATTTTTGACAATTTTTGACCATATTTCAAAATTTTTGACAATTTTTCAAAAAATTCAACATATTTGGCAATTATTAACCATTTTTTCAAAATCTTTACAATTTTTGACCATTTTTGATAGTTTTTGACAACGATTGACAATTTTTGACAACTTTCACACCTATAGGTGTGCGAGCTCAGTGCGGCAAGAATTAGAATTTAGCTCGAGGTTATGTAAAAACCGAGAGCTAAAATCTAATATTTTTCCCGGGTATTTTTTTCTGTGACGGGAAAAACGACGATATAATATTGAAAAAAATATCACTTTTTATGAAATTACCTTTTTCCCGCAGGGTGATTCATTGGGAAAGTGACATACGTTAACTGCAGATACGGGACACCTAGGCGATCTCAAAAACCCCATACTTGGTATTACTATTTTAATAACCAAGATACAGGATATTTGATCTATTTTACCAAATTCTTTATTGGTCCGTAACTTTCTTACCACATTGTATATTTTCGTTTACGATGAGGAAATAAACAGCAGGGAAGAATTTCTTGAACGGATTGAAGAAGCTTTTCATCAAATGAAAAATAATCCAGACGAGATTAGGAAGTCAGTCAGGCATATTACAAGAAGGGCAACAATCTGCCTTCAACAATATGGTGGGCATTTTGAACAATTGCTTTAGTTTTTCGTTAATTAGTTATTCTCAATTAATTGAAGTTAAATGTTTGTTAATTTATTATTTATTGTTAATTTTTCCAATCCGTATCTGGATTTTTTAATTTTAAATACATTGATAGTTTGGATCTCGAAAGAAATATTATTTTGCATTGTAGGCCTTAAAAATTTACAACTTTAACAATTTGAACTCAAAATTTTACAAGATAAACCGTTTTGCCGAGAAAGCCAAGTAAATCACAGGATTCACTTTTTTCTACTCTTTCCAAATACGGTATTCATTTTTAAAAAATCTGATATACAGGGTGTTGTTTTGGGGTCGGAACATTTTATTAATTTTTTTTAAATCCGGAACTGGATTTTTCTTATTTTAAATAGTTTGATCGATTGGACACCTTAAAGTAAAAACGTGTGCCAAATTTCAAGAAAATATACAATGTGTTAAGGAAGTTACGGACCAATAAAGAATTTGGCAAAGTAGATCAAACATCCTGTATCTTGGTTATTAAAATAGTATGGAGTTTTTGAGATCGCCTGCAGTTAACGTATGTCACTTTCCCTGTATATTCACTTTTTTCCCGGGGAAAAAAGTAATTTCATAAAAAGTGATATTTTGTTACCTGACAACAGTGATAAAATATCAAACTTTTTTCCCGTTACAGAAAAAATTAATTATTTCGGTTACTGTACATATTTATAAAAAATCCCGAATAACGTCAAATTTAAATTATAAATTGACATGCTTCAACGTAAAAATGCGATCCCTACCTTCAACCTCCTTCGAATGACAGGTAAAGCCCCCAATAATATTTTAAATGGGAAGTATAGCTTGTGAGATATCGTTTGAAAGGTCACTTCATTCTCTATTCAAAAATGTTATCGTTTTCGAGTTTATATAACGATAGAGTATCGAAAATCGATATTCGTTACAATACAATCAAAAACTAAAATGTAATGCAAAACGTAATAAAATGTAAAACACTAAAAAGAACTATATATATCAATATTCTAAATATTCACCGCGAACGTCTTGGCAACATCCTAATCTTAAATAAAACTGTCTTCTTACAATATTTAACATATCAGGCGTGATCGACCTAATCGCAAACGTCATTCGTTCTTTTAAGTCATCTAAATCAAAAGATTTAGTTTTGTACAGAATGCTCTTCACATATCCCCATAAAAAGAAATCTAATGATGTAAGATCAGGTAATCGCGCTGGCCATTCTACCGATCCTCGCATCTATATGCACCGATTAGGAAATATTTCATCGAGGTACTGCCGGACATTGCGTTGGTAATGTGGTGGTGCTCCATCCTGCTGAAAACATATCGTATTCACTGGAACTTGGGGGTTTCCTGGATCGAGATATAAATTTGCCAAACTTGGAATTACATCTTTTTGAAGTATTGCCAAGTAATGATGTGGTTTCCAGCAATCCCTGCCCAAACATTAACCTTTTGAGGGTATTGCGCGTGTTCTTCTATTATATTAGCAAGACCGCCCAAAAAAATAAGTTCTATGAAAATCTCCCATTAGCTCCTGAGTAGGTATCATTTTATAGGGATTCATTTTATTTTATTTTAATATATTTACTTTTGATGCATGGCTAACATTGAATGTAGTGGATGCCGTCTGCTCGATGTATGTGGATTTTCCTCAAACTCAAGCATCACATCTAATTTTCTTTCATCACTCATTGAATTGGCAGCTGGTTTTTTATCTGCCTTACATGACCAAACTCGCGAAACTGCTTCTCTATTTTACTAATTGTTCCTTGGGATATAGGCGATAAATCAGGAAATTTCTCATGAAATAGGCGAGTTACTTCCTGTTGTGTTCGGGTTTTATCTCCGTAACCAATCATTTGTAAAACTGACATTTTATGCATTTCCGTTAATCTATTTCATAATAGAAATTAACGAATACGAATACTCTTTAAGGCATTTTTAATAGATATCATCTAAAAAGCACATTGCTATGGTTTTTGCTTACTTTCTTATTATCAAGACCTAAACGGGAAATAAGTTTTGGGTATATTGTAATAAGTTTTGAGTATATTATAGCGAATTTCGGTAACCACATAATTTTATTTTATTCTATATTAATTGTTGCAATAAACTTGAAAACGATAACATTTTTGAATAGAGAATTAAGAGACCTTTCGAACGATATATCACAAGCCTATACTTCCCATTCAAAAAATTGAGGGTTGTATTTTTACGTTGAAGAATGTCATATCTCTCCTTATTCACTTACTCCAACACTGTTATGGCCTAAGCACCCAAGGATTGCTTTGAAACGCGTAAAAATATTGACATTTCAAACATATTGTAAGAAAGTAAATTTAAGTACTTAACTTTATTTTTTCTAGCGCCGCTACTGGACTTTTAAATGTATTTCATCCACTCTGTAAATAGTAATTTCCTGATGTTTCCAGATATTATACTGATGTCTTTAATAAGCCTTAAAAACATATAACTGCACCAAAACCGGTGACATGTGTTTCAACTCGTCAGCATCAGCATCCCATCAAATGTTACGTAACGAGGCTTTTACCAAATTGATTTCAGCTTGTAACTTCAACTTTTTGTTTTTTTTTATCAGTGACATTCAGGGAAGGACTTACAACTAGACTTGCAGTAGAAAATAGCAGAAAAAAATAGTAATTGTTAAGATCGAAGAATATCTGTAAAAATTCAGGTTATTATAAAACTAATCTTACATTTTACTTAATTACAGTTAACTGTAAATAATTGTCATATTAGTAAAGCGTGATATATAGACGTCAAAAAATAATAGTTCAATACTATTATACGCTTTACAAAATTAGAAAAATTAATTTCCAAAGAGCAGACCGTCCACATCCGTTTTTTGTCGATATAGAATTTTGGTTTGTGATTAGGTGTAGAGACGTCGCTGATATCGCACTCTTAGCATTTCCTTAACTGAGGCTAATGTATTGGTGTGGTATCAACGTAGTCTCTAGTCCAGGATTATGCTCTCAGAGCTTCTGGACGAATAGCATCTACCTTGTGCTGATGAGGCGCAATACGCCGAAACCGGTACACAAGTGATGTTATTCCTTCTAATCGCAAACCAGAATGGTTGGTTCTATCTCAACAGATATACCAACCCCGTTTATTTTAGAAGTGTAATTCAATGTCTGTCAACGTTCTCACAAAAGCAGTAGAAGAGTCCACAGATAATAATGTACACGTTATCAAGTTTGATCTGCAACAAGCTCTCCCTACACCCAAACTCACCACCGGACCATGTTTTTATAAGAAAAAACTTTGGTGTTATAATTTTAGTATTCATTGTTGCAACAAATCGGAGGATGGCTATTTCTCTCTTTGGGATGAATCCATTGTTAAACGAGGCTCTGATGAAATTGCCAGTTGCTTAAAAAAATACTTTGAGAAGTTTGATGTTCGTGGTGAGACACTTTATGCCGTATCTGATAACTGCTGCGGTCAGAACAAAAATTGGACTATCGTAGGGTTTTGGCTACAACTGCTGACTTCAAAAAGATTCAAAAAAATTATCCATGTTTTCCTCAAGAAGGGCATACTATGTTACCCAGTGATAGAGATTTTGCACTAGTGGAAAAGTTCGCAAGAACTAAGAGTGCAGTATACTCTCCCAGTGAATGGGAGGAGGTCCTTAAAGGAGCTAAGAATAAAAGGCCCTTTATTGTGACCACTCTTAAAAAAGATGTCTTTTCCAATTTTTCTGAGCTAAGAGGGATTCCCAGGTAGAGTGTTCCAGGTAAAACTTTCTGACCCAGGTAGTGTCTCAGGTAAAGTTCCTGTCCCAGGTAAAGTGCTAGGGAACAAATATAGTATCAGGAACAAATTTACCCCATTCTACAAAATCCAGGATGTCTGAAGTATGAATTTGAACGATTTGATATTACATTGTTAAAGAAAATTATTTAACAACGTGGTTCATACATCCTGTATTTTTAGATAAAAGAAATACTCAAAGAAAGCAAATAAACAACAATAAAATCGAATAACCGATTCTACACCGGTAAATACATACATATTTTAAATATGTATATATTTTTAAAAAGGTTTGAAATATATTCAAAGATAATATGAAAGATATATGAAAGGAAAAAAACAAAATCATATCGATATATATTCCTGGCACTGGAACGAGATTGCTACATAATAAAAATAGGAAAGTAGAAAACTGTTAAGAAAGAATAGTTAACATACATTTAACGAAATAACTTACCATTCACATGAATGCACTTTTCAAAGATAAGATAAGATAAAAATAAAATTCTGCTTCGATGGCACATGTTCACAGGAAAGAAGAATGAAAACCTCTTTGCCACTATTTAAATACACGAAATCATGTGAAAAATAACAGACTACGTCTCATGTTCATGTCAAGCTCAGACGCTTTGACCAGGAAAGGAATTTACATTTCAATAGTGAATTCTTAATTCATATTCAATTAATAAGTGGTAGAAGAAGAGATAAGAACGAGGTCGAAGTGGGAATAGCACATAGCAGTGGATATTTTCACGACAGACGGAACTCGATCGGGTAACCAACTTAAATACAATCACTAAAGTTTTTTTTTTCACAAAAGCATAACTTTAAAGATCTTTTTTCATTCGTTGCCTATTTGCAAAAAATTAAAAACCTAGTTTCACCCTGCACTGTCCCCAGTGACAGGACAAAATGTATTGTTTCCAGTCCTCCAGTATAGTTTCATCTGGTTTTTGTTGAATTTGCAATTGAAAAATAATCCTTTATTAAAGCCCTGACGAGATTATTAGTGCGATATAGAAAAAAATAATGTTTCTGGCTTTTCCGATACTCGTCATATGTTTGTGAAATGCTGAATGGAAGACATCACACCGTTGGGGGTTTTGTTGAAATATAAAATTGCATTCTGCTTTGGTTTTGGTTTTATTGAATGAACACTTGTTGATTTGAGGATTGCTTTTGTCGTAGTAAAAACAAAGAAGGCAAAGCATTTAGATACTGAGATGAATATATCTACACATATATAGTTTCAGTTATCTTAAACTCATGAAAATCTTCTTCTTCTCCTATCTTTGCTAAGCTGGGATGGGTTGGAGGAATGCAGTCAGGAGATAACGTTGGTGTGGTAAACTTGTGGATCTAAAACGGCACTAGATCCTTATACTCTCAGATAGTCAGTCAGCACTGGCAAAAGCTAGCTCCTGGAATTGCATTCAATGGTCTTGAACTCGGTGGATTCAAACTCAACATCAGACAAGAGCAAAATTAGCCAAAAGGCTGAGGTGCCAGGGATTCGAAGCATCTGATTTGAGTTGCTTTAAATTTCCTCTTGAATACTTATTGTAGTTGTATCTGATCTATTTACTTTGCTTTCGAGGTTTGAGGTACGATCTGCATCATATCTAGTAGATCTATTGTGTCCTGCAGATGTCTTAATAACGTTGGTATTCTAAGGCTGAGAATTTTTTTTTCTTGCAGGTGGTATAGCTGCAGCCGTAGTAACGGTTATCGGACGCCCTCTACCTACAATATCTGAAACAACTACAGCGTTTACGAACATATCTTCGAATAACAGTAGTCCAGAAAAGAATTCCTTCGGAAACGGACTGGAGGCGGATCTGCCGACGACCACAGAGTGCAGTGTCTCGTATCAACCGCATCACTATCCGATAAAAAGAAAAACGAGAGACGGGATGGATTCGAAGAGGGAAAGGAAAGCAGCTAAAACTCTGGCAATTATAACAGGAGCGTTCGTTCTGTGTTGGTTGCCGTTTTTTATAATGGCTGTTTTATTGCCAATTAATCCCAATTTGTTCGATAAATATTTAGTATCAATTTGTCTGTGGTTGGGGTATTTCAATTCGACGCTTAATCCTATAATTTACACTATCTTTAGTCCGGAATTCAGGCATGCTTTTAAGAAAATCCTGTGCGGAAGAAACTACGCCAGAAGAAATAGGCATTTCGGCATTCGAAACGTCCAATGATGGAGGCCAAGTGGTCGCCTACCTTCTGATACCGATCCGCCCGTAGCGGCTAGGTAAGTACATTATTTATTTATATTATTCACAATAATTAATAACAAACGTTACGTAACATATAATCATCTTAATGAAAAATCTGTATCTTAATGGATATCATTGAAGTGCAGTTCCGTTATATCTAATGATAAAATTAAAGTTTGGGAATAGAAACAGTTCAAGCTAAAATAAACATGTCCAAAAAATCTTTTGCTTTTATTTATTTTCATTAAACAAATTGCACGTTAAACAAAATTGAAACTGAGTTTTTGAAGAATAACCAATATGGACTTTTTTAATTCTTCGTTTTTCCTGTTTGAGTCGAAATATATTTCCTCCTACTTCACTAATTGTTGACATTTATTACAAATTAATTGAATTGTTAGTATTTTGCGTAGCCATAAAAATAATAAATGTGGAGGTTTGTGTTTCGACTCAACGATAAGAAATTTAGACAAAAAAGAACACCAAAGCATAGCTCCCGGGATTTTATCCTACTAAATTGCTTTAAATCGAATTAGCACAAACTTAATTTCGAAAGAGAAGCAAAAAAGATCTAACCTCAAGGGATATTTCTTGAAAAAATGTTATAATATTACACATACATATCCATCATATACAATGAACGCAAAACTTTACGTATTACTTTTTTAATCATCGCACAGCAAACAGTAAATCTGATATATTTTTACATCATTTAACAGACCATTTGAATAACCCACAATACAGACAACGCATCTAAATCGATTATTTCATTCTAAAACAAGAATAGCAAAAGTCGCAGCTTCCAATAACAGTGTAGCTCTTCTCTAATTAACCAACTTCTACTACCTGTTTATTTTCTCAAGTTCATAATCACCAAACTACTACAACTTTATTACTAAACTTTCTAAAAATATAGAACGATGGACGGATCTCAGTTTCAAGTACAACTTACTCATAAACTCTAAAATAAGCTCAATCGATCAAATGAAACAAAAAGAAAGTTGTATATATTTTCAAATATGAGCCAGCAGTTTAAGTTTGAATGAAATTTTATATAATTCATTGAGTTTAAGATCAGCCGAAAAGATCATTTGCAGAAGCTGTAATGGACAGTGACGGATTTAGGCTTGCTACCGCCCTAGGCCCCATTCGATGTGCCGCCCCTTTTAAAAAATGAATTTCATTAATTTTGATCCAATATTTTTATCTATTTATTGAAATAGAATTTTATAAATATAACTAATAAACATGACAAATAAATAAGTTATAAACTTTAGACCGATAAATCATAAATATTTTTTTAATATTGATCAATTTGGAAATTTCTTTTTCCTGGCTTTGGTCCGCGCAAAAACGTCGGTTATATTGTCATAATTAATTTCTTGGACTAGTTGAGCTTCAATAGACAGTAATTAAGTCTATATTGGCCCATACCATTTTTTCGAAATTTTAACTATTTTTGACAATTTTTCATAAATTTTGACAATCATTGACCATTTTTTTGAATATTTAAGAATTTTTAACCATTTTTCAAAATTTTAACAATTTTTGACAATTATTGACCGTCTTTGACAATTATTGAGCATTTTTGATAATTTTTCAAAAATCTTAACCATTTTTCAAAGTTTTTGACAATTATTGACCATTTTTTCAAAATTTTTACAAATATTGATCATTTTTCCAAATTTTAACAATTTTTGACTCTTCTTCAATGTTTTAACAATTTTTGACAGTTTTTGACCATTTTTGACAATTATTGAGCGTCTTTGACAATTATTGACCATTTTTGATAATTTTTCAAAAATCTTAACCATTTTTCAAAATTTTTGACAATTATTGACCATTTTTTTAAAATTTTTACAAATATTGACCATTTTGACCATTTTTGACCATTTTTGACCATTTTTGACCATTTTTGACCATTTTTGACCATTTTTGACAATTTTTGACAATTATCGACCATTTTTCCAAATTATTGAAAATATTTGGCAATTATTAACCATTTTTTCAATATTTTGACAGTTTTTGTCAATTATTGACCATTTTTCCAAATTTTTGACAATTTCTGACTAGCCTTCCCAAAAGTCCTATGTCGTGCAATAAGAAGCCTTCAATTTAAATTCCATTGTATTAGTGGATTATTCAGAAATCTGGCAACACTGTTGCGTGACGGTCTTCTTCGTAACGGTTACACGTTTTACGAGTTCACTGGCCTTCTCAAAAGTCCTATCTCGTGCAATAAGAAGCAAAAACAATTTAACATAACCAATACTGCTAATGAGTAAGTATGTTTTTTGATTGTTTGTATTTTTTAAAATTCTTCCACCGATAGAAAGCTACATCATCAGCGGGTAACATGGGCGGTTATCGCCTCGACAAAGGCACCAATACAGCCTGATGGGCCAGCCGTGACAAAAGGTGACAAAAACTACAGCCTCATCTTTTGGGAAGGAAGATGGTGGTATCTTCGATGACCCACCGACTGGTCAGGATTCAGGAAAAATCAGTTTGTCCAAGACCTTTTACAGGCAAACTCACAGCCCGCCTTCCTTGGCAGAGAGTTCAAGGACAAATTGATCGAGCTTGCCTTCCTGTAGGAAACCGAGTAACCGGTCTGAGCAACATTTCTGGTGAGGTGATAGTTTGCCCTGGGTGAAACCTTGAGGATATTTACTAATCAGGAAAAATATTAACTATTTTCTGCTTACATACTTTTTCACTGCAAATGTAGTAGCCATTCAAGTGTCCTTACCGGAGAAGACGGGTATGAGGAACATAATCTCCTGCTTTTAATATTTCCCAGGAGATACGGATAGTGTATTTCCTCTTGTTATACGCCGACTACTCGACTATAGCAAGAGGAACAGACTCCAACTAGTCAAAAACTGTGACGGCAATTCACACCATACATCGCAAGGGAAGCAATAATACAAATCAAGGATTGTTATTAGCAAGGGCTTATGATTGTTGGAGCTTCTTACTAGCAGCATTAAAACGATCTAAAATTACATTCCAAACAATGACTAGGAATGCTAGGATTTCTAAATTCTGCAATTTTCGCTGGAATCCCGAAGCATCAGACGGCGTTTCTCGTCTCTGCTTTCGGCAATAAATTCCAGTGCATCAATTATTGCAGACCACTCTTTTTCTAATGCGTAGCATGAATCATGTCAAGCAGATATTCCAATGCCACTGGAATATCTTCGGGTCCTGCTTTTTTGGTAGATATTCCACCAATAAACACTTTAGACTTCAACATTCCTGAAATTCATCGCCATCTTGTGTTTCATCTCTTAATTAACATTTTCTGCACAAAGGTTAACTAAATTTTCCCATGTTATCTACTTCCATTCCATCTTCTATAAAGGCCACTAGTTTGACTGGAGGGATTTTCAGTAGTTGTAATGGTTGTATTAATTCCTCTCCAAAGTGCATCCATCTAAGTACTTCTAAGTTCTCACAGAAGCAGAGTATGTGAGTGGGTGTTTCATCATCAAGTTCACATTTTCTGCACATTTTTTTGTGCAGATGTTTCCTCAAAGTGCAGTGTCCAGTGAACATGTTGGTAACTGTCTTCAAATGTCTCTTACCCAGTTTCAATAGCTCCTTGTCTACCTTGTTCAGTCAACTCTTAGTAACAAGATGACCTTCCTCCATTTGAATTGGTGAGCTTTATCTACCCAGTTCCGGATTACCTCTCTTATCCAATCTTTTGTGATTACACAGGAAGGTTCCAGACCTATGAAGTCTCCTTTAGACCCTAACTGGTCCGCCAATTCATTACCTACAATCCCGGCAATCAAACTAGAGACACTATTTCGTCTCTTACCTGCCTATTATTTTACAGACTAACTGGTTGGATTGCTGATAGCTTTAAGCAGATCCTGGTTAAGTCTCTTGTTATCAGTAATATTTTTGTGTGTTAAAAAATAATGTTTATTTAATTTTTTTTATTTCAGATTAGCCGCTATAGTAGCAGCTCCTGCAGTGGCTAGCGGATCGAGAAATGTCACTTTCAAGTGTGACTGATCCGAAGGTAGGAGATCACTTAATGCGATCTCACCCTGTGTAGACTTGGAAAACAGCAGTACAAGTAGCGAGAATAGAAGAGTTGTGCTTGAAATGCAAAATTTCTAAACAGCGATTTTTTTTAGTCTTTATAATAATTTTCATGAGATTATTACATACACAAAACGGAATAAGCGGGTATCCCCATGTGTAATGACAGCTATAAAAAATCATAGACTTATATATTATTAATTAGATCAATGTTTTAAGACAAGTTTTTAAATTTTTTTTATTTTGAAAATTAAACTATATTCGACATCAAAGACGTGGAAAAAATGTCAAGTACCCAAAAAATTATTCTTTGTTTATCTCCTACCATGAAAGATTCTCCAACCTAATCTATTCGTTTCTTCTTATTCTCCTTTTTTTCCTTCTTCTCCTTCTTCTTTCTGAATTACTTGATTTTCTTATCTGTCTTATGCTTTGAAGTCAATCAGTACAGTACTTCCTGCTTAAATTTATTGAAATCTAACTAATAGTAAATCATAATTTATCATAAACGCTTCCAATTAATTATGGAGATCCACATGGGTCTTTTTTAGACCCTCTGTTATACTTTCCATCGTAAATAACTACTGAACGGCACCACTACGTTACCGTGACGGTAACGTTCTGTGTGACCACTCCTTTACTTTTTTTAAACTGTGAGTTGATTAAAAGTGGATTTCCTCTAGTGTACATTCTTTTACCTAAAAAACTGAAACACAACTATCTTTAGCAAGCTTTTTATGTCGGAAAAATGGCTCGTTAACTTGTGTTATCTGCAAGGACGATGGCCAATCGGTTAGTTGGATGTTTATAGTTATTTAATGTGGAACGTTGTGTGCAATGGAAGTGTTTATCTACCAATTCACGATTGAAGTACTTCGGTAGCTAACAGGAGTGTTTGTTTTGATAACACGAGGAAAAGTTTCAACAAAATTCGTAAAATACGTTCATACAATTCAATACAACGTTTTTTAAAAACAGTAATATTTCGAATAACTAAAATTTTTTGGTGTGGAAAACCCGAGAAAACGATTTTTAAATTGAAAATTATAATTTTTCGGGGCAAATTTATTGGTGTGTTTATTAAAAAATCCTTAGTCTTAGTTCTATAATTTTCGCACTGGTTTATTAAACTGTTATATTTCCTTAATTTTATCAGTAGTTTGTCGTAAAACTGATCGTCTATTTCAGTCTTTAGCACAGTACAAAATAAGATAACATACAGTATTCGCCAGCTAACTTGATGTCCCAGAAATTACCAACTAAGAGAGACATAGTAATAGTGCCCTGACTACTCGGCTGCTATTGGTGGTAAAATTTTGACAAACGCCAATTGCATCGAACCTTATCAGGTGTTGAGATTTTCAGTAGCGTAGCGCCACACAGTTATTGTTTCTGCTTTATACAATAAAGTGTTTGTAAAAATGTCAGCCGTTAATGAAGAAAATCGTGAATGTACTGAAGGACAAACTTTTTGATAGAGAACTTCAAACAGATATGTTTTATGACGTCAACCCTCTTGTGATTACTCTAGATGAAAGTGATTCCAGTAGCGGCAGTGAGTCAGATTCTTCGTTATGAGTTGCATGCTCATCTAACAAAAGAAGCACTGGATTTTCCTTTGTTTCTTTAGAAAACGCAACAAATAGCTTAAACCAATTAAAAAAAAATCAGTGGTTATCCATCCAAAATGTTGTGAAATGATGTCGTGCTTTTTTTAACGAAACTAAAAATAAAAAACGAAGAAATGTGCAGTTTTTTGCGTTTTTCAAGCTAATTTTGAGGTTATGTGAAAAAGTCACTGATGAAAAAGTTGTAGATTTCTTCAAGATCTACAACTTTTATGAACAACTTTTTTATTCTAGGAACTCGACTTTGGACAGAGATCGCAATAATATCTTTTTCCACCCCCCCCCCCCCCCCCCAAAAAAAGTGTGTTTTACCGAAAAAACGTTATAACTCAAAAAATTTCCAATATTTCAATTTGAATTTTTTTTTCATGGTTTGTGACTATCAAAGCTACCTGCTACTAAATTTTCATCTAAATCGAACAGTTTTTAACGAAACCAAAAATAAAAATCGTAAAATGCAGTTTTTTGTGTTTTTCGAGCTAATTTTGAAGTTATGTGGAAAAGTCACGAATGAAAAAGTTGTAGATTTTCTCAAGATCTACAAGTTTTATAACCAACTTTTTATTCTAGGAACTCAACTTTGGCCGGAAATCGCAATAATGTATTTTTCCACCCCCCAAAAAAAGTGTTTTTTACCGAAAAAACGTTATAACTCGAAAAATTTCCAATATTTTAATTTGAAATTTTTTCCATAGTTTGTGACTATCGAAGCTACCTTTTACCAAATTTTCATCGAAATCGATCAATTTTTGCAGAAACTAATAATAAAAAACGAAAAATGCAGTTTTTTGCGTTTTTCTAGCTAATTTTGAGGTTATGTGAAAAAGTTATCGATGTAAAAGTTGTAGATTTTCTCAAGATCTACAACTTTTATGATCAGTTTTTTATTCTAGGAACTCAACTTCGTCCGGAAACCGCAATAATGTCTTTTTCCACCCCCCAAAAAAAGTGTGTTTTACCGAAAAAACGTTATAACTCGAAAAATTCCCAATATTTCAATTTGAAAATTTTTTTCATGGTTTGTGACTATCAAAGCTACCTTCTACTAAATTTTCATCAAAATCGAACATTTTTTAATGAAACCAAAAATAAAAAATGAAAAATGCAGTTTTTTGCGTTTTTCGGGCTAATTTTGAGGTTATGTGAAAAAGTCACTGATGTAAAAGTTGTTGATTTTTCCAAGATCTACAACTTTTATGATCAACTTTTTATTTTTGGAACTCAACTTTGGCCGGAAATCGCAATAATGTATTTTTCCACCCCCCAAAAAAAAAGTGTTTTTTACCGAAAAAACGTCATAACTCGAAAAATTTCCAATATTTTAATTTGAATTTTTTTTTCATGATTTGTGACTATCAAATCTACCTTCTACTAAATGTTCATCAAAATCGAACATTTTTTAACAAAACCAAAAATAAAAAACGAAAATGCAGTTTTTTACGTTTTTCGAGCCAATTTTGAGGTTATGTGAAAAAGTCACTGATGTAAAAGCTGTTGATTTTCCCAAGATCTACAACTTTTATAATCAACTTTTTGTTCTAGGAACTCAACTTTAGCCGGAAATCGCAATAATGTCTTTTTCCACCCCCCTAAAAAAAAGTGTTTTTTACCGAAAAAACGTCAAAATTAGCAACATCTCGGATCGTTAAGGTATCGATACTCCGAGTATCGATAAATTAATATTCGATATTCTACTGTATCGATACTTTACGTTCCGATCCGTATCGATACCTAATATCGATACTTTCTAGTGTATCGCGCAACCCTAACATGAAACCGATGCTTTTAGGTGACCTTCAGTGCAATTTCGGATATTTTCGTTCACACGTTCGGTTTCTTACTGGCGTACCCCGTTCTATCCCGCTACCCCGTTCTGCTCCACCTTCCCCTAATAATATAATTTTTACATGGTCGACACTTATAAGATAGAAGAAAAATAAAGAATAGTTCCTTGCAGTACAAAAATGAATTTTTCTCAACAGTTATATTTAGTTAGGAAATACCTATTGGCTAAGTATTGTCAGTCAATATTTATGAAGAATTTTCGGAAAAAGTATTTTTAAGTAGGCAATATTTTATCTTTCCAAGAGGAATGTCGAATATGGTTCCTTTTTCAAGGATCACTGGTAAATATGTAGGTAGAACCAGGGCTACAGCTCAAACCAAATTTATTATTGTTAAGAAATGATATCCCATGTAGTATTATAGTTGGGGACGCCATAAAACTCCATAAAAACGGATCAAAGATAATGGAATTAATACTTTCATTGTTTTTTGAAAAATATTTTTCAAAACTTTGTAAGGCGTTATAATTCGATCTAATGGTAACACGTTTCACTAAAATATGACAATTTTACAGGAAACTGTAATTAAGCCCATAAAAATAATTTTAAAAACTTACCATAAATGCCAAATGCAATGCATTATCAACCGCAGCTCTGGTTCTACATAATTACTTTAATTTGCAATCAATAAATTTTTGCCAATCAAAATTGTTAAACTTTTTAATTTTCATTTTATTCATGTACAATAAATATAAATATTTTTATACATTAAAAATTGTAAAAAATATCCATAATTAAAAAGAACCAGTTTATTGTATATATTATATTGTAAGGGAAAAATATGTAAATACTTTGTACATATATTAGACTAAATTGTATATAATTAAAATATAAAGTATTTGCAATAATATTTTAAAATGTAAAAAGCTCTAAGTATATCTATTAAATATGTGGTAGTATCTATCTTGACATCTAGTTAAAATTTGTGATGTACAATCATATGGGGAAAACGAATTGACCAAAATTATTTTTATTTTATTTAATTCACCAAATATCGTACTTGCCAAGGTACTTTCAATTTTTTGTACACATTGAGAGTAGAAAATATGATACAAAAGGCTGGTAAAATTGCGGTGTATATTAATTCGTATATTTCAAAGAAGATCCAAGCGTACCCCCTATTTAGTTTAATTTTATTATTTAATATTGATATTTGATACATTGTTATGTAGATCATCCAGCTAAAAATCTTGATCAAATCATAATTTTATATTAAAAAACGATTGATAATTGATTTTGTTTTATTTACGGAAGGGGGTTGACTGAGAAAATTTTGTCATAGGAAGGACATCTCCTGAATTTTGTCGCAAGGATTTAGAAGTTCTGTTTATTTTTAAAATCAAATGTACCAATAAAAATTAAAACTAAATAATATTATATATTCGGCTAACAAATGAATATTTTGTTAAAAAATATAATGACACTCTTTTCCATATTTGTTTAAAGTCAAATATTATAGCTAAATTGCTATTAATATTGAAATTCCTATTTGCTTTTATGATTTGAAACAAAGTATAAATTCGGAACTGAACTGTGAGAAAATGATTTGATATGATTTTTTTAGCTGGAATGTAAAATACACAGTGTTCATTTGAAAAGCACCCACCCTTAATATTTCAAAAATGGGACATATTAGAAGGAAATGCCGAAACACATCAATTTTTAACTTAGGGGGGACACTTTTTGGCGCTAAAGTCATAAACGTCAGATTCACCCCCTCCCTACTGAAGACACCCCTTACACTTTTTCAAATGGCATCTGATACCTGATGTCACACCTCATTTAAAAGGTCTGGTAAATCTCTATTAAATCATTTTTTTTGCCTTTGATACCAGCCTTCCATTGTTATTCAATCGTTGTTTAGAATTGGCTCTTTTTCAAGTTTTATTGCCTAAATGTTAACGGTGGTCACTTGTTAATAGTTGTCTTTTTACTATTTCTAAATTTTTGATTCTTTAAAGAGTCTTTCTATCATAACACAATACGGTGGCATACGAAAAATTGAAAGAGAGCCAATTTTAAACAAAGATTAAATAACAATGGAAGGCTGGTATCAAAGGCAAAACAACCTGATTGAATAGAGATTTACCAGACCTTTTAAATGAGGTATGACTTGATACCTAATGCCATTTGAAAAAATGTAAGGGGTGTCTCCAGTAGGGAGGGGGTGAATCTGACGTTTATAACTTTAGCGCCAAAAAGTGTCCCCCTCAAGTTAAACGTTGACGTGTGTCGGCATTTCTCTCTAATATGTCCCATTTTTTAAATATTAAGGGTGGGTCCTTTTCAAATGAACACAGGGTATATTACGGAACAATATATATGTTAACTGTGATAAAAATGAAACTATTGATTATTGACCCACAGTACAATCGACTTACTTTAGATTCATTATGTGTATTTTTAGCATAAAATCAACATTAATGATACCTAAATTTTTACAAAAATCAAAAATCCGCTACAGTCATCTAATATTGAAAAAGAAAATGGTACAGCATGAGTGGATGTAATGCCCATACCACACGAGGACGAAGATTTGGCTCGACTAAAAATATATACAGAGTGTCTCAAAAAGAAAAACTTGCTCAGCTACTATCTTACAAATCTTCGAAGCCCGATAAAGAAGTTCTGATTTCTCTTAGTGTTATGATCATTATCCTCTTCACAAAACCAAAGTGATCGTCTATTTAGTTATCTTCCAAATTAATTTGCAATTCCTACTAGGCTTTCTTCTAATTGTACCTACTATTCGTTTTTCCTCTATTACTTTTTTCACTCCTTTCACATTCCTTCCTCCGTTTGCCTCTCCTTTTTTGACACACTATTGGTTAATTTTAGAAATATTGGTAGCGGATAAACTGGAGAAAAACAGGAGACTATATTGACCGACAAATTAGACAATGTTGAAGTTCAATTATTGTTGAAATTAATTTTTTTCTGTACTTTTTGCAGGTACTGTTTTCCTTTTTTTATTGTAATTTATTCAACCTTTACTTTGTGAAATTTGTCCATAATGAATAGAACGAAACAAATTTGAATTTGAGATGTGAACACGTTCACCAGTAAACTGAAAACGTAACAAGTTGTAAAAAAGGTATAACTCGTCCAGTGTAAGTTGGCACTTGGACTTCTGACATGCGCGGTAGAACATCCAATCGCTCGAGACTCACTGAAATGGAGGGCCCCAGTCTCTGTTTTGACCGCAAACGGTTAACATCGCAGTAATTCCAGTGGCGAAGTAGTATTATAGTAGTTTTTAGTTACGGTAATTATTATCAGTAATAATTAATATCGGTAATTATATCAAATTAACCATGTTTAATACAGAAAACATAAGCTTTTGTTTTATTTATAAATTGGTTTCGATCTTCGTTCCAGATGCATATGTCCGTTGGAAACCGACTACTAAATCTGGAGACTATCATGACGAAATGAACTTTGAAAATTAAAAAGAACACCTATATGTTGAAGCAAAGTACGAGGGTCGTACGAGAGTAGTCCGCTCAATATATCTATCTTTATTCAAGCAGTATTTGTTACTTTTTGTTCGCGCATATCTCAAGTGCCAACTTACACTGGGAGAGTTATACAATGCTAGCTTCCAAATTGACCATTTTCTATACAAACTACAAGAACTTTGATATCAGTTCAAGACAATCATAACGACTATCAATCAATCAATCAAATTCAGCATTTTTTGGTTTGTAGTGAAATTTATGTATGAATCAAACTAAATTTAAATAAAAATGTAACTCTATAGATCGCTGAAATTATAGAAACATATTGTGAATAGAATGGATTTTGATTTAAAGTTTTGTTTCGTTTATAACAAATTACACAAAGTAATAAGGGTTGGTATGAAAGCTGTAACTAACTGTAATTTATATATTCATTATTCCAATAAAATGTGTCATCATATTGTCGTAGTTTCACTATTATTTTTTCTATTAGGTCAATTGACCAACTTCCAAACACTGTTGGTGCTTTCACACACTCACTCTCACTTTCACTCTCACACCCACTCTATCATCCTCACTAATTCTCTCCCTATCACGATCACACTCACTCACTCTCCCACTCACAAACTCACTCCCACACTAATTCTTACACTCATTCTCACACTCACGGTCACACTCACTCTCATACTCTCGCTAGCACTTACACTCACACGCACACTCCCTTTCACACGCACTCACTTGCACATTCATCCTCACACTCACTCTCACATGGACTTCCACACTCTCACTAGCACTTACATTTACTCTCACACGCACACTAACGCACAATCAGTCCCACACTTAGGATCTATGTGAGTGGGGCCCACTCGCCACCTCCACTGCGACCCCCGTTGGGTCTATTGTGGCTCACCCCTAAGGATTACAATTCACCCCTCAAGCCTGTGCTACTGACGAAGTCGATGGTTGTATTCGGTGATACTTTTTTGAAGTCGCTCGGCTCTAAGCTACTAAAACCGAATATGTTATACTTTACCCTGCCCAAAGCTGGGCATGAGCATAGTTTGTGCTCAGCAGTTTCGTCCTCCAAATTACAGAACCGACAATCCGAGGTCTTAACCAGACTCATCTTCTTTAGGTGGTAATTTAGTCGACAATGTACTGTAAGCAGTCCCGACAGAATGCGTAGGTTTGTTCTACTCCATTCCAGGATCTGCTTATTTTTTGTACTCGGAGGATTGTATATGAACGCCTTCGAGTAAGAGCGCCCCGGTATGTCTGCCCAGTACGTGAAGGTTTTCCTCTCCGCCCAGGTAGATATGGCTGATCTAGCAGTGCTTTCCGCAATGCCAAAAAATGATTCAGGTCTGATAAATAGAGACTCTGATCCCTTCTTTGCCAGAGTGTCGGCCTTCTCGCATTCCTCGATGCCCCGGCACCCAGGTCAAAGTGACTCTGTTTTCCGTGCCTAGTATATCAAGGGATTATAGACTTATACTTGCTTAGATTTTATCCTTTTCGAGCTCAGTGCTTTAAGAGCAGCCTGGATGTGTATGATCTTTTTTACAACAGGTTGATTCATCAGCTCTTTTGCATCCAGTTCAATGGCGTATACTTCAGCCTGAAAGATGGTAGCGTACCTACCCAGGCTGGCTGTGATTTCAACTCTGGGTTTCCTGCTGAAGACCGATGCTCCAGCCCCGTTTCCGGTTTTGGATCCGTCAGTGTAAATCACGTAGTCCGTTTCTAGGAAGGAGATTTCTTCGCTATCCCATTGGTCTCTCGTGGGAATGAGGACCTTAAAGGGCTTGTCCACGTGAAGTTTTGTGACAGAGAGATCCGAGGGCATCCCAAGAATGTGGTGATTTTGTATATCCCTCAGCATTCCCGAGTGATCCCTCGGAGTCTCTCCATTGATTTGCCTCTCCACTGATAGCATTCTATGAGCTGATCTCCTGGCTTCCTCTTCCAAATGAATGTGGAGAGGAGTTAGTTGCAGGAGGGCTTCCAAAGCTGCCGTTGGTGAGGATGACATTGCTCCGGTAATGGCCAGGCATGCTGTTCGCTGCAAGCCTTGCAGCTTTGCTCTAGCTGTCTTTTGCAGACTTTTGGACCACCAGACAGCTGAGCCATACGTGACCATTGGCTTAACCATTGTTTGGTAAATCCAGTAAATCTGTTTGGGGTTCATACCCCAAGATTTTCCACATACCCTTCTGAGATTCCAGAGGGATAGTCTGGCTTTGTTTATCACTCTTTCCAAGTGGGCGTTCCAGGTGAGTTGTTTATCTAAAATTACCCCTAGATATTTCACCTCCGTCGCAAATGGAATGCTCACGCCGCCTAAAATTGGCTGGCGGAGTCGCTGTAATTTTTTCCTCTTCGTGAATGGAACAATTACGGTTTTGAGAGGGTTCACAGACTGCTGTTCCCCATCGCACCACCTATGCACTATGTTTAGGGCCGTTTGAAGGATGTTAGAAATTATCTCTTCAAATTGGCCTCTAATAATTATTACTATATAATCAGCACATCTATCCCCTGACTGGATAATTCACCCAGGAGATCGTCAACCAGTATTGACCACAAAAGGGGGGAAAGCACCCCTCCCTGAGGGCAACCCCTGGACGCCATATCCCTTACTGTAGTGATGTATCGGTTTGATAATATGCTCTTGATCTAGTACCGGATTGGTTTGCAGATTCCTCTGCGCTCGACCGTTCTCCATATGAATTCTGGAAGGGCGTTATTAAACGCTCCTTCTATATCTAGGAAGGCCGCCAGCGCTATTTCCTTGTTGGCAAGGGAAGGGCTGATTTTCCCCACGAGGTCAGGGTGATCGGACGATAGGATTTGGGAAGTGAGTTATTCACTTATATGTCTGTTGCCAACTTCCAATCTTCCTTTTTGGGTCGTTCTGTCGATCCCGTTGGAAGTGGAATGGGTGACTGTTCCTCCAGAAACCGACTACCGGGAAAGTGAGTCTGAAGCAGTAGCTCCAGGGTCTGCCTTATCTAACATTTTTTTCTTTTTATCATCTAAGCTTCGCAACCCAATAAGTCTCTATGACGCTCGAGTAAATCCCCATATAGCATCGTGGGCTCCCCTACTATTTGTATACAATAAACTATCTTGTTTTTTCTTACAGAAACGTTTTACAGAGAAAACTAAGGGTAGCGCAAATATAATATTCTGCCTCGAAAAAGTCAAAATGATTATGTATAATTTCTATAAGAACCAACAAAGGCAGTGATGAAATTATACAAGTAATTGGACATGTCCTTCTTGTACCGACGTTGGAACTAATAATATTATTAAAATTCAATTTTCGTGAATATAAATAAAAGCGCTCAGTCGTAATCACTGCGCTATCAAGGCGTAGGTGAAGTATGATAAAACCTAGCACAATTTCCATTCAATAGGTAGATTAATCCAAATAAATAATACACAAGATATTCGATTGAGTTTTATATTTAATAGCAACGAACATATTAATTACAATAATGTACTACTTGCAATTTGCTCGTTGGTAGAAAAATTCACTGGAAATTTTTTTAATCTAAAAAAGAGAAATGAAATTATAATCAGATAATAGTTTTCGTTTTACTGATATTGTTCACATCACGTCCTCGGACAATTCAACAGTACATTCCCAAGAAAAAACAACAGGGTTAGACCAGTCAAAACTTGTTTTCTAAAAGCAACAGGTCAAAAATAGTAATTGAAACCAAGCTTGAAGAAGCATATTTCGAGAAGTTAAATGTTTTCCAATATAAATTCTAGCTCCATGCTGTTATAATTCCGCTCCATCGCTATTTTCGTAATTCTTCTACGATCAGATCCAGCTTGCGACTCAGCTTCATCAGTTCCACTATCCTTACTGTTAACTTCTGCAAATTATTGTTCAGCACGATTGTTTCTAGTCCTAACACCTTTGCTAACTCTTTTGCCTTCACTAATCATACCTTTGGCAAACATATTCTAGACCTGCGGTTTCAATTTGTCTTTCTCCACCACCAGTTTCATCATCTCTTTACTCTCACTACCTACTTAACTACTTATTTTGACTCTAGCCCAATTGCTTCAGCAAATTCATTCAAACCTTCTCAATCACACTCTCCAACTACTTTCTCGCCACCACTAGCTTCAACTGAATCACTCTGACTCCCACCACAACTATGATCAGCAGTTATTCAACTTTTATGACTATTAACTTTGTAAGATACTTTACCATCATTATATTCAGTGGTATTATATGTTTCTGGATCTGTTTCAGCTCTTTCTTCTATTGGTTCTATTGGTTCCTCCTTAGGTCCTTCTGAACATCCGCCATCTATTTTCAATAAAATTGGTTATCATATATTACACAAACAATTTCAATATCACTTACCGTCAGAATAAACGGAACCTGGCACCACTGTTGCGCCGAATTTCTTACATATTGCATTTAATGTAAGACTGCCGTGATACGTTTTCCCATCTAGTCCTGTCCATTGCCAACCTCCATCCTTCAAAGGAGCCAGTACAATTTTCAAATTACCAAGCATAGCTTTTATTCCTGCAAAAATAAACACAATTTATGAATTAAAATAATAATTTACACAATTGAATTATAATTACCTGAATTTTCTCCATTATCTATAATTCTGCTCAGGGCATCGCGTATTGCTAAAATTATATTTAGAACTCTGTGGAAGATGGGTATAAAGAAATCTTGATGGTCGTATATAATTTTATCAACGAATTGTGATAGCTCAACGAATTGCTTGAATATAACGCTCAATCCAACATTATAACCGCTGGAAACGATGCCGATAATGTTTCTAATGACGGGTAGTTGGGGTATTTTATCCAATTTTAAAAACTTCGCGCCTCCTGTCAGTACTTTCCACATCGATGTTATTATATTTTTGACTGTCTTGAATATTGCGTTAAGAATTGTTACGATACGATCTCGACTAAAGCCGAGTACGCTGAAAGTGGCTTTTATTCCTGAAATTTGCACGCTAGCCAACGTGCTGACTATAAATCCTACGATAGCTGGAAAATTAAAAAATATGGTAAAATACTCAGAGACTATACATATAATACTTACATTTTACTACCCCAATTACTTTAGAAACTGCTTCGGCATTTATTGATTCAATTTTTAAAACTATGTTTATTATTCTTGTAGCCACTGCTATGACGATCGTTTTAATAATGGATACAATTCTCGAAACGGCGGTATAAGGAATTTTCAAAACTTTAAATTGCAGCGTTAGTATGCCCCAAACAAAATTGACGATCTGACGAAACACCGATCTAATAATTTTGAATGGAGACTCTAGGATTCCCGTGAACACCGATTTGATGTTAATATTGGATGAAATTGAGCCACCCACCGAACTTCCTGTACCATTATGGCTAAATTTAACAGATCCTACAAAAAAAATACATTATTAATCACTGTTTGTAATCGAATCTCTTACAAACTTTCACTCACCTCCTGGAATGGCAGAGAGAAGTTGCTTAATTGAGTCTTCCACGTTTAATCCGAGTGACGAGAATTTGTCTGAAGCGACATCAACAAAATTTTCAAGTATAGGGCCTAACGAAAAAGAGCCGCTTAGTGATCCTTTTGATCCTCCACTTCCGCTTCCTTTTCCTTTAAATAAACAAATTATTCTATCTATAAAGTTCTTAAGCGTGTAAACTATTTATAGGATACTACATTATCTGTAACATTATCTCTAACCACTCTGATTCCTTAAGGTGCGTCCTCACTGATGCGCTGCGCACGCCATGCCGAACATTGATTTTATACGTGCAGTGAACGTATAGGTGTGAAATGCCCTAGGATATCATATTTTTGTTTGTATTCACAGAAATATCCGACATTATATAATTGAGAACATGTTATTAGTTCTAAACGAGTTTTCCGTACTGTAGATAGATAAGAATAGTTTTTGATGATAAACAAAAGTATAACAATAACAAATTTGCAGATAAATAATATCTAAGCTATATCTACAGTGCATAAAAAATGTATTTAACAATAATTCTAGCATGTATATTTACCTCCACCTCCTGAACCCTTACTTCCTCCTCCTCCGACCCCTGATCCTTTACTACCTCCTCCTCCACCCCCTGATCCTTTACTTCCTCCTCCTCCGCTCCATGATCCTTTACTTCCTTCTCCTTCGCCCCCTGATCCTTTACTTCCTCCTCCTCCGCTCCATGATCCTTTACTTCCTTCTCCTTCGCCCCCTGATCCTTTACTTCCTCCTCCTCCGCTCCATGATCCTTTACTTCCTTCTCCTCCGCCCCCTGATCCTTTACTTCCTCCTTCTCCGCTCCATAATCCTTCACTTCCTCCTCCTCCGCCACCTGATCCCTTACTTCCTCCTCCTCCGACCCCTGATCCCTTATTTCCTCCTCCTCCTCCACCCCCTGATCCCTTACTTCCTTCTCCTCCGCTCCATGATCCTTTACTTCCTACTCCTCCACCCCCTGATCCTTTACTTCCTTCTTCTCCGCTCCATAATCCTTCACTTCCTTCTCCTCCGCCACCTGATTCTTTATTTCCTCCTTCGCTCCATGATCCTTTATTTCCACCTCCTCCAACCCCTGATCCTTCGCTACCTTCTCCTCCACCCCCTAATCCTTTACTTCCTCCTCCTCCGCTCCATGATCCTTCACTTCCTTCTCCTCCACCCCCTGATCCTTTACTTCCTCCTCCTCCACTCCACAATCCTTCACTTTCCCCTCCTCCACCCCCTGATCCTATACTTCCTCCTTCTCCGCCTCCTGATCCTTTACTTCCTTCTTCTCCGCTCCATGATCCTTCACTTCCTCCTCCTCCGCCACCTGATCCTTTACTTCCTCCTTCTCCGCTCCATGATCCTTCGCTTCCTCCACCTCCGCCACCTGATTCTTTACTTCCTCCCCCTTCTCCGCCACCAGTACTACCGCCAATACCACTCCCAATTTTTCCTAGTAAGTTACCGCTAATATTTCCACTAGATCCAAAGCCATCCCAAGATCCTGACACATTTATTCCTCCCCCGTCCTCTCCAGACTCATCGGACGATCCAGCACGTCCAGACACTAAATAAAAGATATATTTATTACCGAAAAGGTGTAATAAAAATTCTGTTTGACAGTAAAGTATGGAATAAATTCATTTTTTCCTAAACCAAGAACTTTATGACGTAATCGGCGATTTATTTAAATACAACACCCTATATTTGGTAACGTTTCTAGGTTATTCTTAACGATCTGATTCCCATAAAGAACGACACTTCGTTAGGAGTAATCTAAAAATGTCACCAAATACAAGGTGTTGTATTTAATAAAATTGCCGATGGCGTCAATATTAGTTCAGATCACCCTGTATAATGAAATTTTGTGCAATGCAGAACTTTTAAAATAAGAATCGACGTGTTTCTTTTAAGTTATTGGTTCGAAAATACTGAATTTATTCCATTCTTTACAGACACACTGTATTCTGAACGTGGGTAATTATCATTATTTAATACACACTTAAATAGACTCACAATGGTACTCTTACCCAGTGAGTTTACCAATTTTTTTAAATGAAAAATGTCGGATTTGATGATGATTTTGGTCAGAGTATTGGATCAAAGTTTTATGATACTGTACTGTCATTTGCCGTTAATATTTATTGTTACAAAATAAGTTTAGAGATAAAGAATATTTCAGAATATTTCGTTGACTCGGATCTGGTCTTAAGGATTTAGTAATAAGAGTTTATAAATCCCTGATTGTACAGTAAACAGTAACAGATACGTAGTCGGTAAAATTTAGATACTAAAACATAAATTAAAGTTATTTTATAAAATAAAATCGAAAAGGAGCAAAGTGAGTAGTTCACGAACTATGACTGTAAATAAAACAAAAAAGCTGGCAGTACATTATTATTAATTATTCATAAGATTTTTATCAATCAACATTTCTGACACACTCTATATTGTTTGTTGAATGTTAGAGGGTGTGAAGAAATTGTATTTGAATATTGTTATTGTTGTTTATATAATTTTCATATAATATACAATGCATTGAAGTTTTTAAATAGCATCTAATAATAATTTGAATAATTTAGAAAATTTATATTTATTTATAGTTAATATCAACGAAAATACCAGTGGCGGCTCGTGGTTAATTTGATAGGGGGGTCATAGGTGATGTGACCAAAATCTTAAAATACGGAACGCCACTGACCAGCCCCCCGGAGGCTTATCCACCGTAGGCGAAAATTTTTCGAAAAAACCCTCCCAATTTCTGCCCAGAAGTCGTTAAAATCGTTAAAAAAGCAAAATTTGTGGAGTTCGTTTCCAAAGCCCCAGAGGCAAAAAATTTTTTGGGCCACGCTTGTTTTATATAAAAATAATGCTCTCTTAAAAAACAACCATATTTTATTCATTTCTATACATATTAAATATGACAAACTTAAATTAAATGATAATTAGTCTAATCTTTTTAAAATTTAAGTGAAGCCTTCGATCTTTTGTATTTGCAACAACTTATTACGTCAAAACACAGCTCATTATTCTCATTATTTCGCTTCAAATCCTCTCCTTTAAATCAAAATATAGCGCGGCCTGCCAACCCCTCTACTCATCTCTTTTCTAAGCGTGTAATAACCAGCCGACGTAAGTCGATTCATCGTCGATATTAAACCCGGCTCTTGACCCATCACATTTAAACTTCGGGCGTGTTTCTCTAACGCCACGAATATCGTCAGTGGCAAATTCCGTTCCCATATAACACCTTGAGGTCAACGGTGGACACCAGCCAGCTTTCCAATTTTGGTTTTCACCGAGTACATGATGCTTGATGCGAAACAACGTTTACACGGGAGTCTTGAAACGTTTTAGGTAAATTTTATTCAAGAGGAATACTATACTATATGTATAGTAGGTATATTTTATTTTTTCAAATGCTTATTTAATTATTTATTCAAATTATTTTTTAATGGGAGGTCATTGACCCTATGACCTAATGGACGGGCCGCCACTGGAAAATACCTAATTTTATATTAATACTTACGGTTTATTGAATTTAAAAGTTATATTGAAATAGTCAATGTGATAATTAACATTAATAAATTTTTACTTCAAATATCTTTATAATTAGAAAAATTTCAATGTTGTTCATATCAGAGAATATGAAGGTTATAAAAATTATTTATTTGTAAAAAATGACAGAATTTTGAAGGATCACAAAAATTTATATTTTTACATAAATTGAAGACCTGGTCACTGGTAAATTTAATCAACCAATGAGAAGATACGGAAATAAATAATATTCTATTGATTTCTATGAGAAAAAATTGATTGATTTTAAAATTTTTGAAGTCAGATATTTTTGAAAAAGCGAAAAATAAAAATTTACATTTTGAAGAAAATCAAAATTAAAAAGCGAAGGGGCATTTTATGCTATATAATCAATAAAACCTAATATTTTTTAAATATAATTTAGAATAAAGAAGTCCAGAATCGACAATAAAAATTCACTTAATAATAGAAGAAATATTCGAAGAATTAATGGATATATTTGGTTAAATAGTGAAATATAGAGGGACATTTCCAAATAAAAACATTTTTTCAAAAGTGAATTTCGGACTAGTGAGAATTTAATTTTTTTTATTTTTTGATAGTGACATTGCTAAAACGTCAAAAAGTGATTCAAGCGTTATGAATACAAAATTAATATAGTTCAATCTAAAATCTATGAAAAATGAAAATATAAATATTAGTATTCAAAATTAAAATAAACATCGACGAAATAAAAATCATAATAATAACATTCAATTTGATTATAATATAAATTCCATTGTTTTTATTTATTCATAGCAAATTAAACTACATACAGGGTTTAACATAATTAATAATTTAAATAAACTACAAATTATAGAGTTTATCATAATAAATAAATTACATATTAGTTTGTCCAAATGAATAATTTTGAAATTAAAATAAATTACATAAAGGGTTATCCATAAAATTTTATTTAAAAAAATACTGTTTTATCCATAAATTTATATTTTCAAATTTAAAAATTCAAAATTGTTATATAATAATATAATCACATAAAAATATATATATGTTTTCTTTTTGTCTATGAACTTACTCCTGTTAAATAGTTAATTTTGTGATAAAAATAAATTTAAAAAAATAAAAGCATTTTTATTTATATGTAGTGGTGAAATATTGATAATTAATTTTAAAATCATTACAATACATATATCTTTATATAAAAAAGGAATTTTTGTGAGGATGTGGCAATAATACCAGAGTGTTCTTTTTTAACAATTTATTTCCGAGCTTTCGAATAACTATAATCATTTTCAAGGGATATCTAAGTGAGATTATAGGTAGAATATTTTGAAAAATGTAATAATTTTGAACATTGGTATATAAAAACTCAAAAAACAATATAAAATTCAAGTTTATTATTATTTTATTTTACCAGCCAAACATTTCAGTTGTAAAATAATCATACTATTAGGCATTATCTTTTCGCTTTTCGAAGAAGCGGGTACGATACTGTGCTATTGTTATCGGATTAATGACTACCTGCGGTGGGTTTTGGTCTTAAATCAATCATGTTGGCATAAGTCAAAACGAAATATCTTGAAACGAAGTATACAAATATGTAAAATGTTAAAATGTTAAAATTTCAATTCTATTAGATATTTCTTTCTGTTTCAAAATTGAAAATAGAGAATATTCAATCAAGCTCGAGAACATCAAAAAATTAATAAGCGAAAAGGATAGATTAATGGACTTAGAGAAAACCAAGTAAAAATAAGTTTCATTCATATTTTTTGAACACAAAATAAAAGAAGTAAATTATATGGAAAGAGATGGACTTTTATGTTAAACAGAAGACAAGAACTAGCTGTTTTTTTCAAACTTAAATTTGCAGAAACACAACCTTCATTTCATCAAAAGTATACTAATAATATTTTACTCAAGTGGAATTTACATAAAATTAGTTTACAAAGGAGCTTGTTCTAACGATAGGGTTACAGTGATCCAATTTCTCGACAAAACATTGCAAAATCAAGGAATAGCCTTTTTAAATTGAGTCCCAAAATCGCCAGATGCTACAACGTTTTTTATGTATATAAAGTATTATAAAAATAAATTTTATTCTCTTCTACTTACAATAAGTAAATAAATAAATTTTCGAATGTAGTGTGAATTTAATACAACTTTCAAGACTTAATAGGTATTGTAGGTAGTAACGCTAACAAAAAGTAACAGAATTCATCCTAAATTAGGATTAAGTTCAAATGAAAATACATACAATTTTTATTTTAAAAATTAATATAAAGTATTACGTTTTTTTAAACAAAGTATTTACCTGTTACATGAAGTACATAAAAAACTGCTATAAACGTTATATATCTTGTCATTTTGATGTTCCTCCGAGAAACTATAATAACATTTGAGGGTTTGTTTTTTATAAGTAAGCATTTAAAAATATATATAATGCTTTTTTTCATTGGTTACAGATAAGTCGGTAAAATTTTACTAATTACATCCATAATTGACAGAATTAAGTAGATAAAGAAATAAAATACACAACCGGCACAAACATATTTTCCAATTTCGTTTCCTCGTTAAAGTTTGAAAATATATTCAAGGTTTCTAATCAACAGACGATAATTTGTTCGAAAATTGACAAATTACCATTTCCATAAATATAGGAAAACCTATTAATTATATACTATCTAAATGAGTGCAATATTCATTAAAACAAGTGGAATTAGTTCTCATTGCTTTTTTTGACTATTCTTATTTGGTCATATTAGGTATAAACACAAAATAATAATAAATATCATGTTATTAACAAATATTTCAGTTTCAGCATTGGTTATAAACATTAAGTCTAAAAACAACATTTAAAGTAAAAGCTTGGGACATACAGAAGAGAAAGATGTGGAAGTCCATGTTAGGAAAGTAGATTGGGAAAGGGACAAAGGTGATTAGAGAGGTAAGGGAGAAGTACGGGATGAAAATGACGGTTGTGAGTGCGGAATGGGAAAAAGCGGAAGCCTTACTGGGAAAAAGAGAAATTAGATTGGGGTGGAACAGGGTGACTATTATGGAGGGTAGAGAGGAGGGCAGAAGCTTTGGATGTGAGGTAAAGGGGCACAAAGTAGCAGGGTGGAAGGTAAAGGGAGTTAAGGAGAAGAGTAAGTGCTGGCTATGTAAGAGCGAGGATCATATGGCCAGAGACTGTCGACAGGTCTTCCTTTGTAGGATAATTGGGGAAAGGGGCACAAGCCAGGGGAGATAGAATATAGTAGAGGAAGGAAGGTAGCAGATGAAGACGATGGAAAATAGTAGGAAAAAAATGGGAGGAACACTCTAGACACCTCAGATGGGAAGAAGGAATTTGGGGGGTGATACAGATAAAGTTAGGGAAATGCAGGATAGCGCATGATATATCAGATGAAGTGATTTTTAGGAGAGAAGTGAATGTATTGTGAGGATCTGAGGTAAATGCTAGATATGTGGAAAAGCAGGAATGGATTATGATCGATACAGGAGAGGCAGGAATAAGAGTGGAGGTAGATGGACTGAGGGCGGAGGAAGTGAGGAAGGGAAACGGATGGAAGTGCGAATGGGAGACATGGTGGTGTACAGTGTGTATATAAGCCCAAATGTCAGCCTTGAAGAATATGAGAGGAGCATCACAGGATTGGAGGGCGATCTGAGGGTGTCAAGAGGGAAAAGGAGGATCTTAGGGAGAATGGTGACAGGGGACTTCAATGTTAAGAATACTGTAGGTATGGGGGGACGGAAACGGACAGGAGAGGGGAAATCCTGGAGGAAGTGTTGACATCCAACGGGTTCGTCATTCATTGATATAACAGCATGTGATGAATGGTTGGGGGAAGGAGTGAGTAGTTGGAGGATGAGGATAGCTTGAGAGTAGTGGAGAGCATGATTAGGGGTAGAGAATGACTCGATAAGGCATGAGAGGTAGGAGTGATAAATAGGGAGAGTGTGCGAGGGACCGCCGCCCGTATCGAAGTATGCTAGGGTAGTGATTCGGAGGCGGGGGTAACAGCGAGTTTGAGGTGGGTTTGGTTGGTAGGCATCCCCTTGGGGATGAGTCCAACACTGTTTGGACACTGTCTAAGAACCCATTCGAACATGAGTTTTTCCATATCGACCCGAAAAAAAAGGAAGGAAAGAAGAGAGGAAGCAGTAATTGTAGGAAATGTAGAAATAAGGAAGAATAATCTACATCGGGGAAACAAAATGGCATTATTTTGAATAAAAAGGAATAAAGGAATTGATCGTAGTACTGAAATAAAAGAATGAGAAATAAGGCAGTGGAGAGCACAAGGAAAGGGAATGTTGAATATTGGATAAAAATAAGAATTGGAAATGGGTGAAGGTTTCTAGAATCGTAGAGAAGAACCTCAATTAACTCACGAACTTAAAAATAAAGTATACAAGAATCTTTTTGAACTTTAATAGGAAGGGGAGGAAGAAAACCAACTAGAAATTATTAGAAAAAGCATAAAAAAACTAAGAAATTTGGAAATCAAAGGGAAATTGTAGGAATAACTACTAGAAAACATGTAGAGGGCATTTAAATAATTATAAATAGCGAAATACGGGTGGAGTGAGTTTAATCAACAGAGAAAGACAAAAGAATTTGAATTGACGAGGTATTTGAAAGAAAGATAGCTTTAAAGAAAACAATTTATGAGAGAAAAGAGAGATGTAGCATAGGAAGTGGTTGAGATACTAAAAATTAGACTGGGAAAATTTGGGATAGAGATAGAAATAAACAAAAAGGATAAATAGAACAATATAAAAAACGATGCAGAGGAGATAGGAAATATAAAGAATTTAAATACGTTTCAAAATCTGCAGAGTATGAGGTGATTCAGTATCTAAAGTATCTACATTATGGAACACAAATAAACAAACACCCTTTCATCCTATTCCGGGATAATGGATGTAGGTTTTCTGAGGTTTTTTCCTGTATCTTAATTTCCGCAATGTATCGCGGTTCCAATTATTCTAATTAACCAAATGGCCATCCTTGCGTGCACAGCCATAGCTGTCCCTACCTCTACCGTAAACTGACTTGTCTTTTTATTTCAATCCAAACCCTGAAGACTGAACTCTCCTATAACAGGGTAGAATTCAATATTTGTATATCCAATGAAGGATCATTTAAAATCAAACCGTAAGATCTTTCTCGAAAAAAAAATTAAGATGGGTTGTTAAGGAGAACATAAAAAAGTATCATGTCATTCAAGATAACAACAAGGGAAGATTGAAGTAGAGGCACTTTAAATACAGTAAAAAGCTCTCGGTAACAAAAAAAATTCCAGCGAAATTTAATAAGATGGGAGGAGTAGAAAATTCTCAAAAAATAATGGCAGCTATGAAAAAGTACTGAATTATATGTCCAACATTGTAAGAAATGTACAAACAAATATCAAGGATAAAATGGGAAAGAAACAAGATGTATACATGACAAACAAACATAAGAGCATTGGAAGGAGCTGTCCTTGCTATTTGTAAACTTAAAGACAAAAACACAAACGGTGAAGATACTTGAATGGTTTAAGGACAAATCAAACAAGCATTTGAAAGGAGTGAGTATAATACGACCAGAATAGCTAGAGTGTTGGATGTGCGCGAAGAAAGAGAGTGAAAAATGCAGAAATGAAAGATAGAACATTAACAAATACAAATAGGTACATATAGGTACCCTCTCTATTGAAATATTCCAGGAACAGCCTATTATACCTAATAATAATATGTATTTCTAATTCAAAATTAATATATTATTCTTTTTATTATGAGAATATATCTCATCACAAGAACTGGAGTTGATATTGAAATTTAAATTAATAAAATAAGTATTACTAATTCTAAAAAATATTTATAAATGCAAATGTTAATCTCCTTCCTGAAATGATCATTAATTCTAGAAAGTACCTAATCGGGTGAGAAATCATACAATACGCTAAGCATGTTTAATGTGCTATAAGTACCTAAAATGAGATAAATATTTGCTAATGTTATTTAAATAGAAAGAAATGTTTCCTAAAATCGGATAATACCTACTGATAATGCAACTAACCTTAATATAATCAATAATTTATTTAAATGTCAAATATTTATTATAAAATGAAATAATAAGTAGCAATTCTCAACACTCTAGCTGTTTTGGTCGACCTACACCCAGAGTACGCAAAATGGAGAACAGAGCCAGCATAAATATGAATAGTATAATTAGAATTTTGTACAGAAAATGATAATGATAGAGTTACCTGTAGAAAAAACTTAATAAGAAGAATTCATGCTATGTTTTACAAATCATAACATATTGAAGCGAGAGTTGACTGATGAAGAAAAATTGCTAGTAGCAGGAATAGAAGAAGGTCTACGAACATTTCGAAAGGTTAACTTAAAGAGATGACTTTGAAAAAATGAGAAAAGATAGTTAAAGATATAAATGAAATCACAAGTAACAGGAAGAGATGAAAAAAATGAACGAAAACTCCGCTAAAAGTATAACATGGTTAAAGAGGAAGAGCTTAATAAATCATTTCCACAAAACAAAAATAACGACGTTGCAAATTTTCGTTGGCAATTATTCAGTAAACGTTCAACAAACTAATTATTTCTACTTTAGGTACATTATAAGAAAACAAATAAAAAATAAAATACAAGCAATGATATAACTTAAACTTCAATTTGTAACGTTTACGACATTATTGATAATAATAATAACTGATAATTTTTTGTCAAAATGCTAATAATGTTATTAGTTCCAGGTCGATTTTAACAAAACGAAACAAATTTTGACTTTAATATGACCTGACTTGCATATATGCCTTAGAGCAAATAGCAGAACGGGTTTTAATAGATATTTACGATATGAGTGTCGAACGATATGAGATGGAACATTTGTCAAACGAGGCCTTAGGCCGAGTTTGATAAACCATCGATTATCGTAATTTGAATTTACGATACCAATATTGTACAATATTTTACCTACCATCAATAATTCTAAATATCCACTCAAAGATATTTAACAATCTTCGTCTACTAGAAACATACTAGAAACATCTAGAAAATATATCAAGGAATTTGTATTCCACATGAAGTTTTCCAAAAAGGGGAAGGGAATAAGCTATTTTATTATTTTTGTGCTGCGCTATTTTGACTGACGCTATTTTAACTTAGCGCTATTTTTTCCAGCGCTATTTTGACTGATGCTATTCTGCTACAGAGCCATGGATAGTAGGTTAAATAATTATCAATTTCAATGGCTACTTAATATCAATAAAGTCTCTATACATTTTAATATTTAATCGTATCCACTAGCGGAGAATAGAGACTTTTAGCTTGCCTTAAATTTCTCACGTATCCGTATCCGTAACGAACTGCGCATGTGTAGACCCGTTACGTCTCAGCCGATACGATGCGTTGAACGTATTGTTACGTCCCCTACTCCGTATACGTAAACGTATCCATATCCCGACCAAAATCAGTATTCTGTGCTATTAGTGCTATTTTACATGTCTTCTTCTTCTTCTTTGATATTGGTTTGGTTTAATTATAACCCAACATATTTTGGTAATGCAAAATATGCATCAAAAATAGGTCGTCCAAATCATCATCGTCCTCGTCTAGCAGCAGTGGATTATTTAATATCGTTCCCATATTACGTTTTTACAAAAATATAAACAGACAAACTAAAAAAGTTTTGAGGTTATACAATTAAAAACGAAACGATACGTTTTCTGCTAAAAAGGTTTTCTTGACAATTTCTTTACGTCAACGTAACTCCAATACGGATACGGATACGTGTAAAAACTTATGACAAGCTAAAAGTGTCTAATAGCTACACTAGACTTAGCAGTATTTTTTGTAATTTTCCAGTTGGCCCCATAGAGAAATAGTGGGTTGGCACCTACTGATAATTGATAATGTCAATGTCACGTCAAATTTGTGTGTGTCATGAACATCTTTGGAAGGTTTTATCAACAAATTATGTTCTCTAGAAATAAGTTTATAAAAGTAATTGTAATTATGAGTATGCCAAAAACTCTTTCAATATGAAATTAGTAAGTCAAGATATTGATAAAAATGGGGAAGGGTAAGTAGAATTTCCAGAAGTCTTGAAGGTTATGTCACATGTAATGAAACACCTGCTGAAATATTCAATATGTTTAAAAATAAATAATCGAGGTTTAACTTTGTAGTATGTGTGTGCTCATCCCAGAAGAATCTGAAGATATGTGGCATGCTTATAATCTCATTGCCGAAGGAGATTCGGTCAGAAGCACGACCATTAGAAAGGTACAGACTGAATCTTCAACTGGTTCTTCATCTTCCAACAGAGTGAGAACAACATTGACAATTTCAGTAGAGAACATTGATTTTGACACACAAGCATGTATGTTAAGATTAAAAGGAAGAAATATTGAAGAAAATCAATATGTTAAGGTAAATTCAATTAATATATTGTTGTAATTCTTGTAAAATTTTGTTTTTGCAGCTGGGAGCTTATCATACATTAGATCTAGAACTCAACCGAAAGTTTACACTTAGAAAACATGAATGGGATTCTGTATCTCTTGAACGCATTGATATGGCATGTGATCCAACAAAAAGTGCAGATGTAGCTGCTGTCATTATGCAGGAAGGTCTTGCACATATATGTCTGATTACTTCTAGTATGACACTAGTAAGAGCTAAGATTGATGTCAACATTCCCAGAAAGCGGAAAGGTTTTGTGCAACAGCATGAGAAGGTATAAAAAATGTGGAAATACTAATTGTAGATAAAATTGTACGTATTTTAGGGCTTGGTAAAATTCTACGATAATGTAATGCAAGCTATTCTTAGACACATCAACTTCGACATTGTCAAATGTGTATTGGTGGCATCTCCTGGATTTGTAAAAGATCAATTTTATGAATACATGTTTCAAACAGCAGTAAAAACCGATAATAAAATTTTATTAGAAAACAAGCCAAAGTTCATGTTAGTTCATTCCTCTTCTGGTTTCAAACACTCGTTACAAGGTAATATTGTTTTATCTGTTTCAAATATATAATTTATTTATGTGATATATTGTTATAGAAGTCCTTCAAGATCCATCAGTTGTTAATAAAATATCGGACACCAAAGCTGCGGGTGAAGTCAAAATTTTAGAAAATTTTTATACCATGCTACAATGTGAACCAGCAAAGGCTTTCTATGGTAAAAAACACGTGGAAGCTGCAAATGCCGAACAAGCTGTTGAAACATTGCTCATTTCAGATAATTTATTTAGGTAAATAACTTGAAATTTTAATTTTGTTTTTGATGAGCCACTAATTTTTTTTATAGATGCCAAGATGTAAAGTTGCGCAAAGAATATGTAAATTTAGTTGATTCTGTCAGGGAATCTGGAGGAGATGTGAGAATATTTTCAAGTCTTCACATTTCTGGAGAACGTATGTATTCAACTTTCGATATTATATACATTAGCTAAGCCTTGTAATGTCTTTGGTGTATGGTATCATTGAAACTCGTTTAATTCACACCAATTGAATTTTTAGAATAAAATATTATTTTGAATCACTTGTTTCAGAGCTGGAGCAGTTAACAGGTGTTGCAGCAATTTTAAGATTCCCCATGCCTGAATTGGATGATGATAGTGACGAAGAAAATTAAAGTTGTTAGTTTTGTTATCACTTGACAGATAATGGTAAATTTTCATTTTTATATCAGATTTATTGTTGATATAGGAGCAATTAAAAAAAATTCAAAGGTTAGTTTAGTAAGGTTACAAGATGTTATATAACAAATATTGTTAAAAGTTTGTTTCTATTTTTTTGATCCAAAATTGCCCTATATCAATTAAATTTAATTTGCAAACCTAACTGAACTATCCTTATGTAGCAGTAATACTAGATTCGAATCGGAATGAAACTAAACATTTTATGTTAAATGCCAGAGGGCATTGGATTGGCAGATTGGAAATCAAATAATGATAGTTTTATGTAAAAAAGTACTTATATGTACAAAGATGTCTGCTGGCGATAGAAGTTAATTAGATTGAATCACTCGTAAAGCACTTTAATCTATCATTAAACAATTTCTTTTTGTTATAATCATTATATACATTTTGTTTTCTGCTTATTCTACAATTTTATTAATGGAAAACGTTTTATCGGCAAAGATTTTCATTTAGAAAAAGGTAAATTTTGTTATAAATATAAAAGCATATGTTTTTACCTAATACTTAGTAGAATATTCCACTAAGACAGAAGCGACATTATTTTACATTTCCATGAGAAATACATTGTTGCTAGGGGTAAGCAATTTTGATTTGACATTGATGACAGTATCGGCACCTACCACGTACTGTCGAAATAACACCCTGGGAATAAAAGTTGTCTTGTAAATAGAGTAAAAACCACGAGGGAACACTTTAAAGATTATTACCAAGTTGGTAAATTAACTTATGCAAAATTGACACGTGCGGCAAGTGGTGTGAGTTGTCTACTTTTCACATAGCAACTATACAATAAAAAAGACAGTATCGGCACCTAATAATGGAGGTTGTTTTTAATAAGAACGAAAGTGTCGCTTCTGCGCTTAGGTGAAGAGTTGGCTTTTATGTCTATTTTTCCGTATTTGTTATTGTCAAATGTTCATACCAGTATATTTGTTAGTTTTTTAACTTTTTTCTGGATTCTCTATTCCCATTTTCTTTTCCTGTTTTTTTATATGCTTAATTTAGATCACTCCTCTTTTGTTGATTAATTTTAATTTAACAGTAATTACCTTGAAAAAGATTATTCGAAATACTGGCAGAATATTTTCGTTATATTAAGAAACATCAAACAATTATATTTTTTGTGAAAGGTAATTATATTATATATTTGCGTACATTTGAATATAATGTACATAATAAGTAATTTATTTTTAGCAAACATTTTTTTAAATAAAGGTATAATCCGAATATTATTAGACATTTAATGCTAAGTCAAAATCCCCACGGTATCCTTATCCTATCTCGATACGAATCAGTCAAAAAGTATTGTCCCGTGGCGACTATAGGCCGGGAGCTCTACTCTACATGGACTCAGGTTTTACGTCTCATCCATAAGATGGCATATCTACATTATACCTGGTGCTCATTGGTATAATGCCTGCGGGCTGTGATATGCTACTATCCCTAGTAATCTAAGGTGTTTCGCTGCAGGCTGTACGGGCTCTACGACGGTGTTTCCACAGTGGTCACCCATCCAAGTACTAACCGCGCTCGACTCCGCTTCACTGCAATTATCCCATTAGAGGCGTTCCACTACAGTGCTGGGTCGTCGCCCAACTTATCCAGTTCATTCTAGAAAAATTTTTTGGGGTAGGATATCCAAATGTTTTGTGTCGTTGGACTGCAAATGGTACAACCACGTGCATAAAAGAAGCCTTAGCGTTCAGACAGGATGCTGTCGTTCTGCTGACTCTCAACTGTTGAACATCAGATTAGATTTGATGAGGTGGCTAATCGGCCTATTCCACTGCGACCTTTTTAGATCTATTGTGGTCCATGAATCTAGATACATTGTCCAGTCCGACTTTTTAAGTAACCAATCAGCCTCGAGTCTTTATCTTGCCATTGGCTTCTCATCGCCGAATACAAGAATCCGCACAGTCGCACTGGCATAGTATGTGCTCTGCAGTTTCCTCTTCTAGGTGACAGAATCTGCACACGGCTTTGTCTGTCAACCCCATTAGCTTTGCATGCCTGTTAAGCTTACAACCTACTATGGCTTTGACAGTTTTCCTATCTTTGCATATTAGGTCTGCCGTAAAAGTGAACATCAGAGGTAGAGCAATTGTCTACAAAAATCGTGTTTTGTAAGTTGATGAACCATTTTTTTATTTATTAGCACTTCGTATTCACGAATTTCTCCAATAAAAAAATTCTTTCAGCAGCAAGGTTATATAGGAAATGAACTACTCATTAAAAACATGTTTTTTAATAAAGAACTCACAAAAGAACAAAATTATTTGGTTTTAACCGTATTTTTTGTAGATTTCTTTTGCTTGGGAGTTTTATCCTTTTGTATGTTACTTGCACTTTTCTTGGTTCCTTTTTCTTTCTCGTCATGTAACCGACGTTTCTTCCTCAACAACCATATTTCCTTTGCTCTATCCTTTTTACCTTCCATCATACTTTTATATAACTTACGATGCTTGTTTTTGACCATTTTTTCTCTCAACCGGAATTCTTGACGTTCTTGGCGTGCTTTCTCCCATGGTACCTCTTTGTATACTTCACCAGTACTAACTGACAGTTTGGATTTCTGAAAAAATTCATTAATACTTCAATTAGTGGAATATCCATAGGTTAAAATAATTTCTTGAGTCTTTTATAAAATAAATCGATAATTAAAAATTCCCAGAATAGCATCTTTCAACTTTTATCATTGTGTTATTACCTTAGAATTGGTAGGTTCTTCTTCCTTATCTTCCTCATTATCATCATTCTCACTTTCATCTTCGTCATTTTCATCTGTTTGTTTTTCAGTTGCATCCATCTTATGTTGTTCTTCCAGTTCATTTTCATTATACAAAGCCCTTGCTTCTGGTGGAATGTACTGCTGATCTCTCTCCTTGTCTATAAATGGAGAAAGATGAGGAGGTAGAACTTCTCCCATAAAATATTTCTGTACAGGAAGGAGATCTCGAGCATTTATAGAATCGAAAATCCATTGAGGTTGAACATAGTACCTGTAAACATTGAGTGAAGTAAATAGTTCTGAAATATTCCAATTTTTGACATGAATGGGCATGAATAGTAAATTTATCTTCTTACCTAGATATAAATTGCTTATCCATTGAAGGTCTGTCAACAATTTGATGAGTGATTGACTCGTCATCTTCACCAAAGGTTGATCCAACAAAAAGGGTCTTATCCCAAGAAACTTCACCACCAAAACACCTAATTACGAATACAAGAGGTTCTCTAGGAACCTCTCTGTTCAAATATATTTTCAATCCTTTAAATAATGTTTTAAGTTTTTTAATTTTTTCAGCTTCTATGCGTATTTCTTCTAGTTTTTCTTCATTGGCTTCAGTACCATCAGCATTAAAATTATCAATATCTAGATCTTCATCCAATACTTCATGGGAAGTTTTTGACAATGTAAAATTCAAGGCTGCTACTCTCTCTGATACAAATATATCTTCATCCACCAATAGTTTTTCACTATCGCTTTGTTGAATAGCCGAAAATTTAGGTGGATAGTACAAGTTTAAACTATGATAAAGTCTGAAATTTACGAAACCAAGCATCACAGTATAAAATTCAACAAAGGTAGACATAACTTTAAAATCTACTTCAGCTTTTGATTGGGGTGTGAATGAAAAATGGTGAGGTGTAATCCATGTAACTGTTTGTCCCTTAATTTCTGCTTGGAAATAAAATCCCTTAATTGAAATAAATACTTTTCTCAAAGCTTTAGCCTCGACAATTGCATGTAGAAATTCTAAACTTAACCTGAGAAAAATAAAAATTGGTTAATCTATCAGAAAATCTACTAAAAATATTTTTACCTTCTGCATAAAGCTGATTGATCCCTAGGCACATGTGCTAAGGAGGGAAATGTACTAAATAGAAAACACAGTGTTAAACAATCATCTAAATCCTTGAGGGCATCCATAAAAGTAGGATATCGTTCCTTAACAATATGATCCAATTTAAGTGTTGGATGATTATTTAGATACTTATTCAATTTTTCAAAATCCCTCACGGCTCTAGCACGTCCAACTTTTTTGTTAAAAATTTTGTAATCCCTCAAACGCCATACTACTGGTTCATGTAATAAAAACTGTATATCTTTTACATGATATAGTGTTTTGATCCCTGCTTTTCCTTTTTGGGCTCTTTTGCGATTTCTCGGTTCCCTTGGATAAATTCCTTTTAAAATACATAGTTTTCGAAAATCATTGAGGGATAATTGTAATTTTTTTAAAGCTGCTTTTCTCGTAATAAATTGGGCACCTTCTCCAGTCGTATACTAAAAAAAAACAAGTTAACTCAATATGCCGTTACTTTGTTTATATTTTACCTTCTTCTTGCGTTTGGAAACCATAATACGATCTAATGTATAATTTAAACTGTGATAAAATAACACTACACGTTACACGTGTATGTAAAAAAGAGGTTATGTTGTCAATGGTTGTCATATATTGTATTATCTATGATGGTTGTCAATTTGTTCTTGTAATGTTGGTTGTCTATTACCTTTCTAGGGATGGCGATCTGAAATCGAAGAATCGATTCCTCGGGCCAAATATATCGATTTTTGAAATCGATATGTTGTACTGAATCGATTCAGTGGATCGATATTTCACCCTTGAAAATCGACATTCGATTTTTTCTGGTGTGGTTTTGGGAACTATAAGCTATATTATCTATTTTCTTAACTTTTTAATGTAAAAAATACATTTAGAAAATAAATGTCTTCTTTTATATCTGATCTGATTTTTTGATATGGTAATAAACTCAGATAAGGTAATAAAAATAATTGTTATTATCGAATTCCCTGAACTAAAAAATCCATGATTTTACTGATAAGAGATCCCAGAGATTGTTTATTATGGAATCTTTCTTGTTTTTCATAAAATGGATTTATATTTACATTGTAAAAACTAACTTGAAAAAAATCGATTTTTTAGAAATCGATCTTTTAGACCTCGATTTTTTTATGAATCGATTCATCAGCCTACGATTCGAATCGATTCAAAAATCGATCTTTTTTGGAAAGAATCGCCAACCCTACTGTCAACTTATCGTTTAATATTGGGTGCGTTCCGGTAGTAGCAGTATTGCAAGGTTTGTTCGTATAGCAATCACAACAACGACAATATACACTATATCTACGAATCACCAAGGATTGGGAAATGAATGACTCACGCCACAAAGCACCTCTTTGTGACTCACGCGCAATAAATAAAAGCGTTCGCAAAGACTTGCTCTGCGAACAAGCTGAATGATTTTGTGTATGTTTGGTTGCCTATATCAAAATCATTTAATAATCGAAAATCATTCATTAATAGAGGGGTCATTAATGACCGATTTTATGTACATTAATATAATATAACTTTTAGGCGACGGAAAAATAGTTTTAATGTAATAATTCGGATCAACTTTCGTTTAGCTGAAATCAGTTTTGTAAGAAATATTCGTTTATTTACTATTTGGAACCTTTCTAAACAGAGAGTCGAAATTTTTTTTGCGGAAATGCATAATTTTCATTTTTCCGACTTTCTTTAGAATAGCTGAAACCAGTTACAAGAAAATACCTTTCTGTTTTACATTTTAGACAATTTTCTAAACATAAACACGCAAAAAACTTCTTGCGGAAATATACCATTTTCATTTATTGATTAAATATTGTAGAATTTAGAATGATTCGAAGGATTAATTTTCGTTTAGCTGAAATCAGTTATGTAAGAAATATTCGTTTATTTACTATTTGGAACCGTTTCCAAACAGAAAGACTTGAATTTTTTTTTCCGAAATGCATAATTTTAATTTTTTCGACTTCAGAATAGCTGAAACCGCTTACAAGAAAATACGTTTCTTTTTTACATTTTAGACAATTTTCTAAACATAAACACGCAATAAACTTTTTGCGGAAATATACCATTTTCATTTATTGATAAAAACAGGCGTGTACAAAAACGTTTATCTCTCGAGATTTTTGAAGCGATATTAAGCTGATAAGAATAGATATTATTCATTGATCTGTGTTAAAGGTCGGGAAGAGGATTAAACTCAATTTTTACATAGTTTATATTATTTATTAGTTTCAGATATTCTAAAGTCGGGAAAATGATGCATTTCCGCAGAAAGTTTTTTGTGATTTTGTATTTATGGGGAGGCATCTATATACTGAAAAAACAATTTTTTTTTAACTGGTTTCAGCTAAAAAAAAGTTCACCCAATAATTCATACATAGACATATATTTTCCCATATTTTGTAAAACGTTTTCGAAAATGACTTAATAATGAGAATATAATTATTGAAAATCAGTATACATGTATCACTAACCTACTAATTTAAAAATTACTCATTTAGTTTTATTATAAGGTGATTAATATGAAATGGAATTAATTTGTAATATATTTCTTGGTATTTACAATATTTGCGAAACAAATATTGTAAGGCATTATATGGTAATGTTTTAGGCTCTCAACATATAGAGTTTATCTCATTTCAATTTGGTTTTTTTATCTGATAAACTTTTCATTTGAATTTTAAGCGATTCATTATCTAAAAGGGTTAATAGGAAACTTGAGGCAATAAATGAAAATTAACATATCTATGTTTTTACTCATATCCTGTTTCTGTCTCATGGATGAATTTATATACTGTTTTTACTTCAAACATCCATTTTATCGCCCACACAAGTTAACCCTTCAGTGGTGACGTGAAAATTCATATCATCATTGATGACGCCGTTCTGATAGACCGCTTATAAAAAATCTTTTAAAAAATGGAACTGCAAGAATTAAAAAAAATTGAACTCAAATAAATATATTTCTAGAAATGTTAAAGCATACAAATATCTTTTATTCTGATTTGTTTAAAATATCGAAGCAATTGTTACAACTACGGCAAGCAGAGAAATTTATTGCACTTTCTGCAACAAATCTTGGTCTTCCGATTCTTCTTATATCCTCCTCCGGCAATGGTATGGTATTTTACAGATTTCGGAGATTGTTAGGCGGATAGTTTTTGGCAGGTTGGTTGGCAGATATATTCAATAAACTATAAAACACAGCCATCTGCCAGCGTCTTGTTGGTCGTGCACAATAATTATAGTTTGCCGAAAGTTGATCCCACCACATCCACTCCCGCTTTTATTTGATTATAGTCTACTATTATCTCTGGCTTCCCAGTTTCAGCATCAATTTTATCATCGTCATGGCAAGTCGAAATCTAAAGCACGTTTTTATTTTTTTTAGGTATGTACTAGTGATGGGCAAAATCAGTACAATTGGTTGTACTGGCACACTCCGTACAGTAGACCAAATTGTGCCGTACAATAATTGTACGATGAGACCGAGCGCGACTTTTACGTGGAAATTAGCGGCTGCGGTGGAGTAGTTAGTAGTAGAACGAGAAATAATGACCCGTAAACAAGTACGATACGTACTGTACGTACTTACTCTTACTGGTTATTTATTGGTGTAATAGTAGAATCTATAAAATAATGATACCTAAATATTGTTTCACTGTAATTATTATAATAACTTTACCAGCACCCAACCGGCGAACCAGCAACTTGAACTAATGGTGGATTGTACTATCAATACAATAAAATTGTACACCGTACAAAAAAGTGTGCCGTACATTTTGTACGTCACACGTACTTCCCATCTCTACAATGAGAACATATAGTAAAATTAATACCTATTTAGAGGTACCAGCCGTTTTAGTAACTTAACGTATGCGGCTTCTTGAACCATCTGAACCCGCATGAAAAAAATTAGGTTATGACCTTTGTCATGTCAAATGCTTGACATATTTCTTATTGCATTGGCGTAGTGACTTGAAATTTCATATTATCAGTGGCGGTTTGTAATAATACAAATTAATTTTATGAAATTCATAAAATTCTAAAGATGTTGACATAATAAAAGAATATAAAAGAAGCGCACTAATTTTAAAAACATTGTTTTATTAACTAGATACATAGTTTTCTTAAAAAAATATGGCAATTCAGAGTTCGATTAAGTACAAATTCTAGATTTTAAAAAAATGACAACGTGATCTTCAAGGCAAAGTTTAATTAGTTTCTAAATCAGAATAACTTTCGGAAAGTGATAGTTCATCATCGGATTCATTGGATACAGAGATCACCATAGGTTCGATGTTTAGTAGGTCCAGTTTGTTTTCTACTTCCCATGCTTCAGAAATAATTTTTTCTGTATGATTTATGTAATTCTGCCAGGGTACATTTTTTACAACGTCATTCCATACTTTTAAGACTTCAGTAGGTGACCTTGCAGCTTTCGTAATAGCTTGGTCATAATGCCTTTTAGTTTCTGACCATACCATTTCGATGGCATTAAAATGGCAATGATAGGGTGGTAGCCTGAGAACACAATGACCATGCTCGGCAGCGTATTTGTCTAAATGATAATTTTTTTCTGGCAAAACTTGCCTTTCAATTATATTCCAAACAGCATCCTTTAAAATGTGATCTGGAAAAGGAATATTCTTTTTTTTTTGAGCCATTCTAACATGCGTGTTTTACTCCAACTTTTTCTTGGGATTTCTTCATCCAGGCGACTGTGATACGTTGCGTTATCCATTATAATTAACGATGGTTCTTCCAAGTTTACAATTAGTTGCTGTTTAAACCAATTTTCAAAATTTTCGGTGTTCATGTTATCATGGTAATCGCCTGTTTTTTTATTGCATTTAAAAATAAGCGATGCATTTGCCACAAAACCTTTTTTATTACCGGCATGAACAATTACATATCGTGTCCCACTTCCAGTTATTTTTAAATCACTGTGTTTAGTACCATCTTGCCACATTCTTCTGTCCCCGCTTTTACTAAAAACCCATGTCTCATCCAGAAAAACAGGTGTAAAGAGCTTTTCGCTTTTAGCAGCATGGTATTTGTTCAAAAATAATATTCTTTCTAATCTGACTGCAGGCATTTCCAATAAATGTTTTCTTCCATCCTGTTTTTTGAAATGAAAACCCATTTTTTCAATTCCCAAATATAACGAACCTTTGGAAATCTTAGTTTCTGGAGACTCTTCGATAAATTGCCGTAAAATAGTTTCTACTGTGATTTTATCCTTTCGCGCATACATTTTATAAATTACTTCCCTCAAACAATGCAGGTTATTTTTTGTAATTCGGGTTTTGCTCCGGGAAACGCTTGCAGACATATTTCTTCTAAATTCGAAATCTGTAGCTCTGTTTGGTTTTTCAAGATTATATAATGTGCTTTCTGGAACTTTTAGTGCTTCGGACGCTTTTTGAATTGCCTTAAATCGAGATCCTAAATCGTTTTGGAAATAGTTTACTACATTAAGCATAAGTTTTTTGGATTCATCAGAATATCGCATTTTTATATCTTATTTTGCGTTATGACATTAACATGAAATCAAAATTTGACGTAACTTCAAAAACGTGACATCTAATAAATTAGTTACGACGTTCATTTTTGTTGGTAATTTTTTGTTTCAACCGATTTATTAATAATAAATAAGGATGGTCTTATTCTAAATGGGTATAAAATTTACTATACATACCATGTACGATATAATCGTACAATTATCTCTGAACCCAAACATACTTCTCCCAATAGGCCGAGAATTACGCTGAACAAATTCGGGTGGTAGTTCTCTTTTGCGTATTTTGTACCTATAGTTGTGAGTTCCTTCTGCAATAGGAACTCTGCTAATGGCAAGCGAGTAAACCATCTATCCTGTTGTAACATTACGTCTAGAACCATATATAGGCTTGCATAGTCGCTGAACAATCGACATTTCACTATTCTCCTGAGAAAATGGTCCTTCTGGCTGAATTCCAACATACACCTCCAAATTATATGTGTAAAACATTTTTGCGTCACACAGTGCAAAAATTTTAATTCCATACTTATTTGGCTTCATTGGCATGTATTGTCGAAATTGGCACCGGCCCCTAAAAGCCTCCAATTTTTAATCAACTGTCACGTATGACATATTGTAATTTTTGCCTATTTGTGCAGTTCTAAATATATCTGGAGTTGTAACATTCGTTTTAAAGGGGTCCTCAGCATTCAGATGGTTGCATTTCTTTACTCCAGCCAGAAGTAGAATAAAGACTCGATTTCTACTTTATTTGTTTGTCTGGTGTAGTTGCTCAGCTGTACTTCCCTGCTACAGATCGCAAGTATTCGTTGATATGAGTTACCATAATGTCTATAATATTTTCATCAAAAAATGAGCGACAAATGGACTCTGAAGATTACGCAGTGCATAACTAACAGAAGGTAACTTTACTTTTATAATATTCTTACTTTGAAGGGACATAGTGTTTTTTCCAAATTGTCTTTTTGTTCTTGTCACTAAAATATGGACCAAAAGATTCCTCTGAATCATCATCCGCATCATCAAACTCTTGTTCGGTATCTGACGACTCTTGATTCACATCAACACGATCTTCCTCCTCTTCATTTTCATCTTCAGGCGGTACTTCTTGTTCATCATGATGGAAAACATCATTCATGAGCTTCTCTAGTCTTTTTTGCTCTTGTTCGTAACTGTACATTTCATTAAATCTTGAGGGAAATTAAAAAAAAAATCATTTAAAAAAATTTACTGAAGAAAAATTTCTGTTACAGCAGTGGTGACCCTGGTCTAGGTGACCGTAAATAAACACAGACGTTAAACTACCAATCAGCACAAAACGTAGATACGCACTAATACTTATTGCCCCGCTGCAGATACGATGATTTTTATTAGTGATAATTTTTGCATGCGGTCTCTGAGACCTTGCATCACCGCTGAAGGGTTTTAAACACAAAGAGTTTTCGTTCAATTCATTAGTATGGCATTTGAAGCGAGATTTTTGAAGAACCGAACACCCATAGAAGGGCACCCTCGATTTTCATGTTTAAAAGCGGAAAATCTTCGCAAGGATGTGTACATCATTTGTGGCTATGTCAAAATGTGGGGTTCGCATTAAATTACACCCTTAAGGGTATAAAAGGGGTGAAATCTGGTACAAGCAAATAAAATTATTTAATTTTCATGAAAAGTAATTGAAATAATTGATTTAGGGCAGTAATTTTCATTTAACTATAAAAAATTAGTGAAAAAATAAAATGAGGTGAAAAATGGACTGAATATAAGGGCAAAAAGGGCAACTTTAACAGTGAAATAGTTAATTTATGTAAAAATTCTAATGAATATTAAATTTTGTGAGTATTTCAGTGTCGATACTTAAACACATAATAAAACTTATATTTTTAATTTATATACCATTAATTTCATGGGCAAAAGGGCAACCCTAAAGGGCATAACATTTAAATTACCTTGTATTTTAAAGAAAATTTATATGAGAGAGTTTTAAAGGGCCAGGATTTGTGAAATAATAAACATTTTATTTTAAATTTACATATTCATAAATGCATGGGCAAAAGGGCAACCCTAAAGGGCTTAATATTTAAATTACGTTGCATTTTAATGAAAATCTATATGAGTGGGTTTTAAAGGGTCAGGATTTAGGAAATTATAAAAATTTTATTTTAAATTTATTTACTCATAAATGCAAGGGCAAAAGGGCAAAAAAAAATTTATTTGAAGTTTATTTGATTTAAAATTTATCATTTAAAATATAAAATTTGAAATTCTATAAAATTAAATAGTTTGAAATTGGAAATAAAAAAATTTAATAAAAAAATCAATTTTTTTTATTAAAAAGATCCTGTAAATTTTGGAGCACATAATAATAAAAATTTTGGAGCAATAATAATTAATCAATTTTAAACTTTATTTTCTTAATTTAGAAATTATTACTCATTATTAATAAAATAATTATAAATTTGAAAATAAATAATATATTTATAAAAAAAAAATGACTTCATGATGAAATATAATTTAAATTACAAAAAAAAATAAGAATTAAGTATAATTTTAATTTTAAAAAATCTTACCTCACATGTCAACAATAATATAACAATTTATTATTTATTTATTGTTTTTTACTTATTATTATTTATTTATTTAATACACAACACAGAATAACTATGAGCACACTTTATAACTCCAATTTCTAACTGATGAAATCACCCTATTTAGAAAGGAACCATGTTTAAAATTTTGTTCCCTGATGCGCATGTACTGTTATAATCCCCTTGAATGGGCACCATGGTGGGACTCCAGGTATAAGAATGTATTTATTCATAATTTTAAATTGTAAAAACTAGGTAGTTGCTTGAAAAAAAAATAAAAAAAAATTTTATTCAATAGAAAAAGGACTTATTGAAATAACAAAAAACTTTTACTTCTTCTTTTATTGGTACAACTTTTTTTCAGATAGAGATAAAAAAAAATATTTTGAAAGGAATTTAAATCCCTAAAAAATTTCTTCAAGTAAGTTTTTTTTTGTCCACATATAATTTTGCAAATTCAAGTTGAAGGGCAAATTTTGAGAGGAGCGAAAATTGCAGTTTTAGGATTTGAATGGTCATATCTCATGATAGACAGATCGTATAAAAAAAAAATGGGAAATATTCGTGAAAATGTTGGGAAACATGTGTGTAATAATTTTTTTTACTGCCATGAATATATTCGCTTAATTTTCCGAAAAACCGGAAAACTTTTTGAAAAAGTAGTGCGTTTTAAGACGTTAAAAATTGTCTGGTTCAAAAAGTATAAAAAATAGAAGCACCAAAATTTTTAGGCATGCTAAGGAATATATGTTTCAACATCTATTACTTGGATTTTAAGTTCCAAATTTTCCTTCTACTTTTAATACCACCATTATTGTCCATCCACAAAAAAAAAATTTTATTTCGCTATAACTTTTTTTTGGAAAATCCTATTAACTTTTAATTAGCCTCAAATTTAAGCCGATTTCAAGATGAATAAATAAGGTTATGAGAAATTTTTGCCTACAATTTGCGGTTTTTGAGAAAATTTGGAGAAAAGATGTAAAATTGAGGTACTGTAAATTATAGCGCCATCTTGCAACAGTCGCAAAAAAAAAATATTTTCACGTTTTTATTAGTTTTTATTCAAGACATCAAACTTTTCTCTATGTACTTTAATTTTTGAATTATTAAAGAAAAACCAATATAGAACGCGGATTTTTGGGGTGAAAATGCCGATTTTTAATTCGCTGTAACTCCGAGGGAAAATATTTTCATAAAAAGTTATAAGGAAGCTTTTTTCTTCAAATTGTATACCAAACACGTTTTCGTTTTTTTTTTTCATTTCCGTTTAAGCCTCGCGGGGGGGGGGGTTGCGACCCCGCGGGGGGGTGGTTCCCTACCTTAAACATTAGCCACAAATGATCTAAATATACTAAAAAATAAATCTACCAAAAAAAAAATTTTTTAAATACTGCCCTTGAAGCTTCCCATGGGTCTTGCTTCAAATGCCATACTACATATGCATTCACCCTTGTATATAATAGGTTTAAAAGTAATATGATATTATGGTTTTAAGAAATACACAGGTAATATTGAACAATAGATGTTTACCTATTTAGAAATGGCTTACTGACTTTTGTCACTCATCAAAAATCACCCCAACTCTCTAGTAGAATATACGTCAAAGTTGATAGTTTAATACTATTATAAAGCTTTACAAAATTTGAAAAATATTTTTCAAAGAACTGACCGCAACAACTAATTCTTGGGCTATATGCTCCGACAGACATTGAATTACACTTCTAAGTTAAACGGGGTTGTTGAGAAGTAGTTGTTACTTCTTAGTGAACGGTGAAAAATATTTTTCAAATTTTGTAAAGCGTTATAATAGTATTAAACTATTATCTTCGTCAACTATTGATAACACATTTTACTAAAATATGACAATTTTTTACGGGTAACTGTAATTACGTAAATCTCTAGTATAATGTTATAAATGTACTTTTTCAACCTGAATTCAGATCCAATTTGGTGGAAATAAATTCTCAGATAATAAAATTCGAGGTACATTTTTATTACAGGTTTTTTCTTCTTAATTGGTATGATAATTTGATAATCCTAAGCAGAAACCCCTTCCAAACAAAAGAATAGGTAAATATGATAGTGATTAGTAGTACAATAACAAAAGATATAATCTTATCAATTCCTATTAATGTATATAAGGAAGGAAATACTTCAATACTTATTCATTTGACAATTCCAATAATAAATAATAAGATAACATGACTTCAAAAATTTGTTTTGTTTTCGTTGCTAGCGTAGTAGCTAAAATATCCGGTCATGGCATGATGTTAAAACCCCCTGGCCGAAGTTCTGTGTGGAGAACTAACCCTCAAGCCCCCGTGAATTATGATGACAATCAACTTTATTGTGGTGGAGCGTATGTGAGTACAGTAATGTTATATTATACTTATTATACTAACATTATACATTTCATTGATATTACGACGAGTTTTAGGTTCAAAATTCGTTAAATGACCAAAAATGTGGAGTTTGTGGCGATAGATATGATGCTCCACATCCTCAAGACAACGAAAATGGGGGAACTTACGGACTAGGTATTATTGTAGGAACTTATCGACCTGGAGAAGTTATAGATGTTGAAGTCACCCTTACAGCTAATCATATGGGATATTTTACGTACAGGTGAATTCAATAAATAGATACATTGTCACAAGTATTATTGGTACCTTCGGTACTTATTTCAATATAATATGATTTCAGTATGTGTCAATTGCCCGATCCAGATTTACCGGAACCAAATGAAGAATGCTTCGTCGATTTGTTGTTGGAAGACGGTTCCGAACATTTCCCTGTTAGCAGTGATTATTATTTTATAAAAAACCGAGTTGTGCTCCCAAATATAATTTGTCCTCGATGTGTTTTAAGATGGACTTACAGAACAGGTAGGTATTTTTAATCCATCCTTTTATTTAGTAACACAACATATAAAGGTCAAAATTACATACAGGCTGAACAGACAAAAGGGGCGAAAGCAGTGTGTAACAAGTTCTAAATTTCTGGATGTCATACCGACAAAAAAACCTTTGTTGAAACTTCATAAAAGTTTATTTTGTAGATAAAAACAGTTTGTTCTTCTTTTTATCGTTAATTCAAATGATGTTTTTGTTTGTATGGCTTCTGGATACATTTTAGGTTAACAATTAAGGGTTATACTATTTCCAACTTATTGCTTCTAAATTACACTCCATTATTTGTAATGCCAATATGTGGATTGTTAGTAGGTTTTTGTGGGTCAAATTTTGTTAAATATTTCATTAATAACTCGTAGAAAAATGTGTTGTTCCTAATACGTGTGGAAAGTGTCTTATCCGCACTCGACCGCAATTTTCCGAACGACGCGAAGCGTATCACTTTCCGTGCTAGTTAGAAAAATAACTATTAATTTTTCAGGTAACAGTTGGGGTGAATGTAATAATGGTACTGGTGCTGTAGGATGTGGACCTCAAGAGCACTTTAGGTCATGTGCCGACATCGCTATCATTCCTGAAATGCAATGAATTCTCAACTATGTACAATATAGTAAAAGAAATATATTTTTGTACTTTGATCTTACTGTAATAATTCTATATCCCAACAGATTTTAAAAATTTTCAAAAAAGTAATAGTACGGAGTTTTAAATATCTGTCTTCCTCGGATAAACAGTTCACTAGTACGAAACACGTTTGTTGTGCTAAAGTGTATTGAGCACATTTATTGTACGAGTTATGAAAACACTCACGTCTCGTAATTTCACAGCTGTTAAGCGATACGTTTGGCAGTTACATTTGTCGGTGATAAGCTGGCGAATTACAGAAAACTAACAGTGATGTGCGTGAGTGAGAAAGAGATGTAATCGAGTGGATTTAATGCAAGGATTATTATGATGAAACGCCAAGAACTCGACTCAAATAAATCCTAGAATATTAGACACTTAAGGCAGCTCTTACACGTAAACGTATTGGCTCGACGTATACACAATACGTTTACCTACGTATTTCATTGCATCCTAAAAAGAGTTTTTTCTGTATTTTGAGTAAAATATGTTAGCAATTTTGGGGCGTTAATAGATGAAGAAAATGATGGATGGATGATGCCTTGATTTTACATGATGAGGAGAACTTGGGAAACAGTAGACTCTTCCTATTATAAAGATAAACAAGTGAAGTATATCGTTTATATTATGTTCCGAGTGCTTAACTCGGATCAATAAAACCTGCATTTACGGTATACGTAGAAACACGCAAGTTTACGTTAATCGTGTCTAAATACGTCCGAGAAATACTTACTGCGCACACGTTCTTGTTAAAAGCTGCGTTTACGTAATATTAGGCATGTTTTTTTATTCACCGGTAGATCCATCAATTCTCCAACTGCGTTTTCATATTCATTTGTGGATTTCAGATTGAAGAAATGACGCGTTTATTTATTACTGTTGTATCAACCAAAATTGCAAACCATTCCACCGCTGTTTCGAGGTGGTGGATAAATTGGATGGTTTACAAAATTATAGCTTAACCTCAAAAAAGTAAAGATTTGAAGCGGTTAGAGCGAATTATTCAAGAAATTGAAGAATGAATAGAAATCAATTTAGAATGTGATTTTCAACATCGTCAGAATTTGAAGTAGTATCGATGGTCAATTGTAAACAGCTACTACGTTTTTTTATGTGCCACTAGTGCAAGATTCGTTGCCATACCAAAATCGTTTCACTGGTGGGCAAAGCGATACTTTATGATTCATAAGTGTGGTTAAAACTGCAATAAAAATTTTTTTTGTTTCCGACATATATATATATATATATATTATCAAAAACCCAATTACCATAATGTATGGTGTAGGGTATACTTTTACAATTATACTTGTTTCAACTACATAGTATTATGCTTAAGACATATATCCATTTTTTCATCAATGCTTTGGTCCAGATAGAATTTTATTCATGTACAAATTTAGCCCATTGTTTTTTATATTTTGCCATTGTTTTTGCCTCTGTCCATGTTTTTCCTTTTTCTTGTAGTATGCCTACCATAACACCATCCCATGTTTGTTTTGGTCTTCCCTTTTTCGTTCTTTTTTGTATTTTTGATTGCCATACTTTTTTAACTGGTCTTGTATCGTTCATTCTTTGTAAATGTCCCCACCAGCTTAATTGTCTCTTTTCAATAAACTTGAGTGTTGATTCTATGTCAAGGTCTTCTCTTATTTTCGTATTTCTTAGTTTGTCTTTCTTTGTGACTCCTTTAACTCGCCTAAGATACTTCATCTCAACTGCTTGTATTCGACTCTTTTGTCTCTTTGTTAATACCCAAGATTCACATCCGAATGTTAATATTGGCCGGTAAATTGTTTTAAATACATTTAACTTCGTTTTCTTGGAAATCTCTTTTTTATTTATAAATGTCGAATTCATCGTGTGATAAAGATTCATCGTTTTTTGTACTCTATTGGTAATTTCGACTTCCTGCGTTCCATTTTCTTCTATTTCTACTCCCAAGTATTTATATCTTCTAACTTGCTCAATTTTTATTTCATCTAATTGTATATTCAAATGTTTTTGTTGCGGTCCTATAACCATAACTTTGGTTTTGCTTTGATTAACTGTCATTCCAAATTCTTCAGATACCGTGCTCCATATTTCCATATTCTTTTGTAAATCCTTCTCTTTCCCTGCCATAATTATTAAATCATCTGCAAAAGCTGCTTCTGATATATCCACTCTTCCTAAATGTCTAAATGTCTGTATCCAACGTGTAGTTTTGCCATTTTGATTGACGATTTTTTAATTATTTCATCAATAAAAATTGTAAATAATAATGGACTTAGTCCCCCTCCTTGCCTTAATCCTTCTTGTGTTGAAAATGATTCTGATGCTTTATTTTTGTATATTACACAATTTCTATTATTTTTGTAAATGTTTTTGATTATGTCTATTATTTTGTAGTTTACCCCCCTTCCTTCTAGTACTTTCCATAACTTCTCCCTTGGTACTTTGTCAAAAGCTTTTTCCATATCTATAAATCCCATATATACCTCTTTTTCTTGTTGTGAGAACTTATCAATTATCTGTTTCACAGTAAATATGTGGTCTTGTATGCTTCGCCCTCTTCTAAATCCACTTTGCGATTCTTCGAGAGTATTTTCTATCATTGGTCTTAGCTTACTTTCTATAATATTCTCGTAGACTTTCATAGCTGTACTAAGTAGATTTATTCCTCTATAATTATTGCAGTCTTGTCTATCCCCCTTTTTATATATTGGAACTATTAAGGCTGTCTTCCAATCTTCTGGAATCTGTTCTTCACTCCAAGCAGTGTTGTATATTTTCAATAATATTTTTGTTCCTGTTTCCCCTAAATTCTTGAACATTTCTGATGTTAATTTATCAATTCCTGGAGATTTTCCATTTTTCAATTCATCTATTATTTCCTGTAATTCTTTTAGTGTTACAATGTCTTTATTTTCTATTATTGCATTCTTTTTTTTGTTAATGTCCTGAACTTTGTCTGCTCCTAGTAATTCCTCAAAATATTCTTTCCATCTATCAATTACTTCGTTTTCATTTCTTAGTATATCTCCTTTTTTATTTTTTATCCAGGTTATTTCTTGTGTTTTTTCCTTTCTTAATGACTTCAATGTTTTGTAAAACAGTTTTTGATTTGATTTACTATTGCTTTCCATTTTTTCGCCAAATTCTTTCCACTGATTTCTTTTAGCTACTGCTACCATCTCTTTTACATTTTTCCTCTTCTCTTTGTACATTTCATAGTTTTCCGTTGTTTTGTTATTTATATACATTTTCCACGCTTCTTTTTTTAATTTTACTTTTATTTTAATTTCGTCCGTCCACCAAGCTGTTTGTTTTTTCTTATTAGTTTTCTTGCTACAACCACATATTTCTTTAGCGGTTTCCAATACGGTTTTTTTGAAATAATCCCACATTTCTTCTAAATTACCATTTTTCATTATATCACAATTATTTAAGAACTTTCCTGATAATGCTATTTTGTATTTTTCTGCCATATCTTTGTTTTGTAGTTTGTATGATCTGACCGATTCATATTCTATTGTTTTTTCTAATTTTTGTCTATTATGGTTTGTAATTTCTACTTGTTCTCTTATTTTTGTTACAAGTAAATAGTGGTCACTTCCTATTTCCGGTCCTCTTCTAACTTTGGTGTCCAATACTTCCTTTCTATTTCTCTTTTACACTAATATATAATCTATTATTGACCTTTCATTTCTGCTTTCCATCACACGTGTATATTTATGTATGTCTTTATGTTGGAAAAATGTATTAGTTACAATAAAATTGTGTAATATGCAAAAATCCAGCAGCCGTTCTCTATTATTATTCCTAAATGTTTCACCATGTTTTCCTATTACTGCTCTATAAATGTCATCTTTTGTTCCCACTCTGCTATTCAAATCTCCAAGTATAATTATTTATCCTTTTGCATTTTCTGTAGCCATAGTTAGATCTTCCCAAAACCTATCTTTATTTCCTACTGTATCGTCTTCATTTGGTCCATATACAATTATTATAGTTTTTGTGTTCATATTTTTATCTTTCATTTCCATCACCAATAATCTTTCCGACCATCCCCTCCATCCAGTAATTTGTTCTTCTAAGTTTCTATGTATTATGCATGCAACTCCTGCTGCCGCTCTTTTCTCATTTTCAATACCACTATATATGAGTATATGGCCATTATCCATTTTCACTATCCCCTGTCCTTTTTTTTGTCTCTGTTATAGCTAGTATTCTCAAGTTTGTATTTTCAAACTCTTCTTCTAATTCTTTTTCTTTTCCTAAAATACTTCTTACATTCCATGTTCCAATTCTCCACATTTCCGTTGCTGATTTTACTTTATTCATATCCAATTCCGTTGCTGTGTCTTTTTCTCTGTTACCATGAATATCTGTTTCTTTATTTAGTTTTTTGAATGTATTTTTTCCAGTATTCTCATTCTATTTGTTTCTTTATCCCATCTCCATTCTTACCCATTTATCGTTACCTTATTGTATCCCGTTTTTACGTCTTTTCCCTTTTGACTTTCTAATTTTGCAAACATCCTTATCTCTTTTTGTTTTTCTCTTTCCTTCTTGGTCATATCATTATTTATAAAAACTCTTTCTTCTTTCCTCTCCTTTAATTTAGCTTTATTTGCCATAATTTTTTCTTTATCAGCTTCTTTTTGACATTCCACTATACACATTTTCTCCCCTATCTTGTTAACTGCTTTAGGATCGATATTTATTTTTAGTTGTTGACTCAAAAAGTTTCTGACATTTTCTACCAATTTCGACGGCTCATTAGTATCAAGTTTTAATCCATTTATCATCACATTATTCTTTCTTCTTTCTTTATCTATAATTTCCATTGTTTTTTTAATCTCTTCCATTTCTGTTTTCATTTCTGCATTTTCTTTTTTAATTGCTTGGTTTTCTTTTCTCAATACTTCGTTTTCAACTTTCAACTTTAATATTTCCTCATTAAACAGAGCCTGTTGATCTTTGGTTTCTTTGATCTCGTTTTTAATCAGTTGTTGTTCCCATTTCATATCCTTTTGATCTGCAGACATTTCCTTCATTAACGCTATGATTTGATCTAACTTTTCATCTTTTTTACTTTTAGTTGGGGTTCTGCTAGTCCTCTTGCTAACTTCAAATACACCATCCATTTTTCTTTTCTTTGAATCTTCTGTAGAATAATCATCACTATCCATTTTGTTTATATTTTGTATTCAATTACTATTTAATTATATTATTTTCGGTAGCGTAAGACCAAGATACCCAGATCTACTCTTCGGAGATACTTGATCTATCCAGCCACTTATTATATATATCCAATTTCTTTCGTTATTTTGTCCTTTATTTTTTAAATTTGACAACGTCGCAAATTATATTGTTTTGGACTCGCCTTAAATCAATTGCTTTTTATTTTAATAACCTAACACTAACCTATTTATTTAATTGTTTTTACAAAATATAACGTTTTTTTTGTTTTTTTTCTTTTGTAGCACTACGTACTTTACCTTTTGTTGATACAATTCAAATTCTATTTGATTAATTTTCGCTGCACTTTCCGATATATCGAAATAAATGCAGGCGAATTTTATAAACACTTTATTATCTCAACGCAACGTTGTTTCCGACATAGCTAGTGATAAATGGTAGGTTTATATAGAGTTGGTCCTCTCCAATTTCTTGTTAAAGATCCTGATGGTGCACATTTTGAATGACGTCTACGAACAATTAAATGAAATTAAACTACGTAAATGGGTTATGAAGTTTTATTTGACGTTTCGAGTGTTTTTGACTCATACAAGTGTATAATTAATAAATATTTCATATATTGTAAAAACATAATATGTACAGACATGAAACGATTAGTGTAATGCTGTATTAAATTAAAAAAATGTTACACAATGATGTATTATTAGGTAAAAAAAAATTAAGGCTTTGAGAAATAGTTGAGGATCACAAACTTCGTAGTTCAATAAATGAAATTCAATGGCGATTACAGTCGAGATCAAACTTTCAAATTTCATTTGGTTCTGCAAAAACGTTTCTTCTTTACGTGAAGCTTTTTTGGTTGTGTAAAAATGGCTAAGAGAACTGCAATCGTCACACGGGCCAATTATTTCTGTGAAAACCGAATCAAATTGGAGGAGAACTACGACACATGCAATGCACAGAAAAGTACGGCGCTGTATGTAACTTGACTCAAGAATACCATGACAGTAAAAGAACACAATAAGATCTTTGATCCCATAAAATAAATCAAACGCTAACTGTATTCTTACAAATAATCAAAACTTTGTACTTCCATGTAGTCGTTGTCTTAAAACTCTGGTTTCTGTCAAATCCTGAGTGCACACTGATGCCTTTTTGTTTCGAAAATCCGTACTTTCTCCATATACACTTCCGGATGTTTTCTGCTATTTCATTTTATCGTTTGATGGAGTTTTAGCAGGGCTAATTCAATACCAGCTACTCAACTCTGAAGTCGACGACTTTGATCTATTTCGCTCGGATTCATTAGGACGAGATTCGCGTTAAATCCATACCCAATTCTGACACGACGTATCGCTTCACCACCGACTGCAGATTGCTTGGAAGCGTCCGAGTTGGTGCGCATTTGCTTCGGTGCGAAACGTGTTAAGGTAAGCGTCCACTAGGCGGATCGGGCCGGATTGAGATGGAAAGATGCAAGCGAATTTGTTCTGACGAAGATCTTTTTCCATTTTAAACATTGTATGGAGAACAAGGGAGAACCCAGGAGAAGAGTTGACGACTTCTTGCCATATATTCATCTTCGTTGCTCGTCATGATAATTATGAACTTCATTATCGTAAATACTAGAAGCTAACGGGTCGGGACTCGTCGAAGCAATAGCGTAAGTCCGCTAGGCGATCAATTCAATATCTTCATAGACCGGGCTTTGGTAGCTCGTAATGATACTTATAGCCAAAAAGTCTCACGTAAATAATTTTGTAAAATGAATTTCACTACCGTCTAGTGATATTTTGTGATCTTGACTGAAAATCGGCCGTTATATTTCAAATGTATCTTCTGCGACACACAATTCCAATTTACACCTAAGGCTAGTGCATCGTTATTAATTAACAAATTTACAAACATCTTTAAGCGAAATTTTTTTTTCAAGAGACTTACAAAACGGGTAAAATGTCGACGGTGATTTTCAGAGGCGGTTTAAATTAATTTTCCTTTTTTTAATTAAAAATATCTACTTTTTATTACAATTTGCAAGCTGAAAATCGTCGTCGAAACTAATTTTTACCAAAAACAGCCTTGCATTTGTCTAATCTAAGAATTTAAGATACAACTGGAATGACACTAATAAGAAAATTTTATTGTTTTTCTCAATGGACAGAATGGTGTACAGCAAGCAAGTACATTATATAGTGTGTTCACTTATGTTCGCATGGGAAACTTTCTCATTATTAATTTTAGGGAAAAAAGTTATCCTTCATAAAATGAAACCATTAGATATCGAAACTTACAAATCATATACGAGGTATATTAGAAAATATAAATTATCGCTGAAATTGGGTGAAATTCATATTTTCGGATATACCTCGTATATGGCTCGAAAATTTTTATATCTGATGGTTTCAATTCAAGTTTTGGACTATACAGAACGATTTAAAAGAATAACTTTTTTTCGTAAAATTAATAATAAGAAAGTTTTCCATCTTCTGCGAACTTAAGTGAACACACTTGTTTTTTTGTGATTCTTTCGAGTTGATTTTTTTATTGGCACAAATAAAAAAGTTCACATATTAAAAAAATGATTGTATGTAAACAATACCACAATGAATACTTAAATATACGTACAAAAGGCACATAATAAAAAACAAACAAAAAAATACGTTCGAAAATATTTTCTCGGTAAAAAAAGTGACGCATTGTCTCAGCCAAAAAAAAATCGTGATTACTTTCCAAGAAAAAATATCATTCATTTAATAATTAAGTAAAATTTGTTCGACAAATGCCTACAACAAAAAAAAGTAATAACTTTTAATAAAGCGTTAACAAAAATAATACGTAATATATTAGATGACTAATTAACAACTTTTTTTAAATTATTTTTTTTTTAATTAAATAACCAAAGCCATATCTTTCTTATTTGGAAGATTTACTTTCTTGCCTTGCCACAACGAATTGTGGATCGTAAAAGCATCTATCGTTACGGTTAGATGTTTAGTATGAACTTGAGAGAAACATTTTCCACCAGAATTGTATCTGAAATAAAAAGCATTCATTAACGAATAATATTACAACGGTGGCGTAGCGTTGAGGGGGGGCAGCATTCGAAAGGAGGCGGCGGCAAACGCCAATATTTTTTCAATTGGAAATACAAAAAACTAACTCAAAATCGCTGTGAAGCCTTTTGTCATAAAATAAAATAAGAAGTAAATTCCCTTGAAACTAATATCAATAAATCAATAAACCTAAAAGAATTCATAACATAACCGAACAAGGTTAGGTGTCAAGTTCATCACGTATGTTTGTCATATCTAATTTCATAACATTCAAAGGTGAACTTAACACTAGATATAAATACATAGCTGAGAAGCAGACGATATTCATTCTGATTCATTTTTAATTAATTATTATAAGTAAATCTATTCTGATATAATTCTTGTTTATATGGATTCAGATAGATATAAATGTTAGTCTTAGTTAGTGATAGTTAGTCACGAAGTAGTTTTATTCAAGTTAGATCCCGACGGACCTGGAAGACTACCTTATAAATACATTGCGGCGGCACCGAGTTTTCCTGAACGCAAACGAACTAACAAGCGACCCAACCACATCAATTTTTACTTTTCATACACTTTCAGTTATAGAGAAGTTATAATAAATTTTTTTTGTAAACATATTTAATATCAATAAAACTACTTACTTAAAAAATTTATCGAACATCTTGTCGTTAACCTGCTTAGGTCCTGTACCATATAATTTAATAATTTCCTCCCTTTCCGGACAATAGGAGTAGAGAGCTCTAAACTGACATCCGGCGTCCCGGAACAAAATTAAAAAGTGTTTACTCTCAGACCTATTAATTTCTTCGAGTACCCTTTTTTTCGCTTCTCTATTAACCGCACCAGGAAATACGCAATATTCTACGGCGTTTAACATAATACTTCGATTCGATTTCGTAGCAGGTTGTTTGTACAATCTAGGACCTGAAATCAACATAAATTGTTAAAAAAATAATCTAAAACAAATTGATAAGTTCAACTCTCGTCAATATGTTATCTACCATGGTTTTTTGTTCAAATCTGACCATACTATTTCAACACCATGGACTTCTCGTAGGCTTTCCTGTACAGAGAAAAGGAAGAGAAAGGTCAATTTTCATATATTTTTTTAATAGCTTTAAAACTAGCGCCTTCACATAATATGTCATATAGTACACTTTGCAAACATCTAACATTCATGTATTTACAGCCGGCCGAATTTAGTTTAAGACCTGGCTCAGCCACGCCTACTGATGCGCACTGGTCACACTGGCTATAGTGGAGCGTTTACTGCCACCCACACATTGCCCGACTCATGCTATTTTTGACCAGTTGTATTTTCTTCCATTTCTGATTGATCGAAAATAATAATCTATTTAAAATGTTTCTCTTTATTAGTTAAAACCATCTTAAAACGAAGAGCCCTTTAAAAACTTACCATTATAATCCATCATACTAGGCGTCGAACTGATATCACTGGAACCGTCGTCAAACATTCTCCTACCTCTACTCATCAAACCTGGTAAGCTTCCCGGTCCAGACGGTGACGGAAGATGTCTCATACTCATACCGGGAGATGGCACCCTTCTAGGAGGTGTAGCACGACCTAAACCAGAGTCAGTGTCACCGTACCTGTATGCCAGACTGTCTTGATCGGTACTTGATCCTGAAGAAAATGTAAATTATAAGGAATTGATGAACTGCACGGTTTTAATGTCCGAACAAAGAACCAACTAGAAGAATAAACTCATTTGTCTGAATCCAATATTGGTTTCGTCCACACATTTACTTAATTTTTTGTCTTTTGACAAATTTTTGTTGCCGGATTTTTTTGACAGTCAGTATATTTGACGTTTAATACTTCAAATCAATTTTTGACAGTATATGAATGTTTATAAACAGCATGTCAATCTGAAGGTTTGGGTATTTTTCAGTAAATCTGCCAACATCGCTTAAATCGAATATTTACGTTGGTTGGTAGATGTTTGTTTTGTTTTTGAACCAAATATTTTACCCTTTGTGTATCAAAATAGTCCTAGTTTTGTTGAATACAATTCAACTAAGGAGTGTAATGTTTTACGGGTAATCAACAAGTTCTGAACTCCGAACTTTCATTTAGATGTTGATTTCAAACAAAGGGGGTTATTCATCTAGTCTGTTTAATAAACGAATGTTTTAAAAGTTTTAATAATCGGTGTGTACAGATATTTTGTAACTGAACAAAATATATTTTACCACGGACATTTCTGACAGCTTTGTCGGTTAGAAAAAACTAGTACACCGACTCCAGTGGCTAGTTCTTGTAGCAGAAATGAATCATAGTTAAATAAAATCATTTTCAGTTGATATGAGATACAGTTGTATTAAAGAAAACATTAACATAATCCTATTTGGGTAAAAGCGGCTGGAATTATTAGAGTTGAAGGATATCAAATGTCAAAAGTTGTCAAAATAGGGCCTCCATCTACGAGTTACATTTTTAACAACTTATGCCACTTGATAACGTTCAATGCCAATAATGCCAGCCGGTTTTACACAAATAGAATGACATTAATTTCCTAACACTTGTACCTTTTTTTTAATACAACTGAACTACACTGAATATTAAGTTTGTTTGTTTCGTTAATTTTACATTATCGTGTTATGGATTATTGTACCCTTTCCCAGTGCTTTTAAGTACATTAGTGTATAGATTCGTTAATTTACAATAATGAAAAAGCAGTTACATTTATATATTAATTACATTTTCTTAAGATTTTATAATAAAACAGATTAAAATGATCTAAATCCTATTATTTTTATTATGAAAATACTAATCTGAATAATATCTAAAATCTGTAAATATGAAAGCTGTTCCCAACGCAAAAAAGTAGCAAGCAGAAACTGGCAAATTTTTAAATCGAAGAAATTTTCTTTATTTATTGATGCACATCCTAACCATCGACATCACACAATAGCCCCAGTTAACGTTTTAACCTCATTTCATGTGACACCGTCTACAATCTTCACCATATTTCAAGTTGACAGATTATTTAGTGTCAATTGTTTAACTTTGGTTTTGAAATATCCATGATTGCCCATGCATTGTAAGACTTACGAAGTGACAAAAATTGGTAGAGTAGAGGTAGAAAAGATGGTTTGTTTATGGATACCATCATTAGTCTTGTAATTGGTTGTGTAGAACTTCTTTTTTGTGTGTTTCAGGTACTTTTCGTTATATTTACAATGGTGATTGCGTTGTAAGGTGTCACAGTTTCAATCGAAAGCTAGATCTATTGTTTTATGATGTCTGTGGTCGTAACATACTAAACTGACTAACTCTTTATTAAAAGAATTTCATACAATTTAACAATAACGTTGTAAAAATAAGCTCAACCGAATTTAGATTGGAAAAAATGTACTTTCATATCAGTTTTTATATTAATATGTATGAAGGGATGGATTCGGTAGAACTTATAGACATTAGACCTAAAACAGAACGTAAAACAATAACTTTCCAATACATAAAAAACTTGAAAACTGTAATAAATAGTCACTTTACAACAACAGGCGGGAATTTAATTAAACTATAAAATCAACTAGCTCTTATATTTACAACCAAATAAAAACACCATCACCAGCTAGAAATGAACAAAATATATGTGATATAATTATACAAAGGTGACCATCAAATTGTATCAAATAGATAATTTTATTGACAATTGCAGTTATCGAGAGACAGTTTTCATTAAGTTACATTGTATAATTTTAAAACAATGACCTGTCTAAAAGGCGAGAAGAGCGGCGGCGCAGTGAATGTAGGAAGAGCGGCCGCACAGAGAATATAAGAAGAGTGGTCGCACAGTGTTTGTGATAAGAGCGGCCACACAGTGTTTGCGACAAGAGCGGCCTCACATTGTTTGCGACAAGAGCGGCCTCACATTGTTTGTGACAAGATCGGTTGTACAGTGTTTGCGTCAAGAGCGGTTGTACAGTGTTTGCGACAAGAGCGGTTGTACAGTGTTTGCGACAAGATGGGTTGTACAGTTTTTGCGAGAAGTGCGGCCGTGCTGGGTTTGCGACAACAGCGGTCGTGCAGGGTTTGTGTGAAGAGCACCGCTTTGCATACATTAACATAGCCAAACTTGGTTTGACAGCTGAACCACAGAAAACCTGTGAGTGATATTCTGTGATTGCACACGTGTAGATAAGAAAAATTAAGAGGATTTGGTACTCAAACAAAAATAATGAAAACATAATAATCTCATACCAGTTTTAACACAATAAATTTATTTAAGTAATGTCACCTTTGTACAATTGGGGGGAAGTACAGCGGGGAACCAAAAAATGAAACCAACAGTATGTGAAGTAAATATATAAAAAAAATAGGTAAGAATATCATGCCCCACAGCTCAAGACATCTAGCAATATGAACGTAGAAAAAAATACCTATAACCAGGCGGAAAAGATCGTGTCTTACCGTACAAATTCATCATAGAGCTAGACTTGCGCCCTTTAAAGTTTTGATAAGCCGAATACTTAGGTCTGCCGCGTACCTGAGCAGGAGAGGGGTCTGTAAAAATATCGTTAACATACATACACTACTCGCCAATTCGTTTTGTAGTTTGTGATTTTTCATAAGAGACTCGGTTTCCGACTACAACACCATTCCCCTTTTTGCTGGGACAACACAGATTTTGAAGCAAATGTCATTTGAACTAAACGAAAATTTCATCTTAGCATACTATTCGCTATTAAAGATAAACAAGAATAATATTATATACTGATATTTGACATTGACATAATCATTTTAATAAGCGGTACTAGAGGTAACAGTTTATGTTTCCGCAAGATGGCGCCATGATAATAAGCTGTCACATGGCTGAATACCTTGTAAAATCACCTCTCAATGATATGTCAGACTTTCTCTATTTAAATTTTATTGTTGACAGTAATGGAGGGTCAGAGAGGACGTATGACAGTTGAAGATATGACAAAAATCGACCTGTTTTAAAGGGAAATTTTAATATTTGTTTAACTATGTGAATTTGAACAGGTATAATGAGTCTACATAGAAAAGTAGTAAAAAGTACAACAGAAATACAAAGTGATCTTCTATAATACAAAAAACAAAAACTAAAAAGACTCACCTGCACCAAAATCTGTATTGTACAGCATTAGCTCGTCTACCCTGCATTTCAAACACTAAATTTTCCAAAAAAATAAAATAAAGTGAGACAGCAACAAAAAAATATATATCAACAGATGCAGAAAAACCAAAAAAAAAAAATAAAAAAAATTTCAGTAAAATGGAGAAAATAATAGAATTGTACATTAAGAGTAGCGTGCTATTTGTACCAAAAAGTCTACTTTCAGTTCACATGTACAACACCTGGAAGCGTCCGCTCAATATAATTTTGCAAACGCAACACGACATCGTATACTTACCTCGACTAGTTTTGTAGGAACTTCTTCTTCCTAACGTTTGATTGGCGCTATGACATGGCGAAACGCCCCTACTATCATCCGGAGAATCTGAAATAAACGATCACAAAAGACACACTAAGCATACTTGTCACAAACACATAAAAAATATTTTACCAACAGTCGTCCACATGCTCGACCCATTTACTGAAAAATAGTATAATCCTTTCAATTTTAATTTAAGCCGCGTCAAAACAACATCCCCATCCGACAACAGCTCCACTGTCAGACGTTTTGTGTTCGTATACGAACGCAGAACGACTCTCGCTAGTGCTGTTGTCAATTTTTAATATACAATCATATAAAAACTACAAGAAACCAAAAAAATACAATCTCCGATCGTCAAGAACGTGGACAACTCCGTTTATTACTACTGAGTATAGTTTACACCAACTCTAAGAGCAGCCGTACACGAGTCTAATTTTGAAGTCGAGGCAACTACAGAAATGTGGTAACGTTCAAGCAAACTGCTGTTCGTCATTAGAAATAGTGTTATTCCCATACACAAGCTTCCACTACCGTCGAAATCGGTACAAGGACTGCAAATTTGGTGGTTTACACTATCAGATAGTGTAAAGCGTTGGTATGTGGTAGTGGAAACTTCAGTTCAGTATTAAGTAGAGTTAACGCAGATAGAGTACAGTACAACAGGCACATCAGTTTCCAACCGATTCTCGTTCCTGTGTAGCACCCCATTTAATCTTATTGAAAATACCTACTATTTAAATTTTTTAATTTCTATTAAACGTAGAATACATAAAAGCTCTTAATTCACATAGCAACGACAAAGAAAACAAGAATAAGATTTCGTCTAGAAACGATGTTTAACGGACGCCTATGAGACTTAAACATGCAATCAGTTGCCAATCAACCGGACGTTTTCGGAGATGACGGACTGTACTGTTATATATTTGCGTTAACTCTAATCACTTAGTAAGTTTATCAAGTTCAACAATTTAATCAACCCTTTTATTTTCATAATTATATACGATCATGGGTAAACAGATCGTCGCATTACCGATCACGAGGAAAAACTATCTGCCTCAAACATATTCCATTACCACCCGCAAGATTTTAATCTTACCTTCAGCTTCTAAACAAGATAACTTCTTTATCGAAACGCGCGTAAGCTAGTGTAAAGTGTTAGGATATATTTATAGAAATTCATAAAACAACAGTTCTTTTCAAAACTACCGTACATCAATTTTATGTAGAAAATCTCGAGGTCGGTAATGCGACGGTCTGTACTGGGACTACACCTTATATCATAAATGTTAATGTTAAACGGATATATTTGTAAAAAAAATTAATGAAAAAACAAAACAAAAAAACACACCTTTGTACAGCATGCCACTGTTCATGCTTCGGTCAGCTAAACTGTCCTGGGAACCTCTGTAATAATCTCGTTTCATAGTAGAAGGTGTATAAGCTGAATTATAAAAAAATAAAAATAAAAAACATGCAACATAAAATTATTTAATGATAAAAAAATGTAAAAAGCAATAAAGTAGAAAAGAGAAATGTAGTACCATTGCAGCTATAAAATATTCCTGGACTTTTTTTAGCGTTTTTTTTAATACTTAAATTACCTAAATCCAATAATTAAATGTCCGCACATTCAAACAAATCATAGAAATGATAAAAGCAGTATGTCTCTTCATATGGATATGGTACAAATTGCTCCTGTTCTTAACAGACTCAAATTTATTCTAATACAATAAAAATTGAGAAAAAAAATGAATAAGTTGATTTTGGTTATTGTAATTGTAGTTCTGATGAAATAAAACAAATTAATTTGTTTAAATCTTCATTATTTATTTTGAACTGACGTTCAAATTAAAATTAGTGACGCGTTTCGCTACACAGTAGCTTTTTCAAACTAGAGAAGCTACAATGAAAAACTTTTAATTTATATAGTGCCTTAATACGGAATTCTAAGATATTGACAAAAGTATTAAAAATGGGGATAAGTACAAAAAGTGCCTAAATACGAAATTCTAAGATATTGACAAAGTATTATAATATATTTAAATAGGGATAAGTACAAAAAGTGTCTAAATACGGGATTCTAAGAAAGTTACAAAGGTATTGAAAAAAGGTACCTGGGAAATTTAATGAAGATTTAAACAAATTAATTTGTTTTATTTCATCAGTAGTATGGATCTTCATCAAGTAAAAGCCTCATCTATTCAAGTAATTGTAGTTATTTAATTTATCTAAAATGCAAAACAAACAACTTACCTGTAAGATTTGAAGTTGAACCTTTTTTCCCTCGACTAGACATACCTTCAGCCATTTGAACAGAACCACTATCGATGTGTATAGTTTTCGGTCGAGGTCTAGTACTAGCTTTGGGTCGCATTTTTGGTGTGGGTTTTAGTGAATTGAGTTCGGATCTGTCCAAAGTCTTCCCCTACAAAACAAAAATAAACGTGGCAGTGGCGTCGGTTCATACATCTTATAAACTTTCTAACATGACTACAGCTTGCACGCTACTGAGTATTTTACACTGGTTGGTGTTTGCTGGAATACGATTAACCAATAACTGTCGATATGAAACAGTAGATATCGCTCTCACTTCTCTAGTATATCTAAGTAATTGGCGACTACTGCAGTAGTATTATTAAAAATATAACACGAGTCTTATTTATTTTTATTAAAAATTGAGCGATTCTCAAGGGTTAATAATAGAAAAAGTGAATAATAATTACCAGAGACCAATATATAAAAGACATTTTGAAACAAACAGCCACATTCAAATATTTCAATGAGTTAAAGATGTGATAACACGTATTTAATCAAATAAAAACAATGTGTGATACTGTAGGTATGGAATGACAACACTGACTAATGTTTAGAAAGTGAACGTCTCTAAAGAGCAAGCCAAAAATAAATCATAAAATGAAGAGCAAACTTTAGAAAAAGAACTATTAGGCAGGTCAATTATCAAGAAATTGCATAAAAGTTGTTCTTTGCCAAAAGAACAGCAGGAATAAAAAAAAAGATTACTAGTATTCAGGATTGTATAAAAAATTCAAACTTCATATAAAGAAGTGAAAAAGAATTTCTAAAAATTTTGAAAATACATAAAAATCCTTATAACTAATAGAACTACCATTTATAATAAAAATAAATAATAAAAACAACTGATTTTTATGTTTCATTTAATAGCCAATTGTTAATTTTTATTTACGACATGATTCAACAGTGTTTTTGGCGACCCCCAGGGGGTTGTGACCAGCACTGGAATAGAAACTGTTTCTGTGTTTTCAAGACAAAACATTAGCATAAGATAAATTTTCTTAAACTTCACAAGGTTCACCGCTTAAAAAATTATATATTTCTTGTTTCTTGACAGGCCTATATCTCAAATGCACGTCTATATATCATAAGGGTAAAAATAGATTTCCTCCATATGCGTGCATTCCGTGACTGTGTCCGAATAGGTGTCTTTTAATAGCCGCAATAACGAGTTATTTCCAACTGAAGGAAATTCTTCAGTGCCTGTTTGTTTTTATAAAAAAAAATAATACCATAACACATTCGCCGTTAGGTTGTGATACTAAACAGAAACGTTGTTGTGACAACAAATTGGGAAAATTGAATTGCACGAGTGTTTTAAAAAAATTCACTCTAAGATTTTAATTCATAGGATTCAATCTTCCCCTTCTTGGGGATATTTTGTTTGGGAATATTTCGTCTTAGAGGTGTTAAGTTTTGAGATATTTTATCATGGGGATATTTTGTCGGGGATATTTTGTGAGGAAAATTTGGTCGGATATATTTTGTAGGGAAAATTTGGTCGAATATATTTTGCAGGGAAAATTTGGTCGAATATATTTTGCAGGGAAAATTTGGTCGGAAACGTTTGGTCCGGGAATGAAAACGACGATTTAACCAACTTTATTCGTTCCAAATCAGGTAATAATGGCGTTATGAACAATGTTAGGGGATATTTTGTCCAAGGATACTTTGTCGGAGATATATTGTCCGGTGATATTTTGTCGGAGATATTTGTCCGAGGATATTTTGCCGGGATATTTTGTCGGAGACGTTTTGTCCAGGAAAGAAAACGACGATTTAACCAACTTTATTCATTCCGAATCATGTAATAATGTCGTTATGAATAGTGTTAGGGGATATTTTGATTTGTATATGTCCAAGGATACTTTGTCCGATATATATTGTCCGGTGATATTTTGTCGGAGATATTTTGTCAAATGATACTTTGACGGAGATATTTGCCCGGGGATATTTTAGCTTTAGGATGTTTCGCCGGGAATATTTTAGCTTTGGGATATTTTGCCGTGAAAATTTTGTCGGAGATATCCGTTCCAATGAAACTTTGTCGTAGAAATATGTCCGGGGACATTTTGTCGGATATATTTTGTCCAAGGATACTTTGTCCAGGGATATTTTGTTGGAGATACTTTGTCCGGGGATGAAAACGCATGGAACCGATTTGACCAACTATATTCGTTCAAAATGAAGTAATAATGGCATTATGAACGTGTTAGGTAACTTATCAATAATGTTTAATTCAATTCTAGTTAGTAAAGCATGTTTATCTTTATAGGTTTTCACAGAGTGAATGAGGCACCACATAAAGCTTGGAATTTTGTGCTTGAACGTGGACAATTTTGAAAAATGCTACTCCATTAGAATAAATAAGTTAATAAGGGTTACATTTTAGAAGTATAACTGCAATTTAAAGCGTATAGCGGGGAAAACCAAACATCACACTTCACACTACTTACATTAACAAATACTGCAACACATGATTTACTACGTCGGACCTAATATTTCAATAAACATATTTTAAGTAACGAACGTTATTTTATCTCATAGATAGATGAACGACAGATGAGGATGTTTCCATGTAGTCTAACTTAGATGAATGATTTTTGTGTAGCTCGTTCCTAATAAATGATAAGGTCCTGCATAAAAAAATATCAACATACCTCTCTTTCAGCTTCTTCGATGGCCTTCTTAAGCTTGTACTGTTCCAATATCGCCTGTCTTCTAGCTACCTGTTCTTCTTTCTTTCTCGCCTTTTCCTCTTCCTTCATCTTATCCATATCTCTCCTCGCTTGAGCTTCCGCTTCTTTTCTGGCCTTCGCTTCCTCTTGTTGTTGTCTCCTTTGCAACGACAACAACATTATCTTCTCCTTCTTTCGTTCTCGCTCATAATCTAGATCCTATAAATAATTTTTTGACAGTAAAAAGTAAGAAAAATGGCGAAGTAGGGATTCACCGAGCGAAGCCTTGGCGGGGCGGGTCACTATTAGTAAACATACTTACTGGATCGGGGTTACTAAGGTCGTTTCCTATAATTATAGCGCTGGCAGCATTGACTTTCTGCCTTTCTTGACTAGCTTCTCGTTTCGCCCTCAATTTCTCCCTCTCTTGCTCAATCAACATTTGCCGTCTATCTTCTTCGCTCCTCTTTATCCTTTCTTCTTCCAATTTTTTTTCCAGCTGCCTGTGTTTTTCGTACCTTTCTTCTTCCTGAAAAAAAAAACGTTTTCAAATTACATTCACCACTAAAAAGCTGTTATTAATTTACCTTTCGATCATATATATCTTCCGTAGATTGAACGAAGCTCCTTTCCTTCTTTGGTGACATCTTTTTCGTCCTTAACGGAGGTTTAGGTCGTTTCGGTTGATCGTTATCGAAACTAATATAGAAACCCTTTTGATTGGTAGGGTCATTTTCTAAGCTACTAATTTCGGTTAAAGGAGCAGATTCTATCGTCGGAGGCGAAGGGGTGGGTTGGAATGAGTTTCGTGTTATCGAAGGTCGAGTTGGGGACGGTAATCTGTACGTTCTACTACCCGACGTTATATTCAGTCGACTAAGACCTAAAATTCAAATATTAAAAGTTTTGGTCTGCTGCAACTGTCATTTATCGTAAAATAAATAAAATGATACCTTCACTAAGTTTATCGGGAGTGGAATTTCCAATAAATGAAATATTCTGCGGTTCCATATCGTCCGCTGAGGGCGCGGGAATCGGCGCATGCGTTATACTAGTCTTTCGTTGAGGTTCTTTTGCTTCCATTTGTTGCAAGCTGACAGGTGCTCGTTTACCTTCGTCTAAAAGTTGTGAAATTTGTCGATGAATATTACGATGTTGCGGCGAAGCAGACGGTGTACTATGCGATGTGCCATAGTTCGAGTGGTGTTGTTGACTTAAGGTAAAGCTATTAGAGTGATGGAGCGTATGATCGCCGTCGCCGCTTCCGTTTTGGTATTTGCTATCGAAAAAACGCGGACTTTCCGAATAACGGGTGCTTTCTTGATACCTAGGTTGCTCTTGATATCTAAAAAAGCATAATTACTTACTGGATAATCATCAATTATTGCACAAAAGGATTGAATTATATATACCAAAAAAAACTTTTCGAGTCAAATTGCTAAAGAAAACAGTTTACAATTTAAACAATACAAGTTCACTCAGCATCTATAAAAATATTAAGTGTAATGCGCCTCGACTCTTCAAACCAGGTAATTAGATCCAAATATCGATATTTGTAACTATCATGTCTGATTAGCTGATATTTATGTTGGGGCTCCTGATTTCACGACAATTACGTCAATTGTCAATGTAGTATACTTAGACTTTGCCTATAAATATAGTTTATAAACACAAGTGAGAAAATACAGAAAAATTCAAAGAAACGAATTTCAAACATCATACATAAGAGATGTAACGCAATGTAAGTATACTACATTGACAATTGACAATAGGCTTGTTCGTAGAGCAATCAAAAATGGTTGGAAACTGGACGATTCACGCGCAGTGAATAAAAACAGTTCACAGAGATGCTCTGCACATGAGTCGTCCAGTTTCCAACCGTTTGGGATCGCTCTACGAACAAACCTAATATTGACATGAAATCAGGAGTTCCAACATAAATTTCAGCCAATCAAATATTGATATTTATTGAATTTGGTAAAGCGTTGTCTGCAGGTTTTGTTTTGTTTTGTTTAAGTTTGTAACATTCACTTGTATTTTCTTTTGTCAAATAAGACAGTTATATAGTTGTCTTTTTACATTAAAAGATCATTCCAGTACCAGTTTTTCATTTTCATATAATCACAATAATCCAAAAGGTTATGGGCCCAGATTACGTGAAATTGTAAAGGAAGATTAACTGCAGTAAATATCGTTATTTATTTTGTGCAAGAATTATTTGTGAACTCAAAAAAGGAAAATTGGAAAGCAATTTATTTTTGAAGTTTTGAAGCCGATAATTATTAAAAGACAAAATAAATGGAAGGCGATCGCGTTAATATTGAAAAGCTGGAAAGCGGCAGCAACTGGCTAACATGGAAGTTTCAAATGCGTCAGATTTTGGAAGCTAACGAACTTTTTGACTACGTCGATGGAACAAACGTCAAACCGACATCTGAATGTACAAATTATGCGAAGGAAATTGTGACTTGGAAGAAGGCGGATGCTATGGCCAGACGAGCAATTTCCACGACTTGTATGAAACAGGCATTACTGCAGATTATGAATTGTGAAACAGCTCAAGAGATGTGGGAGACGCTCAAAAGTACGTATGAGCAAACATCAAAGGCAAATATTTTATTTTTACAACAAAAATATTATGGCTACACAAAACAACCGGAAGATGACATTGCGACATTTTTATCAAAATTAATGGAAATAGTGCAGCAATTACGTGATCAAAAAGAAATTATTTCTGAGTCCATGGTAATTTCGAAGATTTTAATGTCACTACCGTCCGAGTTTAATCATTTCCATAGTGCATGGGAATCTGCAAACGCAGATAGTCAAACTTTGGCAAATTTGCGAGCTCGTTTGATGGCAGAAGAACTTCGTTTGAAATCGCAGGGTCAAGTTCAAGAAGTAGAGGCGCTAATGGCTAAGAGAATCTTCTCGAAGAAACAAATCAATAATTACAAGAAAGGAAATTCATCGAATAATAACAAAGCGACAGATAAAAATGACAAACCGAAAGGCAAATGCTTCAAATGTGGAAAAAAGGGCCACTGGAAAAGGGAATGCTCGGAAAAGAAGACTAACTTCAACGGGAGAAAAGAAGAAAATTCAAATGATGCTTTTATTTGTTACAAAACAACAAATAGAGACCAAGATACTTGGATTTTGGACTCAGGTGCAACTGATCACATGAGTCATCGCCGAGAATTGTTCGAAAACTATACGGAAATAGCTGAACCAATTACAGTTGGTAATGGTGACAAGATCATGGCTCTGGGCAAAGGCGATATCAACATTTTTGCTTTTAATGGAGATGAATGGTTTCGCAAACGAGTCATGGGAGTCTTGTTCGTGCCGGAACTTAAGAAAAATTTGTTTTCATTGGGAAAGGTGTTAGATCGCGGGCATCAATTGAACATGAACAACGAAGGTTGCAAATTGCTGAAAGATGGAAACATTGTTGCAGTGGGAATTCGCAGAAAAGGTTTGTTTCAAATGTTGTTCAGAACAATACAACCATCAAAGATTGAAACTACAACGAGTGTAGCAATCAGAAACGCTACACTTCGTTCATGGCACGAACGTCTAGGACATCAGAATTCGACACACGTGAAAAAGTTCCTACTAAGTCGGGGTATAGATTTCATTGATGAGGGATTTGCATGTGAAGCTTGTGTCTATGGAAAGCATCATCGAAGCAGTTTCAAGAGTCGCGAAGAAAAGTCAAAGATGTGTGGCGAAATCATTCATACTGACGTGTGTGGTCCGTTTCAGACGAATTCAATTGGTGGATCCAGATATTTTTTGTTGCTCAAAGATGATTATTCTCATTTTCGTTTCGTATATTTCATGAAACAAAAATCAGAAGTAGCGAGTATTATCGAAAAATGTGTTAAACTGATTCAGAAGAAGCATGGTCACAGTGTTCGCAATATCAGATCTGAGAACGGCACAGAGTTTGTCAATGAAAAGCTGAAAGTTTTCTTTGAAGCAGCTGGAATTCATCATCAACGAACTGTGCCATATACACCAGAGCAGAATGGTTGTGCAAAAAGGGAAATACGAACTATCATTGAATCAGCAAGGACAATGCTTGAGGCAAAGAAGATTGATAGGAAATTCTGGGCGGAAGCAGTAAATACAGCAGTTCATGTGCTAAATCAAACTGGAACAAGCACAGTTGACAACAAATCACCGTATGAATTATGGCATAACAAGGAGGCGAAGCTAGACCATTTACGGATTTTTGGTTCGGAAGTATTTATTCACATTCCAAAAGAAAAACGTCAGAAGCTCGACGCGAAGGCAGAAAAATGTATGTTTGTTGGTTATGACAATAATTCAAAGGGATATCGAGTTTGGAATTCGAAAACTAGTAAAATCGAGATCTCACGAGACGTCGTTTTTTTTGTTAGAAAATTCAATGGGAACACTCGATATTTGTGTTGAAGAAAATGCTAGTGTAGTCAGTAAGAATGAAAATAACGAAAACGAAGACAATTATGGTATTGACAAAGGTGCAGAAAATGAAAATGACGAAGATAAGGACACAAATGAATGTGCGTCACTAGATCAACAGAAAAATCGTGGTATGACCTGCGATCTTGATAGCAGAAATATTGTCAATAGGCGTCTACGTGATCGTAACACATTAACACATCTGGTAACTGGTGAACATTCTGCAATGTTGGCAGTCAGTGATGAGCCAAGAACGTATGAGCAGGCAATTCAGTCGATTGATTACAAGCAGTGGGAGCGAGCAATGGATGAAGAGTACGATTCACTTATGAAAAATCATACTTGGATTTTGGTCGATGCGCCAGTTGATCAAAAAGTGATTGACAATCGCTGGGTCTACAAGGTCGAAGAAAATCCGGATGGGAGTGTTAATCGGTATAAGGCACGATTGGTAGTACGAGGCTTTACACAAGAGTACGGAATCGATTACCAGGAAACATTTAGTCCAGTGGTGAAGTTTACATCAATCAGAGCGATCCTAGCATTGGCTGCGGCAAAGCGTATGACACTAAAACAGTTTGATGTGAAAACGGCTTTTCTAAATGGCGATTTAGAAGAAAATGTTTATATGAACCAGCCAATTGGATATAATGACAACAGTGGCCGAGTGTGTAAACTATACAAAAGTTTATATGGTTTGAAGCAGGCTTCGCGCTGTTGGAATAAGAAGCTTACTTCTTTCCTTAACAGTTTTGGTTTCAAAGAGAGTGGATCCGATCCATGCGTTTTTGTTAGCAACGGAAAAGATGGAATGTTAATTTTGGCAATTTCGTTGACGATGGATTGATTGCAGCAGAAGAACAAGAAGCCATTAAGCCGGTCATTAAACACTTACAGAGAGAATTTGAGATCAAAATTTTTGAGCTGAAATTTTTTTTGGACTCGAAATTGATCAGCTTTTGGATGGATCGATTCATGTTCATCAACAAGGATATGCAAGAAAGGTTCTTGATCGTTTTGATATGACATATTGTAAGACAGTGACAACTCCATTAGCTAGTTCACAAAACCTCGGAGATTTTGAAGCTGATAAAAAAATCGATTTTCCTTATCGAGAGGCAGTCGGGAGCTTGATGTATCTGGCCGTTGCAACCAGACCAGATATTAGTTTCGCAGTTGGAAGTGTCAGTCGATATTTGGAAAAACCAGCTACTGCACATGTGAATGCAGTAAAACACATTATAAAATATATCAAAGGTACAATGAACAAAGGAATACGTTTCGTAAGCGGAAATAATTTAGACTTTTGCGGGTATAGTGATGCCGACTATGCTGGAGACACGCAAACACGAAGATCAACATCAGGTTATGTTTTCATGCTTGGAGGAAGTGTAATTAGCTGGGGATCAGAACGACAAAAATCCGTTGCACTATCCACAACAGAATCCGAGTATGTGGCAGCGTCACAAGCTATAAAAGAACTTGTCTGGTTGAAGAATCTCTTATGTGATCTTCGACAAGTTAAATTGGATGTACCAGTTTTATTTATGGATAATCAAAGCGCAATACGACTTGTGAAGAATCCAGAGTTTCATAAGAGAACTAAGCATATTGACGTACGTTACCATTTTATCCGAGAGAAATTCAAAGATGAATTTTTTGAATTACAATATGTTCAAACAGATGACCAGGCAGCCGATATCATGACAAAGGCATTATCAAAATTGAAACATCAACATTTTTGTCAAATGTTGAATGTATTGTCAAAGTGAATGTTGACATTGACTTGTAACAAAAAGTGGGAGTATTGAATTTAGTAAAGCGTTGTCTGCAGGTATTGTTTTGTTTAAGTTTGTAACATTCACTTATATTTTCATGTTGTCAAATAAGACAGTTATATAGTTGTCTTTTTACATTAAAAGATCATTCCAGTACCAGTTTTTCATTTTCATATAATCACAATAATCCAAAAATATTTCCAATTACCAGGTTGGGAGAGCCGAGGCACAGTATCCGGATATTTAAAAATAACAAATACTTTCTCTTGACAAATTCGTTCTGAAATTACACTTCTCCAGTGGTTCAAAGTTCCATTGCATACACATTAAACATAAACAAACAAAAAATCGCATCTCAATTTACATTTTCTCACAACTTTAGTTTATTCCACGTTTCTTATCAGTTTTTCCAACATTTTACTAAAAACCCTGTAATATTTTAAACGAAACATTTCAAAAATACCTCACCTGTCTGAATCATGTAAAAGAAAACCTCTACTATCCCCTTGACCACCGGATTTGCTCCAAGTTCTCAACTCGGGTTGATGATATGATTCAATTGGTATTGGAGGCGGTTGACTTTGTTGCGCCCAAGTCCGTCTTTGAGGCGTGATCTGCGGAGCAGGCGACATTCCTGTCGATTGATCGTGTAAAAAGAATTGTCCTTGCCCTCTGGGCTGGCCAAATAATGTTTGAGGTATATGCGGTGCGCTCGAAGACGTTTGTAAAGGAGGTGCGTAAACTAGAATAAAAATTTCACTTAAAACATATTCAAACATTGAAAATTATCATTTATCTTTTCGAGATTTATTTACAAAGTAAATTTTTTTTTTGATAACGCAAATAATTCTTACCTGGTGGTGGTGGTTGATACATTTGAGGTTGGTAAGACTGTTGCGAACTGTATTGAGGTATGTGTTGTTGAGACTGTATGCTCTGATACTGTTGTTGTTGTTGAAGAGCTTGGATTTGTCTCTGTTGTTGAGCAATTATATTTTGTTGTTGCAACTGATTTTGTTGAGAGGCCAATCTTTGCATATCTGACTGTATATCGTGAAGACTAGAATTCATTCTGAAAAAATCAAAATTTAAAATAAGAGACAGGAAGTAGAAGCAAAAATAAAACAAAAAAAATACAAAAACAAAAGCAGACTAAAAAATAAGTTGTAGGTAGGAAAATAATTAAAAGAAAATACTTAGAAGTAATAAAAAGAAGTAGATAATCAGAAACAGAACATAAATGATGAATAGAAGCACATACAGAAAACTATAAAGAAAGCAGCTAAAAAAACAAACCAGATGAAAATAAACCTGTAAAAAGATGGGAGGAGTAATATGAAAAAATATTAAACACAGAAAGTGAAAAAGAGCAATTAAGCAAAATTAGAGCTAGTACCGTACAAAACAACGAAGAAATATTGCCACCATCAGCAGAAGAAATATCGGAGATAATGCAACAACAATAATTATACGATAATTATTGGATTGAAAAATTATAACAATACATTTTATAATAAAACGTTAGAAAATTATTTATTCCTACTTACTGAGCGATGGACTGTTGGTATTGTTCCAAGTCCATATTCTCCAAATCCGGAGTTCTGGTTTCTGCAAATGCAGGCGTTTCGTCTGACCATTTTCTATCGATTTTACCAACATCATCGTTAATTTCCTTAAATCACATACATATTTCAATATCTTATCAATAAGAAAAATATTTTTTAATATTACTTTGTAATATATTAGCTTCTTTATTAGTCAAATTTGTTTATAACTTAAATAATGCAAAAATAGTCAACAGTCTATAGATATCTAAATTCTAATGTAAGCAAGAATTAACTGATGTAATACTTGTAATTTTAGTTTTTTATCATCATCAAACTGGTTTTTAACATAATAAATATATGAAAATATAATTGTAGCTTATTATGACAAATATATTGACATTAAAAATTCAAGCAATTTGAATACGAGGGTATAATCATAATTACTTATTATTTCAGTTAATTTCAGGAAATAATCTAGCCGTATACCCTTCGACCTATAAATTTAAATTGATTAAACTCATAGGACTTGGGATATAAAGACGTACGAATGTTTTTACTCTGCTTTAAGTCAGTGTCCATCTCTTTATCGTTTACGCATCTTCCAAGTGCCACGATAACTTTGTCGACTTTCAGAAATCACAATAATTGAGATACTCGACATTCTACAGAGTAGATATTAATTTTGTGGATATTCAATAATTCAAAGTTACTTTTTTATTTTATAAAAATGCTAATATATAAACTGTAGAAACTTAAAATGCGAATTCATAATTCTTGCTGTCTAGTTACCAAGCCAAAGTGTGATTAAGCGTGATTGAATTTACATATATTATAAAATGCCTTGGACCTCACAGAATATTTATAATGATGAATAAGATGCGTGAATTTGAGGCAGTTCAAAATCAAAAACCGATAATTTGCAACTATAAACTCGCATTAGTGATACACAGATAAGAAATTCAATGTATATGTACAATTTAAATGTTTTTATTCACTATTAGAAAGATTTTTTTGATTAGTATAGTCTCCGAATACTGTCGACAGAAGCAAACAAGAGCCCTGGGTGGGCGTGTCCATGTCGCTGTAGTAGTATTTTTGTAGTAACAATCGATATTTTGAATCGAAAACCAATTATCGATACCATAGGTGTCAACTGTCAAAAAAGTCGAATCTGTTGACATATCAGGATCTTTTGAAGTAGAGCCGTCGAATCCATCCGTTTGTTAACTTTTTATTCAATTCAAATCAATAGTGTTACCAATTTGGTAAATTTAGAATTGTTACCTTTTCCAGTGTTTGTTGTTCGTTTTTCTCAACAACAGCCGAAAGTTAAAGTGCATAACAGTGTTAATATTGGAAAATACACTTCACCTCGACCAAATATCCAGGTCTTATAATGTTGTTGTTATAAACAATCGTTAACATTGGCTCCTTATTGGTTGGTTGCGATCTTTCTTTTAGTTCGCATATTTTCCGGGGCTCTTGTTTGCTTCTGCCAACTGTATAACAAATGTGTGTAAAAGAACGTCAAAAAAGTGAATAGAATGAAATAATGGTATTAAAAAAACAATTAAGTTTTGTTTTTGCACTAAATTCTTCCTATTAGTGAACAAAACTTGATATACAGGGTGTCACAGGAGTTCGTACTAAAACTTGGTAGGTCACTACTCTCGTGAAATCAGGTTGACGGACTATCTTCAATGGTTGACGATGCAAGTGTTTTTTATATTTGATTTTGTCTCTTCTAAATGCCACACCCAAATTTCACAAACCTTTTTCAAGCGTCCTCTTGAGACATATCGATAAAATTAATGGTTTAAGTGATTTTGATACGAACTCCTAAGAAACCCTGTATAATGGAGACAATTAAAACTACCCCAAAGCTCAAAACATTTTTTTGTGGCACAAGCAAAGCTACTTCCAAACCTGCAGATGGCATTAAGCAAGAAAAAACAGAAAATAAAACAAAACCAAAACAAAATATACCTGTAGGGTAAACGGCCTCTGAGGCTTTGGTGAAGGAGAAGTAGATTCAGATGAGGGGCTTTGAGATTCTGAGCCCTCTGCCGAGTTATTAGACTCGGCGTCACTTGTTTTAAGTAAATTACCTCTTCCCTGAAAGTTAGTTACAAGTAAATTACCTTCACCAGTGCATTTTTTAATAAACTAAGTGAACGTTTAGATATACTGTTGGTGCAAAATTCTAACTTAATAAGTGCACAGAAATCATTTTTTTTTAATTTAAAATGATAAATATATGTCATATAGTATTTAGTTCGATAATTTCGTGTTTTACAGGGTGTTTCATTGGGAAAGTTCCTAACTTTTTAGGAAATTTTTTGATAAGCCGTATCTGGATTATCTTTTTGGTGATACTTTGATGGAGTTTCCTGGTAATGGTTACTCCATTGACCAAATTTCAAAATAATATTCAGGGTACTTTGGAACTTATAAGGTACGGAAAAATAGGCTAAATTGATAAAACATCTTGGTTATAAAGTGTAGAAGACAGATTAAATATAGGTTTTTTGGAACCAACCAAAGTGATGTCGATCTATAGTTAAAGTTAGGCCCTTTCCCAATGAAACATCCTATATATAAAAAGAATTAGGTACATATTTTATTGGAATGTTCATCATTTCAGTTCATTTTCAATTGGTTTATATTTGTTCGAAAATGCAGAAATTTTACAAAAATCTACTATATATTATAATACACTGTGTCAGAATAAATGTATCCAAAGTCTCTTTGACCCACAAATAAAACATTTTCCCAAAATTTCGGCTCGATATCACAACAATTGAGCTGGCGCATGGGGAGCTCCATGCGCCAGCTCAATTTTTGGGATATCGAGCTGAAAGAGACTTTTTGGATACATTTATTTCTGTCACAGTCTAACCTTATAACCTCACTTTGCACTTGTTAAGTCATGTTTAGAGCAAAACTAATCTAGCTCTATTATCAAAAATAAATATTTCCTTCTTGGATGCGAGAAAAAAACATTCGTTATAAATGTATAATCAATTGTAACTAATCTGTTAAGTTTATAAATGGCCGTAATAATTTGGAGAGGGGCTATAATGACATGCAAACATTTTTTCAACTATCTACCAAATCAAAATGTATTTCTCAAAACCTTGAGAAAGCACTACATACAAACAAATAATACCCAACAATTTGCAAAAAAAATAGCAACATTTGTACTTATTCCAAGGTATTATTTGTTAAAAACTGGTATTTTATGAAACAGGCACAACAAACGAAATTTTCATAAAAAAATTCTTAAAACGCAGTCTTACCAACTCAGTTAGCTAAAAAAGACATACACATTACCCAGGGGCTCTAATCCATTTGAGCATCGTATAAAATTCAACATTTCATACGATATACTCACAGATAAATATTTTAATGGTTTTAAATATTTTTAATGTACAATATAAACAGATATTTACAAATGTGATAAGCGCATTTAATGAGCTATGCAATGTAAAGCTTTGCTACTTAGCAACTAAATTAACTGTTTCAACCCTTACTACCTGGAATCTTTTCATAATTATCGAATAAAATCATATTCCACAACAGAAATATTACTTAATTACTCGACCGGTTTCACTAATTACATTTGGATCGTCAGAAGTAAATTATATTCAAGACCAAAAAAATAAGCCAGCCGCTGTGAAGAACTTGTGGCATCATTAATAGATTACTTTGAATAAGAACGTAATAACCTCAATAATCTATACTCTATTCAAACTTCATTTACGCCCCTTCAAAACACTATCCCCACCTGACAACAGCTCTAGCGGCTGACGTTTTGCGTTTCTATTGGTGAATAGATCTTCGCTATTTTTTACAGGGTTAAAGTTTTCGCCAGTCTTCGGTGTAATTGCATCGTTTGAAATAAATTACAATCAATCGGCACCTCATCCTTTTGGCCTTCATTCATTCATTCGTTTGGGTGGTGCTCAACAGCCCAGCCACTTGAACTGAATCTTTGTACCATTTCCCATGTTATCTACTTCCATTCCAGAAGCTTCGTGTCTTCTACATAGGCCACTAGTTTGACTAGAGGGATTTTCAGTAGTTGTAATGGTTGTATTATTTCCTCTCCAAAGTGCTTCCGTCTGAGTCCTTGTAGAAGCAGAAAATGTGAGCAGGTGTTTTATCATAGTGTGTGTGCCGATGTTTCTTCAGGGTGCAATGTCCAGTCACCAGGTTGGTAACTGTCTTTTACCCAGTTTCAATAACCTGGTTGAGAGTTCCTTGTCTACCTTGTTCAGTAAACTCTTTGAAAGGAGGAGTGCTTGTGTCAACCTCCATTTGAGTTGGTGTTCCTTCTCTAGCCAGTTCCTTTAGGCTTTTTGGGCTCTTGGTTTTACCGTTTATGCGAAGAGACTAGTTGTTCTTATCCGGCTTAACAATCTTTTCACTAGGTCCTTCTTGGAGAAATCCTTCCTTGGACACTCTAGTCCTATGAGTTTATATCTTCAACGACTCTGTGCTTCACATTCGAAGATAATGTGTGCTCAACCGACAGATAGGTTCATCCCTATATATGCCAATTGTATGCATGTTCTTAGGGCATAGGGACTGGCGAGCAATCCCGTCACACTCCTTATTTGCCCCCTGCTGATGTCCGAGAGTTGTTGACCAGAAGTTTGCTGTGTTCCTGCTTTGACACGTTACTCCAGTATGTCTGATCTTTTGTTTAAATCCACGTGCTGCAGTTTTTGGTATCCCAAATGCTGGTTCAGGGCCAGTGAATGCAGTTTCAGACCCTTGTTAATTGTGACTGTTGGTGTTTTCATTCATCTGCTGACATTATGTCCTCCGCGGACACCGCCGATGAAGTTCAGAACAATATTTCACCTTCCAATAATAATATTCAACCTTTTATTAACTCTTAAGTCAATTTCATGTTTTCCAAAGAAGTGACACTGTATAGTTACCGAACATGATTTATTTTATCCTTAATGACTTTCACTGGCTTATATTGAATGAGGTTACATTGGACATTCCAGAAACTGGTCCAACACCCAAAGATAAATGACATTTTATTTTATCTAACTTAAAAACCATTAAAATATTAGAAGACTCCATTAAACACCGCGAATGCTAAAGAGGAACGAATTACAGATTTTTTGAATAACATTTTGTTCAAATTGAAAGATATCAACTCATAACTAGTTCCACTTTTGAATAAGATGATTTACCAAATTAAATTCAAGTCTAAATACAAAACTTAAAGGGGTGATGCATGTTAAAACCAAATGATCGATGCAATTTATACACATAAAATTTAAGCATATCATTCTAGGTACTTACCTTGGCTACAGCTTGAAGAAACGCCGCCTTCCCTACTTTCTGCCTTTGTTTGTTCATGGCAATTTCCATTCGTCGTTTCTCGCTTTCTATGTTTCTCCGTTTTTCTTCTAATTTTAATCTGATATCACTAAGTTGTATGTTCATTACATTTGGTGGATGTTCGTCACCGTTTGATTCTGATGTCGGTTGATTTTGTGTGCTTTGTTCTTGCCACGTCGTAGTGTTGGGCAATGTTGCGAACGTTGTTTTCTTTTCGCCTCCTACAATCAGAGTAATCCTTTTTAATAAGAAATGTCATTTCTAAATGTCAAAACTACCATAACCCCAAAAACGATAGTCACTTTTCAACTTCGCGTTTTCATAAGAATAGACGAATATTATGCGTAAAGTTATTAACTTTGTTTAAATATGGCTAAATATGTGATTAGGAAAGAAAAATATGGAAAATAGATTTTTTTTTAAAATCATAAGACTTACCGTTGCCCATTTTTGACAAAAAACTAGATTTCTGCGGAATTTCTTCCTTATCATTCATATAGACTAGCTGAATACCCTTGTGTTCTCCCAATTGTTTTTGTTTACTAAGATCGGCAAAGCTCATTCTTTTCGTTACTTCTCCATCGACTAAATCTTTAATTATAGTTTCTTTGTTCAGGTTTGAGCTCAAATTTCTGAACGCTATATCATCGCTGCTGAGTTGCCTTTTTAATTTATATTTTTCCGTACCGTTATCTTGTTTTTCGTCGTTCGAATTTTCGTATCCTAATTGAAAAGAACCCCTCGCGTCTTGATATGTAGATCTAACCGGTGCATTTTCTATGGCAACTGGAAAAGCCGGGGCTGATATTTTTCGACCTACGTGAACCGCCACCTAAAATCAAATCACAAAATAAACATAAAAATTGTTATTGTTTACAAAAATTAACTCACCTCTTTGTCGGGATTTCTTCCGATAAAATTCAAATTATCCTGGCTACCACCGAAATTTTCTATCGTTAACTGCGAGTCTTCCGTTGTAGAATTTCTCCTACTCCTTCGTCCTGCATATGTGCTTCTTCTATTTTCTTCCCAGTTACTAGGTCTACCTGCTGCTATTTCACCCCGTTCGTCCGCTTTGCTATCGTTGTTCTGATTTTCTTTATTCACCTTAAAAAAGATAAGATAGAAAAGGCACTAAGAGAATTGATAATGGTAGAAAATGCACAAGGAGTAATAATGATGATAGAAAAGGCACTAGGAGTGATGGCTATGATAGAAAAGGCTCCAGGAGTGATGTCGATCATAAAAAAGACACTAAGAATTATGATGATGATAGAAAATGCATTTGGATGGTTAATGATGATAGAAAAGGCACTAGGAGTGATAATAACAAAAGAAAATGCACTAGGAGTGATTATAATGGTAGAAAATGCACCAGGAGTAATTGTGATAATAGAAAATGCACTAGGATTGATGTTGAAGATAGAAAAGGCACCAAGAGTGATGATTGGTAGTAAAGGCACCAAGAGTGATAATATTGATAGAAAAGGCACTAGAAATGATGACTATGATAGAAAAGGCACTAGAAATGATGAATGTGATAGAAAAGGCACTGGGAGTGATGGTGATGATAGAAAAATCACTAGGGGTGATGGAGACCTTAGAAAAAGCACTAGGAGTGATGATAATGATAGAAAAAGGCACTAGAGGTGATGATAATCATAGAAAAGGGCACTAGGAGTGATGGTAAGGATAGAAAATACACCAAGAGTGATGGTGATGATAGAAAAGGCACCAGGAGCGATGGCGATGATAGAAAAGGCACCAGGAGTGATGTCGATGATAGAAAAAGCACTAAGAATTATGATGATAATAGGAAATGCACATGGAGGGTTGGCAATTATAGAAAAGGCACTAGGAGTTATGATAATGATGATAGAAAAGGCTCTAGGAGTGTTGGTAATGGTAGAAAATGCACCAGGAGTAATGGTGATAATAGAAAAGGCACTAGGATTGATGTTGATAATAGCAAAGGCACCAAGAGTGAAGATATTGGTAGAAAAAGGCACTAGGGGTGATGACAATGATAGAAAAAGGCACTAGGAGTGATGGTAAGGGTAGAAAATGCACCAAGAGTGATGGTGATCATAGAAAAGGCACTAGGAGTAATGGCGATGATAGAAAAGGCACTAGAAGTTATGATAATGGTGATAGAAAAGGCACTAGGAGTAATAATAAGAATAGAAAATGCACTAGGTGTGATGATAATGGTAAAAAATGCACTAGGAGTGTTGGTGATGTTAGAAAATGCATCAGGAGTGTTGGTTTTGATAGAGAAGGCACTAGAGGTGATGGTGATTATAGAAAAGGCACCATTAATGATGTTGGTGATAGAAAGGAACTTTATCAATAACACTTCACAGTAATTAACTTTATGTTCTGTGAAAAAGTTTTAATAGAATTATATTTTAGGTAATGAGGATTACCTTGATGCGGGCTGGTATTAGTGGTTCGTCTTGTACGACAGATCTGAGTGTTGGTATGTTTTTGGTCCTATGTACAACAAAAGATTCTTCGGATCCGCGTCGCAAGCTATCTTCTGTCATGTCGGATACGCTGTGTTGAAGTGAATTCGTTTTTTTAATAGGTTGATGAGTAGGTGTCGATCTTGATACTAAAATATATGAATATGTTAATTTTTTTCGATAAAAATTATTTTCTGTAGTAACAACCGACATTTAAATACACAAAGAAAGCTGATCTATGAATGGTGCATGGTGACTAGAGAAAATTATTTTACTTTTAAAGAGATTTTTGGTCAGCTTTGCTGGACTTGTGCAAATCTCAAGTATTGTGGAATTGAAGTTTTTTGAAGAATTTTAATATGAACATTATTTTTTATGGAAATTTAAAAAAATACAAGTTACATGCGTGAGTTATTAAAGATTCTAGTTTTGATTAGAATATCTTGAAAATCACTTTGTAATATTCCTTGAATTTTTAAATTTTGGTTCGAGGTTCATCAAAAGAATTCACCTAATAAATTTTGTCACCCCTACACAATTTTCAATGGGCGCTTTTGTTTTTTCGGTTTTAAAATAAAAAAAATTCATGTATACGCAACTGTCCACCTAACCAAACCTATCAACAGATTGGTTACCAATAAAAGGGATCATTCTAGCGTTGAAGTAGCTTCAAAGAGTAAAATCTAAATTACTAAGGTCTGGAGAAAGAGCAGGCCTCTGCCAACAAGCTTGCTGATTGTTAGAAGCATTTTGAAATTACAATAAATAAGATTAATGTAGAAGATGTAAAATGTATTATTTCGCGAATTCGAAAAAACAAGATTTATTAGAATACGCAAAAATATTCCCATTTAAATACAAAGTGTTATAAATATCGCTCTTTTCATTTTAAATATATGTACAACTTTAACGCCTCTTATCTCAGTAAATATTTGTACCTCACTTATTCAGCAAAAGGTAATATTTTCTACCCTAGAATCTGCAATTAAGCAAAAAACATATAGTCTGGAACACTTGCCAACTAACTACTATATTATAATCTCAAACAGAAAAAAACTACCTTTTTTTATATTTATTTACATCGATTTTTTTATAACGGCACGCACACACTGTTCGTTAAAAGAAGAATATATAAATCATGCTAATTATTTTTACAATAGAATAAAAATAACTTGTGATTTTCAACAACATGCGAATTGCAAACTAAACCTAACAAGCTGCCTTATTCTTAAAAGTATAGAATGAAATGTTGAATGAACAAATTTTATTGGTGAATTTTCAGGACTCTACAAAAAAAAGGACAAAGAAAAATATCATTTATTTAGTAAAAAAATATTTCGCAAGGATTTTGTGCAGATTTCATATAAATTACTGAAATTTTAATAAGCCTTTAAAGGAAGTAGATGTCAAAATATTTTTGTATAATGTTATCCTTTCATATGTCATAATGACATATTTAAACAACTTCGTTAGTGTCAGTTTTATAATTTAATGGGATTCATTTCGCAGGGGCTTACAGAGTGGTAGTTGAAGCTGCATATTATTTATACAGGATGTACAAAAACGGTACTACAAAATCTAGAGCTTATTTTATGCCTACTTTACGTAATCTACGTTATCCAAAAATGCTTCCTAAGGGAGCTAGAGTTCTTTAAAGATGGCTCTGTAACATCGAATTAATTGAAATAACTTCAAAACTGATTTCTGTCAAATTATATCTATCAGTACATTAATAGTTGAAGAACAATTTGTTTAAAAAAATTAGATCAAAACGACAACTGAAAACATAAAACTCAAAATTAAAACTTACCAGAAACGTATATGGACAGACATATAAAAGTTTAAATCGATTTTTATCGAAAATGGTTTGTCATAGAGAGTTCAGATAAGAGCATCATTTTTTTTAATTAAAATTGTGGAAATTCGTTAAATATCATCTCATAATGGCGTCATTTTGAGAGACAATAAAATTATGAATAAAAATTCCGAATACCACACCTAAGCGAGTAACTTATGACTACAATTAAAAGATCGTATTTATGTAATTTGATTGGGCACATTCCAAGTTATTTGAATTAAAGTTATGTTACCGCGCCATCTTTAAAGTCCTCTAGCTCTTGTAGAAAGGATTTTTCTATGAAGTGATTTACTTAAAATCATACATAAAATGAGCTATATATTTTGCAGTTTTGAAGAGCGTTTCCTTCCAGGCACCCTGTATAATTTTTATTTAAAAAAAGCATATATTCAAGAAAAAAGTTTGTAAAATTTGCAGTTTTTAAAAATTGGCTTCAATTGTTTAAATAAAATAGGACAATGAAAGATAGTTGTCTAGACAACGACATTCTGTTTTTGTACTTGATTATTTTTTTGGATTAGTGAAAAACATCTTATCAAAGGAGTAATTACTCAAGGATAAAAGAATGCATTTTAATTCAGCTTCTGAGGAAACACAAACAAAAAAGAGGTATACAGATCTTTGAAGAAGTTTTCATGAATAAAAAGAAAGAAAATATCTCCGGATTTATCCACAATTACAAACTTAGTTGAAAACTGTTTTTTTTGTTGGTATTTTCACGTCCAGTTTTTTCAAAACAATAAATAGAAAAACTTTTATTTGATTACATTTGTTATAAATAATCGAAAATAATAATACCTGAAAATAATAAAAATAATCCCATTTATTATTTTTCTTATAAACTTGTACGTATCACTTTTACGAAATAATATGAGTGAATAAACATTTATCCATTTTTTAATGCAGTTTAATCGATATTCTGATAAGACATTTATCTCAAGCTGATAATAATAGCAAATAAATTATAAAGTCAGCTGATTGGTAGAGGAAAAAATTTCTAATAAACCATTAATAAATTTGTGTTCCTTAAACTGGTTGATAAAAAGTACTACCAAAGAAATAATATTAGAAGGTTGGAGTTTTAAAAATAATAAATTTTGATATTTGGTGTATAAACTGCTTTTAAAATTTTTCAACATTTCATTGATATATAAAAACAAAGGTTTTACGAGAATTTGAACAATTTAAAGTATTTTCTTTAGTAGATGTCAAAGATAATAGTTTAATACTATTATAACGCCTTACAAAGATTGTGAAAAATATTTTTCAAAGAACAAAAGCTTCAATTACTTCTCGGGCTATATGCCCCGACAGACATTGAATTACACTTCTAAGATAAACGGGGTTGGTATATCTGCAAAAGATATAACCAACCATTCTGGTTTGTAATTAGAAAGGACAACATCACTTGTAGACCGGTTTCGGCGTATTTACGCCTCATCAGTACAAAGTAGATGTTATTCGTCCAGAAGCACTGAGAGCATAACCCTGGACTGGAGACCACGCTAAAACCCCATCAATACATTAACCTTAGTAAAGGAAATGCTAAGAATGCAATAACAGCGACATCCCCACATTTAACTACAAACCAAAATTCTATATTGACAAAAAACCATCTCGTTTTTGTTGTTATTTACTTAATGTCAGTTTCATGTAAAAATTGTCATATTTTAGAAAAGCGTGTTATCAACAGATAATAGATTAATACTATTATAACGCCTTAGAAAGTTTTTGAAAAACATTTTTCAAAGAACAGAGACCGTTCACTAAGAAGCAACAGCTACTTCTCGGGCTATATGCCCCGACAGACATTCTTAGCATTTCCTTTACTGAGGTTAATGTATTGATGTGGTTTCAGCAATGTCTCCAATCCAGGATTATGCTCTCAGGGTTTCTGGACGGATGACATCTACCTTGTACTGATGAGGCGGTCTACAAATGATGTTGTCCCTTTTAATTACAAACCAAAATGGTTGGTTATATCTTGGAGATATACCAGCCCCGTTTAACTTAGAAGTGTAATGCAATGTCTGTCGGGGCATATAGTCCGAGAAGTAGTTGTTGCTTATTAGTGAACGGTCTCTGTTCTTTGAAAAATATTTTTCAAAAACTTTGTAAGGCGTTATAATATGTAGTATTAATCTATTTTCTGTTGATAACACGCTTTACTAAAATATGGCCATTTTTACAGGAAACTGTAATTAAGAAATATTTTCTTCAAGTTACATTTCAACGAGAAAACCAGTGTGGAATAATCACGTGGAAAAAAGCAGATTTTGACCTGGAAAATGTCGAGAAAGTAAAAAAACAATTTAAAATAAAAAATTACACTTATCAGCCACTAACAAAAACTAAAACAAAATAGAAGAACCATTTAATTGCATTGTTAATTTTATCCACTTTTTTCAGGTTCTTTCTCACTTTTTCTGGTTTTCCAATTAGTTTCTGGCCAGGAATTTTCAGAAAAAAAGGTGGATTTTTGCCAACCTTGGAACAAATCGATACAAACCCTCCCTCTTTGTTTGCAAATAAAATATTTTCCATCTAATGCTGACTAGGACAGCAACAGCCCTGGTAAACACTCATCAATATTCCCTGATTTTGGTGCTTCAATAGCTCTGAAGTCTACAACTTACGAATCTATGAAAGTCTAGAACTGCAAACAATCCCTTAAGCAACTGGCTAGACACTTAGACCTGATCAGTAAACAAACCAATCTCCAATAGGGAACATAAGCCTAGATCTCCTCAAACATAACCCGTGGAACCAGTTAATCGAAATTACGCCTCTGCTTTTTTATTTCCTATAAATCTAAATTTCATTTACTCTGATTACACTTACTTTTTCTTCTTATTAATTTTAAAAGCACCACAAAAGTTTCTGTTGTAACGCACATATTGAACAATTTCAAGTATTTTACTATAGAACTTAGAATTTGTGTACCACCGTCCAACACTACTGTTATCACGAGAATATAGATGCTGTGTGTGAACTTAAATTTATCAAATCGGTCGTAGCTATTAAGGGAAATGAAATACAATTTCGCAATCAATTGTATATCACGGATAATAATTAATATACAACTTTTCATACCAGCAATTGAATTTTAATAATCACCATTTCCTCTAGCGATATCCTAATCGGCTTTAATTCGTTTAGAAATGTCAGAAATATAGATTTTAAATTGATGTCCTGAATAGCCTCTAGAAAATGATTGTATGGCGGTATCTTTTTACCCCCGACTTTGCGTTTTTTGCTCGTCTTATATTCGTTGGAGGGAAAAATGTCAAAGTAATAATTTTGGCAATAAATAAAAAACCACTAGTGAATTTGTCGCTGTATAAATTATTTTATAAAAAGCATCATGGAACTTTTCTTATTATACAATAAAATATTATTGAAACGTTCAAATTCTCACATAACCCTTGTTTTTAATAATTTTAATGAATTAAAAATTTGTTAGTACATGCGCAAAAATAAAATGTTAAAATTAGAATGTGATCTACTAGAGCTACGGTATGATCTGAAGATTAACGATACGAAGAGAGATAGATTACCTTGAAAAGCGGTAGGATCTGCGGAGTCATCAATTCCGCTACGCAGATCCGGAATAGGTACCATTACGGTCTGCAGTAGATTACGTTTATGCATCACACCGTGGGCATTACTCTGGGGCAAACCCTCTACGGCCACATCGGTAGGTTTTAAAAGGAATTCAATTTGTTGTTAAAACGTTAATATATTTATTTTATTTTAATTTGTTAATTTTGACTACTCTTAATTTTGTTTTATTACTACTTTTTTTTTGTATAACACAGACTTTATATAAAAGAAAATACAGTGACGAACGCTTGTGATGGCAATAAAAAACATTTTAGGCACATAGAAAGGATGGAAGGAGGAAGAATAGTGAAACAAATAGCATGGAGAGTTCCGGAAGGCAAGAAGAAAAGAGGCAGACCAAGGAAAAGATGGAGGGAGGTGGTACTAGAAGACCTGAAAGAAAATAATGTGAATCGATGGAGAGAAAAGGCCAAAGATAGAAAAGTATAGAGAGGAATTACAAAGCTATGGGCCTAAAAGACCTGTTAAAAGCTATATATATATATATATATAAACTCTTTTTAGTTTGTTCTGAGCTTTCGGTAATTTATTATCACCATTATCAAAGAACTACAAAAGATACATTTACAGATATTTCAAACAGGTATAAATAAATTCAGTTTAAAAGTAAAACATTAATTACTTACAACTAAGCGAGGTTAATCACAATATCTATATATAATATGGAGAAAAAACATGGTATAAGATATAATTTTCTTTTTCAAGAAATTAAATTAAAAATAAAACTATCAAAATTGACATTACGACATCGATGTTAATTTTTAGTAGTCATAGAAATGTCTTTAAATATGTTTAGTATATTAGCAAGTGAAATAATAGTTGGTAAGTTAATATAAAGGAACAGAATTCTCATCTTCAATATTTGAATTTTTTGTTTTTTTGTCAAAAGATAATAAATAGCTATAAATTGTACTAAGTTTTTGAATATCAGTTCTTTTATTTAAGCAATTATCTTCTTGAGATATAATGCCATTTCCAGGAAAATCCTTTTAGAGTAGTTGTTCTCTTTATGTAAAATTTCAAAGTTTTTATAATCTATTATATGATTTGTAGAAAAAACATGTTCAGCTAATGCTGATCTTTCTGGATATAATCTTGCATCGCTCTTATGTAGAGCTATACGTTTAGTTATTTTTTGTGATGTTTCACCTACATATGCAGATTTACATGTAGAGCAAGTCAATCTATATATTACATTAGAAAGATCAGTAAGAGGATCAATTTCTTTCAACTTACTGTAAACACAATTAAGTGAGAGAACATTTTTATTTGCAAGTTTTATATTAGTTACTTCTTTTAATATTTTGGAAATTCTAGGTGTAAGCTCTCTAAAGTAAGGTAAAGATGCAAAAAATATGTTAGTTGTAGTTGTATTCGTTACATTTTCTGAGTTCGTAATAACTAAATTTGGTTCAATTGCAGTATGTATGGGATGAGGGATGTTAAACAGAATTTTTCTTACTAATGTTTTAGGATAACCATTATTAATAAATAGGTTAGATAATATATGTAAGTTTTTATCATGCATCGTACTATCTGAGATAATAAGTACCCTATTTTTCATTTGTTTTATCAAATTTATTTTTGTTGAAAATTTATGGTATGAAAAATAGTTGATATATCTACCAGAACTACAGGGTTTTCGATACCAATCAACTGTAATAGTATCATTTTTCCTTATAAGTCTGGTATCTAAGAAAGGAACGGATTGTTCTGTATCTTTAGTTTCAATTGTAAACTGAATGTGAGGGTCATAACTATTAAATGTTTCTAATATCTCATTGATGTTTATGATAGGTAGTGCTACGATAAGATCGTCTACATATTTTTTTATAAAATGAAGATTGAAAGAAAGTACTGGAACAACAATGTCTAACAAGTCATCCATAACGTATGCAGCTAATATGGGACATATATTTGCTCCCATTGGGGTACCAAACGTTTGTTTATAAAAGTTTTTATTAAATGTGAAAAAAGTATTATTAAACAAATAAGTGATAATTTCTAAAAAAGTATTTTTGTTTATATTACAATGTAAACGAATACAATCCCAATGTTTATCAATATATCTTAAGCAGGTTTCTAAGTATACATTACTAAATAAAGGTACTACATCTAGACTTGCTAAAACATAATTTGGAGGAAGTTTCATATTATTGAATGTTACTGAAATTTGGAAAGAATAGAAATTAACAATTCTTATGCAATTATTCATACTCTTGAGAATGATATAATTAAATTAAAATCAACCATTATTCTGGATTGATTTTCAATGAATTCAATCACAGACAAAATATTAATTATAATAAAATATTCCATAACATTAAATATAAAAACATAAAAAAATTAACTGCACTAAGTAATAATATGATCCAAGAATGTCTAATAACACAACCTAATTGGATAAAAAATCTTACTAATGTAGACATTCCTTATGATATCAATAAATTTCTATCACTTGGACCAAAATTTTCTATAGAACCACATTTAGGTTTAGACATTCCAGTGAAATCATTTTTAGCAGATATTGAAAATACAATAAATACTATTGAAAATACTAATACTCGCTCTGTCACTACAGCAAGAATAACTAATGTAATAACTAATTATGTACATTCAACATTAGAGAAAACACAACCCTCTTTCTTTCGCTACTTATTATTCAAAACAAAAAATTTTTTAAAAGAACATCCCGAAATAGTAGTAACAAGGTCGGATAAAGGTAATACTACCGTAGTAATGTATAAAGAAGAATATACAAGATTATCATTAGATCTAATTGAAAATAATAATTCATATAAAAGAATAAATTCTAATCCTACTGCATCATTACAAACATCTTGTAATAAACTTATTAAAAAGTTATTTGATTCACATCAGATCGATAAAAATACGAAAAAACAATTAACCACTTATAATGGTACTATAGCTAAATATTACGGTTTACCTAAAATACATAAACCAAATTTATCAGTAAGACCTATTGTAGCTTCTATGGGAATTCCTACAGAACATTTATCTGCATTTATAACTAATATACTTACTAATGCATATGATTGCAATAATGAATATTTTGTAAAAGATTCTTTCCAAATTTCAGTAACATTCAATAATATGAAACTTCCTCCAAATTATGTTTTAGCAAGTCTAGATTTAGTATCTTTATTTAGTAATGTATACTTAGAAACCTGCTTAAGATCTATTGATAAACATTGGGATTGTATTCGTTTACATTGTAATATAAACAAAAATACTTTTTTAGAAATTATCACTTATTTGTTTAATAATACTTTTTTCACATTTAATAAAAACTTTTATAAACAAACTTTTGGTACCCCAATGGGAGCAAATATATGTCCCATATTAGCTGCATACGTTATGGATGACTTGTTAGACATTGTTGTTCCAGTACTTTCTTTCAATCTTCATTTTATAAAAAAATATGTAGACGATATTATCGTAGCACTACCTATCATAAACATCAATGAGATATTAGAAACATTTAATAGTTATGACCCTCACATTCAGTTTACAATTGAAACTGAAGATACAGAACAATCCGTTCCTTTCTTAGATACCAGACTTATAAGGAAAAATGATACTATTACAGTTGATTGGTATCGAAAACCCTGTAGTTCTGGTAGATATATCAACTATTTTTCATACCATAAATTTTCAACAAAAATAAATTTGATAAAACAAATGAAAAATAGGGTACTTATTATCTCAGATAGTACGATGCATGATAAAAACTTACATATATTATCTAACCTATTTATTAATAATGGTTATCCTAAAACATTAGTAAGAAAAATTCTGTTTAACACTCCTCATCCCATACAGACTGCAATTGAACCAAATTTAGTTATTACGAACTCAGAAAATGTAACGAATACAACTACAACTAACATATTTTTTGCATCTTTACCTTACTTTAGAGAGCTTACACCTAGAATTTCCAAAATATTAAAAGAAGTAACTAATATAAAACTTGCAAATAAAAATGTTCTCTCACTTAATTGTGTTTACAGTAAGTTGAAAGAAATTGATCCTCTTACTGATCTTTCTAATGTAATATATAGATTGACTTGCTCTACATGTAAATCTGCATATGTAGGTGAAACATCACAAAAAATAACTAAACGTATAGCTCTACATAAGAGCGATGCAAGATTATATCCAGAAAGATCAGCATTAGCTGAACATGTTTTTTCTACAAATCATATAATAGATTATAAAAACTTTGAAATTTTACATAAAAAAAACAACTACTCTAAAAGGATTTACCTGGAAATGGCATTCATATCTCAAGAAGATAATTGCTTAAATAAAAGAACTGATATTCAAAAACTTAGTACAATTTATAGCTATTTATTATCTCTTGACAAAAAAACAAAAAATTCAAATATTGAAGATGAGAATTCTGTTCCTTTATATTAACTTACCAACTATTATTTCACTTGCTAATATACTAAACATATTTAAAGACATTTCTATGACTACTAAAAATTAACATCGATGTCGTAATGTCAATTTTGATAGTTTTATTTTTAATTTAATTTCTTGAAAAAGAAAATTATATCTTATACCATGTTTTTTCTCCATATAATACATATTATATATAGATATTGTGATTAACCTCGCTTAGTTGTAAGTAATTAATGTTTTACTTTTAAACTGAATTTATATATATATATACAAAAGTATCGAAAAATTTTAAAAGACCTCTTTTGTAGAGCGTTCAATTCTGTATACGGATATAAGTTTATCATTGTTACGAAAAAACGAGTTCAAGAATGAAAAAAGTGGCAAAATCCCATGTAATTTAAATGGAAAATGTATCGTGTTTGGGGCAAGGTTAATTATGAATATTAAGGGTCTGATATATTTTTTCAAATGATAAACTAAAAATTTAGAGGGCGTTGCAAGGAACATAATCAATTTCGTAAATAACGGACACCCTACTCAACAGCGTCATCTTAAAAAGGCGGTCGCTCCCTTATGAGAATCTTTTGGATAAAGGTAAATTAGGTTAGATAGACATAAAATCATAGTATCTATATTTAGTACCCCGTTAGTATATTTACCGCTGTGCTTCTATTTTTATGTAAAAAAAAGAAGCCTCAGCCAAACAAATTCATCTGGAATTGTGCAATAAGACTCCAAAAGTAGCCAAACACACCTAACCTATAACCGATGGAATCAACATAAAGCGAGTGACAACAACTGTTACAGTTACAGTATCGTAAAATTGTGACCAACAGTATTGGAAGTAACAAAAAGTTAAAAGAAATGACAGAACAAATCTTTTACAAATTTGACCTGTCACTTTATTTTGTTTAGAATTTATAAACGTTTAAGATGGTCACATTGTCTTGATAAAAATTATTGCGAATTAAGAAATACTTTGTGCAACATTCCTATAATACGAGGGTATGAGTCAGGCAGAAGAAGAGAAAACATTGTTTAAAAAAAACTCTAAGCCCGTTTATCGCAGGAAAATCGATTACTTTTTTTTCCTTAAATATACTCAAAATATTGTTGGACATGACGAAAATAAAATACCTACTGTAAAAGTTTGAACTCTTAATATTTATATTAAAAGGTGCCGCATTGATAATAGCAATACTTCGGAATGACTAAGATATATTCTTGTAGGAAATTTGACGCACTACAAAAAAGGTCTCTTTTTTATATTTTTACTTCTTTCAAAGTTATTCAAGGTTAAAGTTAACTTTACATTTTTTCAATTTTTCGACGTTACAATCAAGTTTAAGAAAAAAATTTATAGGATATTTTTTGTAGAACGTTTTATTGGCTATAATTTATCTTTTTAAATTTTTTTTTAACTTCTTTCAAAGTTATTCAAGGTTAAAGTTAACTTTACATTTTTTCAATTTTTCGACGCTACAATCAAGTTTAAGAAAAAAATTTATAGGATATTTTTTGTAGAACGTTTTATTGGCTATAATTTATCTTTTTAAATTTTTTTTTAATCTATCATGGGTCGTAAGTTATTCGCATTAAATTGAAAATTTTCTTAAATAATCATAATTTTATTGTTTATAATTAATAACAATTTCAATCATTCTGCTTTCCACTACAGATTAAACGTATTTTACTCTATGTATGTATGTATGTATATTGGGGTGACATTCACTGAGACCCAAAAGATCTATTGTGCCCCTTACTTATGCTTAGTTCCTGAGGAACGTATCAGAGACTAGTAGCTCCTTTATTCCTATTTCCCGGAGGAATTTTAGGATATCTGCTGGCTTTAACTTAGGTAAATGTACCTCTTCTATCCAGTAATCTCCTAGGTGTTGTGCCATAGGATCGCCGTGCTATTCGCAAGAATGTGGATGGAGGTTTCTTCTTCCATGCAACAGAATCTACATTCTTCTTCCTACACTATTTGAGCTTTTTCAGGTGCCCATTCAGGCGACAATGTCCCGTTAGGAACCCTGTTAAAACTCTTAGTGCAATTTTACTGTGACTCATGCATTCATTTGATCTCAACAGGTTGTAGTCATCCAGAAGAATCTTTGATTGTCTAAGTCCTACTGGATTATATTTTTATGAATTGTAATCGTTGAACTAAAATATTTTTATCGACTTATATTATTTAATGCAGTTTAATGCTGATACAATTTGAAATTGTACTATGCTGATTTATAACTCCCAGGGACAACAACTTGGAGTTTCAGATTTGAGGCTCACCCTGTACATGTTTATGCAACATCTAAAATCTTTCAGTTTAATCAAATTTTACTAATGTGGCTTTAAGCGCACCTATCAGTAGCAATTTGTAGGGTAGGCAACCAGCATCTAACACCTGTAAAGTTGGTAGATGGTTGAATGGTTCATGGTCGTAGTGATTTTATATTATTGGTTTTCAACAATTTCTAGATATAGCTTATTGAAACAGGAACTGTAGGGGAAAGGTATGTATAAGCCTAGTAGGATTCTTAGAAAGACCTTCTGATAAATGTGAAGTATTAACATGTCATACAATTGAACAATGGGAAATTTTTCCAATACCCACGACTGTGAACAGCGCTTCTGGCGACAAATTATTTAATGGATGGTAGAAATTGACATTTAGAATTACAAAAAGAAAGAACTTCCTGTAACCTGAGGAAGTGACTTTCATGTTGAGTTGAAGAGAAGTTTTTCATGTCGGTAATAGTGCATGTGGCATATTTTATTGGAATTGAGTGTATATTCTATATCTGCATCGCAGGATTAAGCCATTGTTGCGGAACAGACGTTTCTTTGGGTGTGTGTACGAGTTACACGATTGAATTTAAGAATCTTTTCCTTTGATGGGATTTGAATCGACCGCATGAAGAACTTCTTATACTTTGGAATCCAAGTTCTTCACCGAATCTACCTAGTAAATGAGACCACAAGTTTTAGACAAATTCATATTGCTGGAAAGCCCACTGACTTGGTAGTACCATTAGAACTGGTACCGTATCCTGCAGATCAACTGATTTCAATTAGTATCCTGAGGAAGAACTATAATGAACTGTAGGGAATCCTTTGTAGTGTGGCTGAGTATATATAGAGAGGGCTAAGCAGAGTATTGCAGAACCTGAGTGAAGCGTAACGTAAGGGTCTTGCAAACCACAGAGTCACCGAAGAACCTACTTCGGGGAAAACAAATAAGCTATTCCTAATATTTCTTATATTTGTGTTGATTTTATTATTTTCATTTGTTACCCGTGTTTACTTACTCTTTTCGCCCACCTTATATGTGTTCATTTACGGTTATACTGTTAAGAATAAGGGTTGTACCCCTTAAGAGTCAAAACAGAGTCACGATCCTGCACTACTAGTTTTTTTTTTATTGGTTTATGTATTGTTGGTTGTATACTATTTGAAATCAATAGACGTCCTATAGAAAAGTTTTGTGGTTTTATTGCAAGTACTAGCATCTACAAGAATCCAATAGTATATGGGTGAACTGTTCAAGAGTACAGGCCTCCCCTAGGTAGCCTCATACTGGAAATTTTGAGCTAGCCGAGCAGCCTCAAACTGGAAATTTTGAGCTAGACGAGCAATATTTAGTTTAAAGGTTCCTTCATTAGTGGGGTGCCAGTGATGAGTCTACGCACCTCAGTGATCGATTGTAAAAATGCGAATAACTTACGACCCATTAAAAATATGAAAAAATTTTAAAAATATAAATTATAGTCAATAAAACGCTCTACAAAAAATACCCTATAAAATTTAATCATAAACTTGATTGTAGCGTCGAAAAATTGAAAAAATGTCAAAATGTATTACTAATTTAACTTTAACCTCTAACCAAGAATATATCTTAGTAATTCCAAAACTATAGAGGGTAGAAGGAAGGAGCACCATCTGAATGTATTAAAAAGTGTCCATCGAAAGGAAGCAAATTAAGGTGGCGCCATAGTAGCAAGTGGAAGGATTTTAAAAACAGCGCCATGAATTATAAGAGTAAGATACAAAATTTAAAAAGGGAATACTACGTAAATAATTGAGATTTTAAATATTGCATATTTCTCAATTACACAAGCCACGAAAAATACTAAATTTTTCAACCCAGCACACTTCACTCGGTTTATAACCCTAAATTCACATCATTTCCATTAGCTACACGAGCGCCATTTCGGTGAATCTTCGAATTATAATTTGCTGTTTACAGGTGGACACTTTTTCAACTTGTCACCCATATAAGATGGTGCTCCTTCCTTCTACCCTCCATATCCAAAACACAAGACAATTTTGTTTCCATGTTATTTAAATGGAAACTAGAAATTATCAATGCGGCACCTCTTAATATAAATATTAAGAGTTCTTACGGTATTTTATTTTCGTCATGTCCAAAAATATTTTCAGTATATTTAAGAAAACAGTCTAGTGTAGTGGTAGTGTAAACGGTGTTCATAGATGAAAATAACTGTATTTCTGAGCAATCTTCTAAATAAAGTCGGTGTTATAGTAGTGTTTTGTTAAAAAAAAAAACTTAAATAATCAAATCTTCATGCCATCTAAAAACTTCTCTTACCAATGTAATACCACCACCACATGGTGTTATGTATATTCCGTCCAATCACCAAACAAGCAAAGTAAAATATAAAAAGCAAAACTAAAAACCAAATACAAAAACAAAAAGCCGAAAAAAAAAAATATCAACAATGAAAGCAGGTAAACATTGCCGCATCGGTGGAATGTAGTAAGTAACTAACTGAAATCTTACAACGGCAATCTGTTTACACTATGTGGGGTAATTTATTCAAATAAGAAACTCAATATTGACCGCCAGTAATATTCTGGCAAAGGTCAGTCCAGGTTGTTGTGGATCAATAATTCTTATCACAATCAGGTTATCAGAACAAAAATAATAATACGGTTTAGATCTTACACGCTTCGGTCGATTCGGCGAAAATTTATCCAACATTTCAAGTAAATTCCAAGTAAAAATATAAGAAAATGTCCAACCGGTAAATTTGGATTATATTTTGTAAAAAAAAATTAACAATAATAATGCAATAGTTTGACCAAATTTCAAAATTCAGTAGCGGAGCACACTGTATGTACAAAACTATTTTGAACTATTAAGTTTTTTCCAAGCCAAATTTTTGAAATATTTTTGTAAAACATATCAGAAAACCAAATAACCAGTAATTTCTCTAGAAAACAAATATTTATTTAAAAATATACGGTGTGTGCCAAAAAGTTTGATATAAATAGAGAATCTTACATTTTATGAACAAAGAATACTTCATAAAATGCTGTGTATGACTTGTAGATCCGTAATCGAGAACAAAATTTTTAAAACTTTGGCTGGAATAACAGGGAAAATAGTAAATGAAGATTTAGAGAAAGTAAAATGTAGTGGAGGGCAAAATATTAATTGAAATTGTTATTAAGTACAAGTTTGCATATTTTTTTGCTACTTAATAACAATTTCAATGATCATTCTGCTTTCCACTACAGATTAAACATATTTACTCTATGTATGTATGTATATTGGAGACCTAAAAGATCTATTGTGCCCCCTTACTTCTACTTAGTTCCTGATGAAAGTCTCAGAGACTAGTAGCTCCTTTAGTCCTAATTCCCGGAGGAATTTTAAGATATCTGCAGGCTTTAACTTAGGTAAATGTCCCTCTTCAATCCAGTGATCCCCTAGGATTCTGAATGTGCAATTCGCAATTATGTGGATGGAGGTTTCTTCTTCCATGCCACAGAATCCACATTCTTTTTCCTCCACTATTTTGAGCCCATTCAGGCGACAATGTCCCGTTAGGATCCCTGTTAAAACTCTTAGTGAAGTTTTAATTTGACTTATGCATTCATTTTTATCTCAACAGGTTGTAGTCACCCAGAAGAACCTTTGATTGTCTAATCTTTCTTCTCTTATTTCGGCCTTGCCTATTTCTTCCAGTATTACATTGGAGCTGATACCGCAAAAGGGTTCCGGCCCCCAAAAGGGTGTTTCAGCCCCTCTTTGCTAGTTCATCTGCTATTCCATTTCCTTCTATTCCAGTGTGTCCTGGAATCCATAGTAAGGTGACTGTATTATTCTCGCCAAGTTCGAGTTTTTACGGATCTTTCGAGATCGGTTTGAGAAACAAAATCGTTTTTTGGCAACTAATTAGCAACAAATGCAGACGTTTTTTTTTCGATTTCGCTGATTTTCCACCGCTACCTTTATGGACCTCATTCCCACATCATTTTGGAACTGATTACACAAGAGCTCAGTGCTTTAATGGCTGCTTGACTATCCGACATTATGACAATCCTTTACCTTCTATTTTACTCCAATTCATAATTCTCAATGTTCCCTTTTGAAATTTTGTACCTTATAAAATTCATGCCGAGGTTTTTACCAAGATTTTGTTGTGAAATTGAAGATAAACTTTTTGGGGCACACCCTATTACTAAAACTTTTAACAGTACTCCAAAATGCCTCTATATTAAACAACTTCTATTTGAAAATTATCGATAACTGAAATTTTATCAAGTTCCCTTCAATAATTTAAAACAAGCACATCTTTATCACTGATAGTTGTAGTTGTTTAATGCCAATTTCCATTTTGTGATGTTATTATTGTATTTTGGTTATTAATCCTACAAATGTGCAACGATTTTTTTTGTATAGATCGTATAGCCGATAGGTAATATTCTCGCCAACCACTCTAGCGTTATAGAAAGGAAGGAACATTTTTCCATAAAATCAGTACCGAAAAAAGCAACAAAATCCGACTCTGTAACCATTTATTGCTTTTTAAAGATTATCTGCTTAGACAATGAGGCTTAAGTGGATAGGTTATTTATGTCAGTAGAAGTCGACGATATATACCCCATGTTTGTGATCGAGAATTAAGTTAAGGGTAGTGCGTTGCTTCATTTTACAATCTAAACGTTAAATTACAAAAATTACCCAAAATGATGAAAAAGAAATTCAGTAAATAACAAATTTGATCTGCCCAATCAAAAACTGAAATTCTTATGGCGACATTTTCAACCACGGTAGTTATAGTAAATTTTATACCCATTTAGAATAAGACCATCCTTATTTATTATTAATAAATCGGTTGAAACAAAAAATTACCAACAAAAATGAACGTCGTAACTAATTTATTAGATGTCACGTTTTTGAAGTTACGTCAAATTTTGATTTCATGTTAATGTCATAACGCAAAATAAGATATAAAAATGCGATATTCTGATGAATCCAAAAAACTTATGCTTAATGTAGTAAACTATTTCCAAAACGATTTAGGATCTCGATTTAAGGCAATTCAAAAAGCGTCCGAAGCACTAAAAGTTCCAGAAAGCACATTATATTATCTTGAAAAACCAAACAGAGCTACAGATTTCGAATTTAGAAGAAATATGTCTGCAAGCGTTTCCCGGAACAAAACCCGAATTACAAAAAATAACCTGCATTGTATGCGCGAAAGGATAAAATCACAGTAGAAACTATTTTACGGCAATTTATCGAAGAGTCTCCAGAAACTAAGATTTCCAAAGGTTCGTTATATTTGGGAATTGAAAAAATGGGTTTTCATTTCAAAAAACAGGATGGAAGAAAACATTTATTGGAAATGCCTGCAGTCAGATTAAAAAGAATATTATTTTTGAACAAATACCATGCTGCTAAAAGCGAAAAGCTCTTTACACCTGTTTTTCTGGATGAGACATGGGTTTTTAGTAAAAGCGGGGACAGAAGAATGTGGCAAGATGGTACTAAACACAGTGATTTAAAAATAACTGGAAGTGGGACACGATATGTAATTGTTCATGCCGGTAATAAAAAAGGTTTTGTGGCAAATGCATCGCTTATTTTTAAATGCAATAAAAAAACAGGCGATTACCATGATAACATGAACACCGAAAATTTTGAAAATTGGTTTAAACAGCAACTAATTGTAAACTTGGAAGAACCATCGTTAATTATAATGGATAACGCAACGTATCACAGTCGCCTGGATGAAGAAATCCCAAGAAAAAGTTGGAGTAAAACACGCATGTTAGAATGGCTCAAAAAAAAAAGAATATTCCTTTTCCAGATCACATTTTAAAGGATGCTGTTTGGAATATAATTGAAAGGCAAGTTTTGCCAGAAAAAAATTATCATTTAGACAAATACGCTGCCGAGCATGGTCATTGTGTTCTCAGGCTACCACCCTATCATTGCCATTTTAATGCCATCGAAATGGTATGGTCAGAAACTAAAAGGCATTATGACCAAGCTATTACGAAAGCTGCAAGGTCACCTACTGAAGTCTTAAAAGTATGGAATGACGTTGTAAAAAATGTACCGGAGCAACACTGGCAGAATTACATAAATCATACAGAAAAAATTATTTCTGAAGCATGGGAAGTAGAAAACAAACTGGACCTACTAAACATCGAACCTATGGTGATCTCTGTATCCAATGAATCCGATGATGAACTATCACTTTCCGAAAGTTATTCTGATTTAGAAACTAATTAAACTTTGCCTTGAAGATCACGTTGTCATTTTTTTAAAATCTAGAATTTGTACTTAATCGAACTCTGAATTGCCATATTTTTTTAAGAAAACTATGTATCTAGTTAATAAAACAATGTTTTTAAAATTAGTGCGCTTCTTTTATATTCTTTTATTATGTCAACATCTTTAGAATTTTATGAATTTCATAAAATTAATTTGTATTATTACAAACCGCCACTGATAATATGAAATTTCAAGTCACTACGCCAATGCAATAAGAAATATGTCAAGCATTTGACATGACAAAGGTCATAACCTAATTTTTTTCATGCGGGTTCAGATGGTTCAAGAAGCCGCATACGTTAAGTTACTAAAACGGCTGGTACCTCTAAATAGGTATTAATTTTACTATACATGTAATTTTGTTATTTGCACATTTGTGACGTAGAGCTCATGAGAAAATCCAACTACTCTACATGTCAAACATACCAATGTGGAATTAGGGGTAGAAACGATTTGGCCCTAAATGAAACAAAGTCAGAATAGCTCAAATATCAATTATTCCATATAAATAAAAAAATTACGTGGTACTAAATGAAATATTATCATAAAAATGTAAAACTGGCATATTGCACATGTGTAAGAATTATTCTTATTAAAATACGTGAGATGTTTTTAAAAACTTTTTCTATTTTAGTCTATTTAATATAAAAACTAGACATTTTATATAAAAAACACGATTACAAATTCCATCCTTTCTTGCAAAATTTATAAAAAAAGAATGATTCAGTGCCGGTTAAAGTAATACTTGGAAAAAAAACATACGAGAGTTGTTTAATAATTAGTTTGTTAACTCTTCGACACAATATGTTTAGCAAACAAGGAGATGACACGATCGCTTACTACTCAACGAACTAGCCACAACTATTCTAATATCTGTACAGGCGTGCCGAAGTGACTCAGACACGCGCTCAGGTCTACTCGCCTACGAAGTTGAGAAGTATGCCGTCACACAAGCACCGGTATACCGGATCGTGTGTGCCGGGCCTAATAAGCAGCTCATTATAATGATGTAGACATTATTAGTAATATAAACGTAAGCCGGAAGATTTTAACTCATTCGAGATATGTCGAGCAAACAAGAGGATAACGCTGTCGCTCACTACTCAAGGAACTAGTCACAATTATCCTAATAACTGTACAGGCATTCCGAAGTGACTCAGACACGCGCTCAGGTCTACTCGCCAACGAAGTTGAGAAGTTTGCCGTCACATAAGCTACGGTATACCGGACCGTGTGTGCCGGGCCTAATCAGCAGTTCATTATAATGATGTAGACATTATTAAAGTCTATTTCAGAAAGGTATAGGGTAATAAAATGGGGAATTCCGTCCAGTTCGGCTCAATTTCGGTGTCGGCCATAGGCGTAGGCCTTTGGCACACTATTTTCAGTGTTTGTGAATGGATAACAATAGGCTAAGCCCATATATTGACCCCAACCCGGGTGGTACTACCTGCACTCGATAAAAAGAAAGAATTTTACAATGAAATCAATGCCAAACTATGAAAGTGGCTTAAATATTCGTTGGGTCACTCTGTGCTCCCTTTGCATACCTAATGCGGTTTTATTACTCTATACCTTTCTGCAATAAACTATAGTAATATAAACGTAAGCCGGAAGATTTTAACTCATTCGAGACATGTCGAGCAAACAAGAGGTTGACGCTATCGCTCACTACTCAATGAACTAGTCACAACTATCCTAATAACTATACAGGCGTTCCGAGGTGACTCAGACACGCACTCAGGTCTACTCGCCTACGCAGGTGAATAGAATTGAATTTCGATACTTCTGCTGCCGCTACGCCTGTGCTGGCACACACGCTCCGGTATGCCGGAACGTGTGTGTGGGGCCTAATAAGTAGCTAGTAGACATTATTAGTTTTAGATGAAAAGTGTTGAAAGACAAGGTAGTTATTTCTCAGAACAATATGTAAATATTTCATCCAAAATACTTTTTTAATTATTATTATTATTCCAAAGGGCAATGCTCGTGCTTGGAAACAATCATCATTATATTATAGTAACTATATATTTATTGAATTATCTTAAAAATTCCAATTAGCAAGTTTATTAACAATAACAACTAATTAAGTTTATGTATAAAGGCTAAAGAAATTAATTATTTTTAAGGTTGTTTTTTTTTCGGACATCATTTTTTGTTCTATCTATAGACTGTATACTAATGTTATTGGGTAATAAACAAGCATAATAGGTCATTTTAATCAACTGTTTTTGAGAGTGGTTGAATGTGGTTCAATTATTTTCATTTGAATGTAAAATTTACAGTATTCTTTTCACCACTTCAACATAAAGTTAATTATTTTACTGGTTAATGATTCATATGTGTAATATAGAGACAATTTGGTGAAAATCAACCTAAAATTGACATAACTTTCCAGAGTTTTCCAAACAATCGCTAATATTTCCCTTCGAGATATTCGATCATTTATCAAATGTCTCAAATTTGCGAATAATTAATTTTGAAATGTATTTTTCAGACAAAGAAAATTGATCCTAATTTCTTAAAAATCCAGATCATTTAACGCTTAATTTGAACGCTGCAATCGCTCTAGCGATTTTAACGGGCGAACTGTTCGCAGTTATTTACTTCCACATGCCCAGCACCAACTATTTTCTTGCGTTTTAGATTGGTATGACTTTTAAATAAACGTTGATCCCAACTTCTTCAAAATTCAAAACAACTTAAGCTTAATTCCGCCGCACTTCCGCATCGCTCTAGCGATTTACTGTACGAACGAATCTTTCGTGGCGAAAAATACAGCAGACCTAGTCTCTGCCTCGGGTTAGTGGTTTCGCGCGTCTCACTCGGGAAACATGTATGAAGCTGCAAAAATAACGTTGTTTTCTGATGAAGACACAGAACAGAAGACATTGTCGTGGACCCTGTACACTTGTCGCTGCTCGATCTGAGAGTTTCTTATAAGTTTGATTGTTCGAAGAAATTTTTCTGAACGATCATTTGAACGCTGCACCGCTCTAGCGAATTTAACGCGGCGAACTAGTCGTGGATAACTACTTGAAGAGCACGTCCTTGACCAAATATTTATTGGAAGTTTTTTTCTATTCAAATTAAGTTCGTACACCTATAAATATTATAGAAATAAAATTCAATAGCTGTTGCGTGTATGAAAATTAGAAACATCATTTCGATGATTCATTTAAAAGTTAAAACAAACACGCAACAATTTTTTTCACAATTCGTCCACAAAAAAGACAACTATATCGACGCGATTTTCTATCGACATTTTTCCGATAAAAAAAATATAAAAACTTTCACATAATAACCATCGGTTAAAAGGTACTTTCTCTTCAAATACTACCATTTAAGAATTCATTTTGTATCCCGCAAATATTTTAAAGCAAACAACTTTCGACAAACAACAAAAAATTCAAACGAGAAAAAAAACGGAAGAAGCATCTTGCAAAACATAAAATAACAAAGCAAAAATAAATACATAAAAAAAGCACAACATATAACATATTAATAGGTTAATTTAATTTTTGAAATACTTACCAGTGCTGTATTTTTCCATGCCGGGATAACGGACACATTTGGCAGGATTGATTTCCATTGCGTTAAAAAGATCCGCTATAAAGACTAGAAGATTTTGTTTCATGGACCTAGAAAATAATAAAGTTTTTTAATAGTGACCTATTTTTGCTACTAAGGATCATCTTCGACGCCTAAGAGAAAAAATTCTTCCTTATTTCCTGGTATTCCTACCCAATAGGGTCTTTAAGGCAGAGAGGCATCGAGGAACCAATAATAAACTGGATGGACTATGTTTTGAGGAAGTATGATAAATGGCAATATATTAGAGGATACATTGGTAGCTCGGGTAGATAGAACATGCCCACAAGGGAAAATTCTGTCTCCTTTATTAAGGAATCTAATGAGAGATGAGCTATTAGAACTCCTGAAAAAGAGCTGACACAGAACCCTGGGATATGCTTAATCATCATGGATATAGAATACAGGAGCTTCTAGACTTGGTAAAAACATGGTTACGATTGAATTTACTGTTTGGACCCTTACTTTGTGGAATCTACTCATATTAATATTATAAATGAAACTAACTGTTTCTAATTAATTCCACTATTTAATTACAAAATTTATGAAGATTATTAAAGGATATTGATAATTATTTCGATATTGACATATCATCGTCAGAATGATATGTCAATATCGAAATAATTATCAATATCCTTTAATAATCTTCATAAATTTTGTAATTAAATAGTGGAATTAATTAGAAACAGTTAGTTTCATTTATAATATTAATATGGTTACGATTGTTGATTAGTCCTAATAAAACCACCATAATCGCATTTAGCCGTAGGAAAAAAGGGAGCGACTAGGACCTCCAGGACTACAAGGAGAAATTGTAGAAATTAAGGGAGAGCTCGAGTATCTTGGGATATGAAATTACTCAAAACTTTCGTTTAATTAACATTTGGAAAAAGTATTAAGGAAAGCAGAGACCACACTATAATGCCTCTCGTATAATAACAGATCATCAGTTATTAATCAGACCTACCGCTTCCTTGGAAAAAAAAGGGGATTTCATGTCAAGCTTTATTGGCTGACTGATAAAGATCTCGGTAACATTAGACCGATGGGTCTAAAACTGCAAAAAAGCAGGTGGCAGCTACAGCCATGCACTAGGGCAATCAGGTCCATATAATGGCAGACATTCAGTCGGCACTTAAGGCCATGTTAAGCCAGAATAGTATGGGAAGAACTGAAGATGACAGCCAATAACGTCAAGATGACCTGGTTATCAGGTCCCCAGGTTAAGTGTATCGAGGGCAATGAAAAAGCTGTCGAACTTGCAAAAATAGGTTCCTGGTGTATACAGCTTGAACATGAACAGATTCTTGGTGGTATGCCAAAAACCGTAATACGAAGATCCGTATGGAACTGGATCAGAGAGCGACATAAAAATTACTGGGTAAACATCCTAACAGTGGCGGCTCCTCGAAGGAGGCTTGGCCTCCTCACCAATTTATCCAGCAAATAGCAATTACTGATCAATTTTGACAATTATTGACCATTTTTGACAATTATTGATCAATTTTGAGAACTTTTGACAATTTTCCCAAAAATTATTGACAATATTTGGCCATTTTTCAAAATAATGATAATTTTTAACCATTATTGGACAGTTTTTGACAATAAATTTCCATTTTTGACAGTTTTTAACAATAATCGACAATTTTTAACAAATTTTGACCATTTTTTCAAAATTTTTCAAAAAACTTGACAATTTTTGACAATTATCAACTATTTTTCAGAATTTTGAGAATTTTTGAACATTTTTGACAATTTTTCAAATATTTTGACAATTTTTAACGATTTTTGTCAATTATTGACCATTTTTCGACAATTATTGACCATTTTTCGACAATTATTGACCATTTTTGACAATTATTAATCAATTTTGAGAATTTTTGACAATTTTTCAAATATTTTGACAGTTTTTAACGATTTTTGACAATCTTTGACAATTTCTCTAAAAGTTTTGACAATGATTGATAATTTTTTGACAATTTTTGACCATTTTTAACAATTATTGATCAATTTTGAGAATTTTTGACAATTTTTCAAATATTTTGACAGTTTTTAACGATTTTTCACAATTATTGACCATTTTTCGAAATTTTTGATAATTTGTCTAAAAGTTTTGACAATTATTGAACATTTTTGACAATTATTGATCAATTTTGAGAATTTTTTACAAGTTTTCAAATATTTTGACAGTTTTTAACAATTTTTGACAATTATTGACCATTTTTCGAAATTTTTGACAATTTTTCTAAAAGTTTTGACAATGATTGACCATTTTTTGACAATTATTGATCAATTTTGAGAATTTTTGACCATTTTTGACAAGTTTTCAAATATTTTGACAGTTTTTAACGATTTTTAAAAAATGTTGACCATTTTTAACCATTTTTCAAAATTTTAACAATTATTGACCATATTGACTGTTTTTAAAAATTAGTGACAATTTTTGACCCTTTTTGGACAGTTTTTGACAATAAATGTCTATTTTTGACAGTTTTTAACAATAATTGACAATTTATGACCATTTTTTCAGAATTTTTTACAATTATTTACAATTATAGACCATTTTTCCAAATTTTTGACTATTTTTGACCATTTTTTCAAAATTTTTGACAATTTTTCAAGAAACTTAACAATTTTCGACAATTATCAACTATTTTTCAGAATTTTGACAATAATTGTCCATTTTTGAAAGTTTTTGACAATTTTTCGAAAATTTTGACTATTTTCCCAAAATTTTGACAATTGACCATTTTTACAAAAATTGGACAATTTTTTCAAAATTTTTGCAATTTTTGACTATTTTTTCAAAATTTTGACAATTTTTCAAATATTTTGACAGTTTTTGAAAATATTTTACAATTATTAACCATTTTTCCAAAATTTTGACAGTTTTTAACAATAATTATTGACCATATTTCAAAATTTTAAATAATTTTTAACAATTATTGACCATTTTTGACAATCATTGACTAATTTTTGACAATTATTGACCATTTTTAACAAAAAGTTTCGACAATTTTTGATAATTATTGACCATATTTGACAATTTTCTAAAACTTTTGAGTTTTTGACAATTTTTCAAAAATTTTGACCATTTTTTAAAAAATTTGACAATTTTCAACAATTATTGACCATTTTTGACAGTTTTTTTGACCATTTTCTCAAAATTTTGACAATTTTTTACCATTTTTCAAAAAATTTGACAATTTTCAACAATTTTTATGTCCAGCCTCCTCTCTTAAAAAGTCGCCACTGCAGCCCAAGACAAATACATGGGAAAAAAGTGTTATATACTTTCCCCACCCACATACATTATAAAAGACAGAATATGTCACTTATCCACTAATTAATATAAGGTAATACAAAAAAAGCTACCTACGTTATGTTTAAAATAATTTAATAAAATACAAAAATCTACGACTCACTCTCTCATATAGGTAACATCCTCTGGCATTAAATGGAAGATAGAGGCCGACAAACATCTGCAACAGAAATCTTGTACCAGTTGAAGATTGTAGATACTATCTTGTACGGATGGAACATGGGATATCCTAATATCGGTCCAAGTTAATTCGTCGGGACAGTAATATGCAATAAGGGCTGCCAAACCCACCCCGTCGCACAAGTCTTTTAGCTCTCTCAATTGCGGAAATTCGGGCACCTTCAATTTTTCACCCTTTATACGGGAAAATCAAAAACGTTAAAATCAAACTGGCGCAGTTTATAGGATACTTACTTCTCCGCCGTTCGGTACTCTACAACCCGTTTCTTGTTCTATCCTCATACGTAGAGCATCGCAAGCGTGAGATACCCAGAATAGTAACTGGTCTACAGCGTTATCGGAGATAGTCGGGGCGGGTATTTTGCCGTGGTTGAACCTGTGGACGGCGGAAATGATCCTATCCACTGTTACTACTTCTTTTGTGTATAAGTTCATTATCATTTCTATTACAGCCATATGAGAAGACTGAAAAAAGATAAATTTAACGGTATTCGAGTCAAATTTTTTTAAAAACATTTCAGCAAAAATTTGTGAATGGAGAATTGTGAAAAGCGAAGGAGACGAAAAAGTGTGAAAATTTATTTGTAATAATGTCCTTCTATCAGCAGCGTACAATAACAATTGTAAAAGGGATTAATTTTATTTTTATTTTTGTTTTTGTCAGCAATAAAGTATATTTTACAATATTTGACTAATAGTAAAAGTTTTTTTAAAAGTCCACATTGTACAGTAAACATTAACAGATCCGTAGTCGGTAAAATTTAGATACTTAAACTAAATATTATTTTACCAGCCAAATATTTCAGTTGTAAAATAATCACACTATTAGGCATTATCTTTTCGCTTTTCGACGAAACGATACTGTGCTATTAGGTATGTTCCAGCTGGTATTTAGGAACCGTTCTGGAATCGTATCGAGTACTGTATATTGCGCACACTCGAATTAGGGATGGACTCATCAACTTTATCACCCCTTCTAGAAGGTAGTTTTTGTACCGTTCCAAGAACGATACTATAATCAGTTGGAACGCGAAAGAAATACAGTACTTGCGCGAACGATACCTAGAACGGTTCTATCGCCAATTTGGAACGAACCTATTGTTATCGGATTGAAGTTAAAACGAAATATCTTGGGATGGAGTATACCTAGGTCAATTTTTTTTACTTACCATACGAAGAGGATTGGTTTGAATCAACGTCGTTTCCGTAAGCTGTCCATCCTCGTTACCATAAACTCCTTTTCTATTTAGGGTTTGTAAAATGGCCAGATGATTGAGATTATGGTAATTTGGATCCGAATAGATATTGCCGAGGGCCAAGCAGTAAATATCGGCGTTTGCCAGACCCCCGGCTATTTGGGGTTTTAAATGTTCTTGATTCTGAAATAAAAAAAGTTAATGCAATTATTGGAATCGCGCCTGCTTCGAAGTACTATTGGTTAATTGACCTACGACATCTTTAGTTCACAACGACTAATCAGAAGCAGTACTTGAACTTTAGGACTGTGCTATTATAAGTGAAAGATTATCAAAATTACGAGTAATGATTTTATTATTGACTTTAGAGAATTCTATAAATGTCTTTACTAACCTCGTGATCCCGGTAGAATGGGTCCCTTAAATTTTCCGGAATTTTGTTGTTGAACGCTTTGGAAAGGAGCCATTTCATCGACGCCTTTTGTTTGGCCTGTAACAAAAAAAAGAACAAAATCAAATTTATGAAAAATTCGGAAAATTTCAAACGATAAAATAACATTTTCTAAAGTTATCTCTTGAATCACCCATTATACTTTGATCTTTTTTTTTGAGAACTGTAAGTCAATTCTTCTGTAGCAGTACTGCGCAAGAAATTTTGGAAGAAACGTGGATTTTTAGGATGGACAGATGATGTATGTATGTATATTGGGGTGACATTTACTGAGATCTAAAAGATCTATTGTACCCCCTTACTTCTACGTAGTTCCTCAGGAAAGTCTTCTATTAGCTCATTTAGACCTATTTCCCTGAGGAATTTTAGGATATCTGCAGGCCTTAACTTAGGTAAATGTCCCTCTTCTATGCAGTAATCTCCCAGGTGTTGTACCTTAGTATTCTGAATTGCTCTGCAATTCCCAAGAATGTGGATGGAGGTTTCTTCTTCCTCCACTATTTTGAGCTTTTTCAGGTGCCCATTCAGGCGACAATGTCCCGTTGGGATCCCAATTAAAACTCTTAGTGCAGTTTTACTTTAACTTATGCTTTCATTTGATCTCAACAGGTTGTAGTCACCCAGAAGAATCTTTGATTGTCTAATTCCTACTAGATCTTTCCAATGGTCAGATCTTCTTCCAACATTACATTGGAGCTGAAACCGCAAAAGGGTTCCGGCCCCCAAAAGGGTGTTTCAGTCCCCCTCTTTGCTAGTTAATTTCCTTCAATTCCAGTGTGTCCTGGAATCCACATTAAGGTGACTATATTGTTCTCGCCTAGTTCATTGAGTTTGCCTAGGCATTCCCACACCATTTTGGAACTGATTACACAAGAGCTCAGTGCTTTAATAGCTGCTAGACTATCCATTTGCCTTCTATATCCTTTTTCAATATTGAACTGGGCACACTTTCTTATAGCGTGAGTTTCCTCATGAAAGATACTTGGGTTTTTCCCAAGCTTTCAGAGTATTTGGTTCCTGGACCGTACACTCCTATCCCAGTTCCTTCTATTGCTTTTGAGCCGTCTGTGTACTATTGAATGGCATTCTTTCCAAGTTTCTCTCGTCGTCAATAGGCTAGTTCTACTACTCCATAAGTGATAATTGGTCTCACTATGGCAGTGTACATCCAGCTCAGGACAGATGATAAAAATATGGCAATATAATACTGTATATAGTTTTTAAAAGTAACCAAAAAGCTGGCAACTACCATGATAACGACTACTTTTTTGACATTTTTTTGACTCTGTACTGTTTATGATAAATGATATTCGCAGATGTATTTCTCATAGTAGTTGTAAACTTTTTAGAAATGCTATCTAACTTTAAAATATGAATATGAAACGTATTGTGAACTGCTTCGAACTTGGAAAGTTGAAAATAACTTTTATCGATTTTACCGTTAGAAATTTATTTCATCTTTATTTGAACCAAGCCTTCATTCAATGCAGATGAAACTACAGAAAACACGTTTTGTTGAGTGTAAAAGGCGTAGTTAACTATGCGGTGCTGCATTCGTTTTTTTTTTTAAGGAAGGGTCCACTTTGTGTAATTAATTATCTAACTTTGAAACGATTTCACTGTTAAAGGCAAAATAAGAAAGTCAATTTTTCTTCTTTGGATTTTAATTTGGAAATATCAAGTGATAGTAAAATTTGAATTTCTTATAGTCACATTTGATGTAGATTACTGAAAAGATTTAATATTTTTGGAAAAAAAAATACCGATTTATGCAAAACTAGTCGGATTTATGCGACGAGTGAAAAGCGACAACGAACTTTGGTTTAATTGGTATGTATATATTGAACTCGACTCATAACGTATTCTGGCCATAAAAGGAATCGAAATTTCCGTTGAATCTGAATATAATTTACATAAATAAAATAACTATTTGATACTGATAAATTTTTAATGGTCAATGTGTTTGTTATCACCTTGAATGTGTATCCCAAACAGAAAAATACCACAAAAAATGGAAAATATAGACAAGTAAATAAAAAAATACTTAAACAAGTGAAAACATGAATTAATTCAAGCGTTAAAAAAGTATGTAAATAAAGTTTTGAAAAATTTGCTCATACCGCATCTCGAAAGTGTTCATAAAATGAACAGCGATTGAAAAATAATATTGTAATGTTTTTCGTATTTATTTAAATAGTTTTTACTTGTGGGAATAAATTATACACACTTCTATGGATAATTACTATTGATTTATTTATAGAAACACACACCGTATTAAACTTAATTTATATACAAACACACTTCACTTAATGACTACTAATTTATTTACACTCGGTATAATAGTTCTAATTTTTTTTACCACTTGAATATTACACTATTTAATTCACTGTCCGATTACTTCTGTGAACTCTCTATGAACTAAGTTTGTAATATCTTTTTATAACTGTCAACTCTCTCAAAAACTCGCGTATATATAGTCTTTATCAATTCTCGAAAATTCTTGAATTTTCCACGCTCCTCATATGCGTAAACAAAACGACCTTCCTAGAATGTTCTAGAAAGCGCATTCGCCAAAATTTATAGTTGGGTCGGCTTTGAGTTGGTGACTTCGTAACAATATATATAAAGTCAGTTTGAGCGGCCGCCATTTCTAATTTTCAAAATTTAAAAACACCAACTTTTTCAGAAACATTCTTTTCTCTCTATTTCCTTAAATTGTCACCTTGATTTTGTCATTTTTATTATATTTGCCGCTTGAATAAACAGGTGCGTGACGGCAGCACCCCCAAATTCGAATTTTGCAACGTTAGCCCACATTTGCCCAACCAATAAATTATTTTGCCCACCCTCCAAAAAAAAGTTATAGGCAAAACTAATTTTTCTAAAAAAATTAGTTCCAGCACCCCCGTCTTTGAATTTGGCAAAAAGCTTGATGCAGTTGGATTGCCCAAGTTTTGCCCCCATTTGCCCATCCAATAAATTTTTTTGCCCACCCCCCCAAAAAAAGTTATGAACAAAACAAATTTTTCGAAAAAAAAATTTTTTTCCGAATTTCACAGAAAACTGCACGCAGTTGGATTGCCCAATGTTAGTCCATATTTGCCCAACCAAAAAATTATTTTTCCCACCCTCCGAAAATAAGTTATGGGCAAAACTAATTTTCCTAAAAAATTATAAAAAAAAAGAAACTTTTTACGTAAATTTTCCTCTTTTTTCTTCCTCTTCTTCTTCTTTTTCTTCCTCCTCCTCCTCTTCTTCTTCTTCATCTTCTTCTTTTCGAGTTTCTCGGGGAAGGAGTTTTCCTTTTCGGGAACTGATTGCATTTTCGGAATGGCCGTACCCGAAAACCCCTTTATGCAAAGTAAATAAATCTAACCTAACAAAACCTAACCCCAACCTTAGTTAGATTTGAAAAAGTTGGGCGATCCAACTGCGTATAATTTTCCGTAAAATTAAAATTTGATGGCGTACCAAGAAAAATCCAATTCTGAAAAATTTATTTTGCCCATAACTTCTTTCTTGGAGGGTGTGCAAAAAAAGTTATTTGTTGGCAAATATGGACTAACATTGGGCAATCCAACTGCGTGCAGTTTTCTGTGGAATTCGGAAAAAAAACTTTTTTCGAAAAATTTGTTTTGTTCATAACTTTTTTTGGGGGGGTGGGCAAAAAAATTTATTGGATGGGCAAATGGGGGCAAAACTTGGGCAATCCAACTGCATCAAGCTTTTTGCCAAATTCAAAGACGGGGGTGCTGGAACTAATTTTTTTAGAAAAATTAGTTTTGCCTATAACTTTTTTTTGGAGGGTGGGCAAAATAATTTATTGGTTGGGCAAATGTGGGCTAACGTTGGGCAATCCAACGGCATAAGGTTTTTTGCAAAATTCGAATTTGGGGGTGCTGCCGTCACGCAGCATGAATAAACACAATTTCAAATTGTTCAACAATTTTTGAAAAATAACGGGTTGCAAAAAAAATTCTACTTTTATCATGGTGTAAGATTTCCCACAATTTTGATGTTCACCATGTTTTTGTGCGAGCAAAACTGAAAGAGACTCCAATTTCGAGTGCTCTACATTGTGGTTGCAAGCTGCGTCGTAAGCTTCACCGGAATTTAATCTAGAATTTAGGAAAATTAGAGGTCGATATGTCTTCGATTAGGGACATAATATTTCATAGATGTCAAAGATAATAGTTTAATACTATTATAACGCTTTACAAAGTTTTTGAAAAATATTTTTCAAAAAACAGAGACCGTTCACTAAGAAGCAACAACTACTTCTCGGGCTTTATGCCCCGACAGACATTGAATTACACTTCTAAGTTAAGCTTAAGGGTTCGTATATCTGCAAGATATAACCAACCATTCTGGTTTGTAATTTCGGCGAATTTGCGCCTCATCAGTACAAGGTAGATGTCATCCGTCCAGAAGCCCTGAGAGCATAATCCTGGACTGGAGACATGGCTGAAACCACATCAATACATTAAACCCAGTAAATGAAATGCTAAGAATGCTTTAACATCGACATCCCCACATCTAACTACAAACCAAAATTATATATTGACAAAAAACCGAGCAAAAAACCATCTCGATTTTTTAGTTATTTAAAAATATCGATATATCGAGAATTCGATATTTTAAAAAATATCAACAGCCCTAGTGTCAGCTATAAGAAGAGCTCATTATAAATTCAAAAACGTGTCTGAAACACTTCAGGGTGATTCAAAGAATTAAACAGAATTGTAAGCGCTTCTTCATGTAAATAAGTGTTCAGTTAGCAACTTTCGCTAGATTCTTCCTGTATAGTGAACCGCAGGTAGCGAGGACATAGAACCCTAATACCATTACCATTCAAATATATTTAGAAGTGATAAATTTGCCGTGACAGTGCAGTGTAGTTGGGTAAAAATAAGATCCTATTAGGTATTTTATTATAGATGTATTTTATTACAATATTTATTTCATTTATATAAGTTTAAATATCCTATTTATTGTCCATATTTATTCGCTTTTGGAGAATTGAGATACAATTGATTTATTTTACCCTGCCCAAATTCCATCGTCCGCCTATGGTTTATTGCGGTTTTAGGGTCACTTACCTGAAATCAATATGATAGAAATATATTATAGAGCTTGTTACGTTTGTATTGTGTTTATGTCAAATTGGTTTTAAAGTTCGGTACGGTCCTGTATTTTAGATTTATCGACATTCTATTACCTCTCGAGGCCATGAAAGCAGTTCTGCAAAAACTCCAGAAATTCTCTATGTAGATAAACACACTTGTGTCATAGAAATGATGTAGACTTGTCCAATTGCGAGATATTTTAATATGTTTATACAGGGTGATTCATAAGTATTATTTGGATCAAAATATGGCGATAAGATAAAATATTGTTGTGGAAAAAGATACAGGGCGTTAAATTTGGAATTTTTCATTAATTTTTTTGCTAATAATTTCACTGTCGATTTATCAATTGTTATTAAAATCGGCACAGGGGCATAACTTTAAACAAAGAATATTATTTAACATTTTGCAACAGGGGGCGCCACGTGAATGAGTCCTGATATTAGAAAAAGATGGGTGAGCAGTCAAACTGACTAAATCAAACAAAATTCAGGGTGTTTTTACAGGGTAGTCCGTAAGTAATGGTCCAAAGTGAAATGGAAGATTCTTAGCCTGAAAATATTACAATCTGGCGCAACTTGCTTTAATAAAATATTGTTAATAAAAAAGATACAGGGTGGCAAAGTTGAAATGTAAAAATTGTTTTTTCTTAGTTATTTGAAAGATTTTGGATATACAAACGTAAAAATTTGAAGAGCCTGAGAAATCATAATATCATATCCGTTTCGATGTATTTTCTAGAGGGCGCCACATGAGCTGTTGTTGGTGTAACAGTGCGCTTAACTTTTTTATTATTAACGCTATCTCCCTTTTTATTGAAAAATATTAAAATGCCTTATACTATCATTAGTCTCAAAGTTTGCAAGTTTTCGAGATATTTCGCATTTCGCATTTTAAAAACCCTCTACATAATTTTCATTTTATTTATTAGTATTTGACGTATTAATAAGCAACCATTATGAACTCAATAACTTTTTATCAAGAAAAAAAAAGAACAATTTATTCAAAAATAAAACAACAAAATTCAAATATTATTTCACAGTAATTGTTCAATATGTCCGCCATTTATCTCGATACATTTATCAATGCGTTTCATGAATAATCGCCTAATAATAAATAATGTCATTGGCGTAAAAAATGTTTTTGCTTCTCTGGGTCAAAATAATTAGAATCGTAATTTTTATGATGTTCATTAATTCTTTTCTTGAAGGTTCTTCCTGTTTGGGCTACATACATATTTTCGGACAATATTTACATGTTTAATGGATTTAAACGATTATATATTAATTTTTAGAATTTCCTAGTGCCTGTACTCTGTTCAAATTCCAGAGACCACCGATGTAAACAAACACTAACGCACGACACACGTCCGTCCTCGTGACGGATGTCCTGCCATCGAACAAAAATTATCGTTAGTACAGAAAACTTTTGACGCTGTCAAAGTGACAATTGAACAGTGGTGCACGCGATTTTTTATGCATAAATTAAATTGTCGAGTAACAAGCTTTACCAATATTGAATTATTTTATTTATTTTTAAACATAAAATTTACCATTTGACTGTTTGCCATTAGAGAAATGTTTACATTTTGAAGTGCGGAAATGTTAGTGCTACAAACAGTGGTGCATAAAGTTGTTTACTGTAAACCAAAATAAATTAAAAAATAAAAAGGAAACACGTGCAGTCGAACGAGATTTACAGTAGATGTATTGATGCGTTAATGTCGTATATACAGAGCATTTCAATGAAAACTATCCACCCCACTTAATTCAGAAGACGTCAAAAATCATATAAAGGGGGACGTTTTTTTGCTCATCCCCCCTATGGTCGCCACTCCCAATTTTATAAATTATTGCATTGTTGGATTTACCTCTAAAAGAGGTTTACAAAAATGGGGGGTTAAAGTTATAACGTCTACATATGAGCAAAAAGACGTCCCCCTTTATATGATTTTTTTTTCATTTTTTCATAAAAGTGATGCCTTCAGAATTATGTGGAGTGGATAGTTTTCATTGAAATACACTGTATAGTGTGTCAATTTTAAAACTTTATCTTTTATGTAGTTTTAATTCACCCCTCCATCCTAGAAACGGTTTTAATATTTTTGCTGTTTTTTAAATTGACCCACTGTATATTAAAATAAGAAAACGAATTTGGTTTCAAAATAAATCGTTTATTATGAGTATTTAGTACACGTTTATTGGTTGTCATTATAAAGATGATGTAAACTGACTTCAGCCGGTTAAGAGTAATAAATAAATTGAGTACAAAGGAAGATCAATGTATTATGAGGAATTTAAATTGTAATAGTTTCATATACAAAAGATGTGTGGGTAATTTAATAAGTATTCTTTGGAAATAATAGAGTTACCTTCGGCAAAATATAAGTTTTAAAAATTTTTTATTGGTTAACTAAGGTCACGTGCATAAAATTGAGGTCCTTAGACTAGATTGTTATTCGGTTGTGTAGGCGATATCCACCTTTCATGTAATTATCTCATTGAGAATAATTTAAAGCTTTTGATAGTAACTAATTTACATTTTGTGATGTTATTTAATTTTGATTGGGTCTAGTGTTGTTTGGGGTGAAATTTGACAAATAATAAATGTAGGTTCCTGCTATGCGCCAACCTGTAGAGAAAAACATTTTTAAATTGATTCTATAATACGCTATAATTTCGATCAAAATTATGATTTATCTATAAAGTCATTTAATTCCTAAAAAATCAATGATCATCTGCTAATTTTGTTCTTTTCTCTCACAATTGTTTCAACAATTAATTAGTTAAATAATGAGAAACTACGTTAGTTTCAAAACTTGACTAAAATTTGAAATGTTGAAATTTTATATATTTTAAACAATGGACATTTTCATATTTCTTTTTCCTGCGAATTTGTACATTTGAGATTTTTAATCAACGGAAGTAGGTGCTGATTAGGTGCAAATTCCATGGTTATTACTTGTTTATGCTTAAAATTTATTTTTAAATCGTAGAAATTTCAAAAATTGTGAAATCCAACTTCAAGGTTATATACCGGTCAAAAATATTGTATAAATGAACATCTTTTAAAATCATATTTACCTACTTTCCAGTCAATATGCTCCAACTCAACTTAACCTTCTTTAGATTAATTACAAAAACTTGAATAAATATGTGTAAGCCTACTTTAAAATGGATTTATGCATCTACCATGTACTGACGAGTTCTCAATTTTAACTGTAAATTGACAGAATTGATTGATTGACCCAATGATCAACATGTCATTTGATACGGAATGGCAATTCATTTTTGGAAAAATTAAAGACCCGCCCGGAAAAATAGCAAAAGTTATTAATTATTTAGTAAAAATAAAAAAAGTTTTTGTTTTCAGTAGTAATAACCCAAGGACATTGATAATTGTTCGAAAAAAGAGTCCAGTCACGGGACTGCCGACAGAAGTGAAAACACTGATAAATGAATCCCTTTTAAAAATTTTATCGTACGCCCATCGTAAATGGAATTTTTTACAAAAAAAAATACTACACAAGGTTTTAGATCTTTTTACTAAAAAATTTGTGGAAGATTCAGAATTTATAGAGAAAAATCCAAAAAACAATATTTTTTCACCATGACCACTATTTGAACAAATATTTTATTTGAAAAATAGTTAAATACTTTATATTCAACATGAATTTTTTCAAAATTCATGTGAAATACAAATTATATGATATTTTTTCGAGAAGGGGAAGGTAATAAATATGTATGTATATAGATAGATAGTCATAAATATCAAATAATTTGTATTCCACATGGAGTTTTCCAAAAAGGGGAAGGGAATAAATAAGTATGTATATAGATAGACATATATTTTTCGAGAAGGGGAAGGGAATAAATATGTATGTATATAGATAGACATATTTTTTCGAGAAGGGGAAGGGAATAAATATGTATGTATATAGATAGATATAAATATCAAATAATTTGTATTCCACATGAAGTTTTCCAAAAAGTTTTTGTGCCGAATTAGCATAATTAGGAATAACATATCTTTTACAAATAATACTCATAACAATAGTTTTCATTATTCAATTCATCATCGCTTCCCGGCCAACTGACACCGATCAAAGTGTAACTATCTATAACAATATCAGAAAATAAGAAACAGAAAACAAATAAGAAAATAGTAAATAGAAATAACCTCAATTATTTAATTGTAATGACAATCAATAGTTTTCTTCATAATCCAACAAATATCGCTTCCCGACCAACTAACACAGATCAAACTGTAACTAGAACCAAACCTAACCTAACTTACATGAACAAAATGAAACTCACCTTTATGGTTAATTTTCAAAACTTTCGATATCTCCGTAAGTATACCTTATGTATTCTTAACTTGTAGAGAGAATGTTTTAATTGTAATTTCAAATATAGGTCATATCTACGAATTATTTTACCTTAAAGTTCATGAATGATGATTCCTTTTATATTCTTGTTCCAGGTTCAAATATTTTTCGATTTGATCCTCTCTTCTAAATATATTCAAGCATTAGATGTCTTAAAATGTCTATAAATAATAAAGAGCTCGTGACCTTTGATACAGTTGTTTCTCGAAGTAGGTATTCTCAGGTACGCAAATGAAGCTTCAATTTATGAATTTTCAAAGATTTACTCTCCACTTCTCCTGACATATATTGTCACTTTGACAATGGATACACTCCTTCGGTTATGCAAATTGGAAATTTTTTTTTTTTTAAATAAAATGATCGAATCTTATCTTACCACACAGCTTAAATATTTCTGATCATCACGACGAAATTTTATTTTAATAATTTCTTGTAATTTGTTTTAAAAAAATCGTGGAGAAAAGATTAACGTCTTCAAGCTGACGGTTAAATTTTTTGTCCCCTTTGACAGCTTTTTCTATCAAAATGTCAAATGAATATTTTCAATATTTAATTTTATTCCAGATTTTATCCTTGTTAACTCCTATAATTATGCTAATTTAATTTTTCAATTCTCTAGAGTATTAATTATTATCACCTATTATAATTTAAGATACTATAGCCCGTTCAGTATTAAAACCGTTGCACGTCACATCTGTCATAACTGTACTATGTTGCCAAGCCCTTGAAATAATATGAGAATCTAGTATATGTCAAATGAAGTTTATCAAATATTCTAGGTTAGGTTTAGATATTGAAGGTTATTGCGTGCAAAGAAACTTCGACTTATTTCAGTTACATACAGAGATGTTACATATAAAACTTTAATTTGTATGTTAACCGTACAGCACTAAGAAATTCTTATTTTAAAAACTATGGAATTATTTTTAGCACTAAAAAGGTATGTATGGGATAGTTAACATTTTTATTTGTATGTTTATACCACACACTTAATTAGTTAGAAGTTATGGAACTATTCTAGTATTTAAAATGCATGTATGTATAAATAGTATCAAGGAAAAAATATTCTCTAATATAATTTTTAGGTTACAATTACCTAAGTTAATGTTGGCTTCTAAAATGTTGTCACTACAATATGAAAGATTGATGTAAGGTTTACAGACAAATTATAAATAAAAAAGTTCTGATAACCTGGATCTACCTCCTTTTTAAAGGTAGGCAATTTTATTTTATATTTTGTTGAAATAAATCTTAAATTTTTTTTAGAAAAGCCGGGATGTGAAGCTTTAGTGTGTAGGTTTTTCTCAACAAGGAAAATCATCCTGAGATATATGATCATAGCAAAAGAAAATTGTGCAGCAAGCACCACCACAGCTCAGAAAAGGAGAGCAAATCCATTCTATTCTCCGAGTGAAGGTATATGCAAATGATTGACTAAATCGTAGCACTGAAATCAATACATATTATAATTATCAGTATATTGGTGAATTATTTATCACTCCATCATCTTCTAATCAATCCAAATTTATATTTACCATTTTGTTTTAGCTCTCCAGCACCTACCGCAACTGAAAGTATTGCTAATAAATGATTGATCGAATGAGACCTTTCAATTCAATAAAAACTATTAAATTAATTCTTTGTAGTTTTTATAAAACTTTGTGATATACACATGTACCTTTAGAAAATGCTGCCTGAATTACTTATTTTGAATATCATGATTAAAATAAAATAATAAATAATGCCACCCCAATTTTTATGGAATTGTTTTATTAAAAAGAAACATTGCAAATTTATAAATTAGTTACTACACCGAAAAGTTTGTAATACTATTTTTTTAAATAAGGTAGAACAATAATTGTCAAATAGAAATCTTTCAAATTTGAGAGGTTCTCGGACAAACCAATTCCAACCTGCAACTTCTGGAATGCATCTATCGGCTTGCTTGGCAGTAGCCAATATTAACTCAAAAGGATTTTTATAAAGATGGTAGGTAATACTTTGTGACTATACTGTTCTATCAAATCCACAATCTATTTTGTTAGGGGGTTTGTTTCTGAAAAAAACATTTATTGAAAGGGCAGTATTCAAATAACCTATATTATTATTTTTGGAAAAATAAAAGTAAAACAGCATTTATAGTCTATTAAGTATAATTTGAAGAAAGAATTTTGAATGTATTAAACTAGTTGTGTAGTCTTCTGAATTCTAACATATAATTTGCTATATCACTGTTCAAATACAGTTTGTATCTACTTATTAGGCTGTAATATAAATAAGCTCAGCTTCAACATTTGTTGATTGAATTTTATATTGTGTCATTAACCTAATATTATCGAAAAGCATTGTCCATAATTTATTAAAGGTTCAGAAAGATTCAATAGTAAGTAATTGGTTTTCAAACCATGTTCTTCATTCATTTTCCCATGATAATAACTCAACTGAGATTCATATAAAAATATACTTTCTGCTCCATCAATATAACCATTTTCATTCTCAGCATGTAATACAAAATACCTAGAATAAAAACAATTTTGCATTCTAAAATTTTACATTATCATTGTAAGATATCTTTTGACATGAACAGCCTACAGCACCATTTTGGAAAATTCAGGATTCATTAATAAAAACAAATTTATACAGTGTGGTTTATTTTTGTTGAAAGTTCCATAAGTCCTCTTTGTGGATGTATCATATTTTAGTAAACTACTCAGGAACATTCTACATTTAATAATGATTGTTCTTCCTCCAATTACTGCAGTAACATTCCTAAAGTGACATGATTATCTATAAAAAAATGTCCATGTATAATTGCCAAGTATTAAGAATAATGTAACAGAATATAATAAATACAGTTGATTGGGTATAATATTGAACTTATACATACTTGCTTCATAAACGCTGTAAATAGTATCAGGAGTAAATGCATCAACTATTGCAGTATTATTAAGTTTCATTTATACGTTTTTTTGGATGTGACTTTAACTTTGATAACTCATTACTGCTTGTGAAAAATTACTCACAGTTCTTTGCAGTTTTTGTCACAACATAACCCCAAAAATGTCAAGACGTCAACTGAACCTGAAATAAACCATTTTAATCGCCGCAACAGCGCGCATTTTTGCCAACATAAAAAGTTTTTATTAAGACTGACGTTAGTTTGAGTTTAATATTTAATTAACCTACGAGCTGTATTTGATATGAAATTAATTACGAAACCTTTCTTTAAACATATATTTATATTCTTTAATACAATGCGACCTACAAATTTCAACATTTATAGAGTTTAGAGAGGCTTAACATAGTGATTGACAGAGGATTGACAGCAGCAATCGAATGACATGATATAAACGAACGTCTCTTTTTCGACACTTTGATGACTTGCAACGGTTTTTGTACTGAACGGGCTATATTTCGAGTCGCCCACTATATTTATACAAAAGTACCATGGCAGTACTCAGTTAATTAAACACACCTCTCACAGAATATTTCTGTTATGATACAATGTCAATATGAAGGTCAGAACGTAGGATGAGTTATTATGGTAGGACATTAATTTTAATAGTAGTAAAACAACTTCAAGTAGCGTTTATTTTACAATGTATTATAAAACGCAATTTTAAAATATTTTGGGATCATTTCCTAAGGCTTTTATTATTACAGTTAAAGGAAAAAGTCGACGAACAGGTGTTTTAGCTTCTGCAATTGATATTGTACAAACTTTACCAGCTTCCAGTAAACTATACAGGTAATCATGATTGAATTTACAACAATTTTGGGTACTTTTTATGCCAAACAGTCATCGTTTTTCTTCAATTTCGAGTACACATGGTAGAACAGTTAACAATAAACAATCAAAGCGGCCCAATTACCCAACCAATAAAAATACAGAAGCACAGTTTCAGCAAGGACGATATTTTAATCGTCTCGTCAAGCTCAATCGATCATGTGTAAAGAAATACTTCTAAATCGTGAATCAGAATGTACAAAAGGGATATAATGGGTTATTTTTTTTTTCGAACAGATGCTTCATACAATAAATAAATCGACAAGGTTGTGACAGCGAAGAATTTTTTATTTTAACTTCCGCCAGATATAATTTTAACGTAAACACTTTCCTCTTTTAGGTGTTTATATTACAATTAATTAACGTTCTATCCTTTTACAGTAAAAAGCATTTTAATGTAGGAAGAACTACATAACAACGAAGTTGTTGAATACACAATTTATTGTAGGTATGTAAAATTTTAGAATGCAAAATCATTTTTTTTCCAGATATTTTGTATTTCATGCTGAGAGTGAAGATGGTTGTATTGATGGAGCAGAAATTATATTTTTATATGAATCTCAGTTGAGTGATTATCATGGGGAAATGAATGAAGAATTTGTTTTTAAATGGTTTGAAAACCAATTACTATTAAATCTTTCTGAACCTTCAATAAATTATGGACAATGCTTTTCGATAGTATTAGGTTAATGACACAATATAGAATTCAATCAACAATTGTTGAAGCTGAGCTTATTCATATTGTAGCCTAGTAAGTAGACACAAACTGTATTTGAACAGCAAATTATATGTTAGAATTCAGAAGACTACACAACTAGTTTAATACATTTAAAATTCTTACTTCAAATTATACCTAATAGACAATAAATGCTGTTTTACTTTTATTTTTACAAAAATAATAATATAGGTATAATTGAAAAGAATTGAATATGTTATTTGAATACTACCCTTTCAAAAAATGTTTTTTTTTTCAGAAACAAACCCCCAACAAAATACATTGTGGATTTGATAGAACAGTATAGTCACAAAGTATCAACTACCATCTTTTTTAAAATCCTATTGAGTTAATACAGGGTACTGCCAAGCAAGCCGATAGATGCATTCCAGAAGTTGCGGGTTAGAATTGGTTTGTCTGTGAATCTCTCAAATTTAAAAGATTTCTACTCGACAATTATTGCTCTACCTTATTTTAAAAAATAGTATTACAATCTTTCTGGTGTAACTAATTTATAAATTTGCAATGTTTTTTTTTAATAAAACAATTCCATAAGAATTGGGGTGGCATTATTTATTATTTTATTTTAATCATGATATTCAAAATAAGTAATCCAGGCAGCATTTTCATAAGGTAAATGTGTATATCACAAAGTTCTATAAAAACTACAAAGAATTAATTTAATAGTTTTTATTCAATTGAAAGGTCTCATTTGATCAATCGTTTTATTAGCAATACTTTCACATGCGGTAGATGTTGGAGAGCTAAAACAAAATGGTAAATATAAATTTGGATTGATTAGAAGATGATGGAGTGATAAATAATTCACCAATTTACTGATAATTATAATATGTATTGATTTCAGTGCTACGATTAGTCAATCATTCAATTCATTCGAAGAATTGAATGGATTTGCTCTTCTTTTCTGAGCTGTGGTGGGGCTTGCTGCAGAATTTTCTTTTGCTATGATTAATGATCATATATCTCAGGATGATTTTCCTTGTTGAAAATAACCTGCACACTAAAAAAATTTATTTCACCAAAATATAAAACAAAATTGTCTACCTTTAAAAAGTAGGTAGATCCAGGTTAACAGAACTTTTTTATTTATAGGATGTCTGTAAACCTTACATCAATATAGATATATATGTATACATATTGTAGTGACAACATTCTAGAAGCAGACATGTAGGTAATTGTTATTGTAACCTAAAAATTATATTAGATAATATTTTTTCCTCGATACTATATATACATGCATTTTAAATACTAGAATAGTTCCATAATTTCTAACTAATTAAGTGTGTGGTATAAACATACAAATAAAAGTGTTAACTATTTCATACATACCTAGAAATAATTCCATAGTTTTTAAAATATTTCTTAGTTAGTGCAGTACCTACTGTTAACATAAAAATAAAAGTTTTATATGTAACTGAAATAACTCAAAGTTTGTTTGCACACAATAACCTTCAATAACTAAACCTAACCTATAGCCAAATAAAAAGAAGAATATTTGATAAACTTGATTTGACATACTAGATTCTCATACTATTTCAAGGGCTTGGCAACATAGTCCAGTTATGACAGATGTGACGTGCAACGGTTTTAATACTGAACGGGCTATAGGTACGACTGCATAACAGACTTTGCCGGTAACAAATATACTTAGAAGCTTATGTAATAAAACGTAATTAATTAAGAAAATTGTAAATTTCACAAAAACTATGACATTTAGGTATAGGACATCCTTTCACCATATAACTGAGATATGCTACACTTTATTGGGACATTCTGTATATTTTAAAATATAGCCTTTATTAATATTATGCAAACTACTAAAGTGATCAAAAATTTTAAAACTCTGTTTCTCTATCATCCTCAGACCCGTTGATCGTATATACAGGATGTCTCGTAAAAAATTACCGTAAGTTAGAGAAGTGGCAGGTCGTTAAGAAAAAATTTAAATACTAAGGACACAATTTTTCTCTAACATTGTTAGTTTGCGAGATATAGGGTGCAGATGAAATATACATTTTATTGCATATCTTCTAGAGGGATAGAAATACAAATTTTCAATTTTTTGTAGATTATAATCTCTTCAAAACACATCAACAGTATTAATCTTGTAAAATTCTAATAAGCCAGTGGCATGGAACCAAAATCGCTAAATTTTATTGTACCTTATTCTTGAAACACCCTGTATTTCGAGATAAAGACTTTTGTCTGCAATTTTTCACTAAATTTTCCAGATAAAAGGTACTCTATGTTGAATTAGCTACAACGCTCCGTTTTCAAGATTTTCAACTTTTTATTGCTCTAAGGCACTTTTTCACATTGTAAACTTTTACGAAACACCCCGAATTAATTTTATACAAAAAATGCAAGACATAAAGAAAAGTCGAGACTAGATAGAAAAAAAAAGAGAAAAGTCTGATGAAATTTGTGAAGTTTAAATTGAATTTAAGTAAAAATTAATTTTAACTGAGGGAGGTTTTCGTCCTACCGTTCAGAGTAATTTTCAACCATTAGAATGTACCGGGTGGTAACAATATCGGACATATCCGAGAAATGGTACCTCGTTTCCCTTATTGAATCACCCGGTTTGGTTCTTAAACTATTCAAATAACTACTTTGATCGTCTCGTGTTTACGGTACGCCGGGTGCGGTACATATAGTACTACCGCTAAATAAAACAAATCGTCTCCGTACATAATAAATGTAAGCAGCATCGTTAAACACACAAATGCCGACCATGATGGCGTGAGTAAATGTTATACAATAATCAGAAAACCAATTAGGTTTCATTGCACTCGAAAAGTAGCACGAGGTATTATCTCCTTATGCGTTTTATAATCGGTCACTTTGTTGTTTTAAGCATCTGTTTATACCATTAATCCCATACAATGGTACTTTGTAACTAATTTTATGGGTTTGGTTGAAAAATTCGTCACGAACAAAATTAAAATTTGGATTATTCCACCATGTAAGACGCAGTCGCGGTTAGTGGTAGTAGGGATAGCGATCTGAAATCGATTAATCGAATAATCGATTCCTCGGACCGATTAAATCGATTTTTTAAATCGATATGTTGTATTTTTGGTAGAGCGGCTTTTTTTCCAATTGCCCCGGCAACATCGCAAGTAGTGATGAGAGCGGAACCGCTCGGATCCCAGTAGACTCGACAGACACTGTTGCTTTTTTTTCAAACTCTATAAGTAGGAATATTTGAAAAATTAAACGATTTTTATTATTTTGTTATAATCGATTTTTCGAGTAATATTAATCGATTTTTGTATAAATTACGTGTGTTTAAGGAGTGGATTTTCGAAAACGGCTCTCGTATTATTTATTGACTATTTTTCAAAATTTTGACACCTTTTGACGATTATTGACCATTTCTCAAAATTATTGACCATTTTTTAACATTAATTATCAATATCTTAGAGTTTTCATAATTTTTTCATTAAATAGTGGAATTAATTAGAAACACTTAGTTTCATTTAAAAAAGTAATACGAGTGGATTCCACAAAGTAAAGGTCCAAACAGTAAATTCATTTTTTAACAATTATTGACAGTTTTTGACAAAAATCGTCCATTTTTAACAATTAATTGACAATTATTGACCAATTTTGACAGTTTTTCAACAATTACTGATCATTTTTTAACAATTATTGACCAATTTTGACAGTTTTTCAACAATTATTCACCATTTTTCCAAACTTTTTGACAATTTTTGACCATTTTTTTGAAATTATTGACTATTTTTTACAATTATTGGCCAATTTTGACAGTTTTTCAACAATTATTGACCATTTTTTACAATTATTGACCAAATTTGACAGTTTTTTAAAAATTATTGACCAATTTTTACAATTATTGACCAATTTTGACAGTTTTGCAAGAATTACTGACCATTTTTCAAAATGTTAACAATTATTGACACTTTTCAACAGTTTTTGACAATAATTGACAATTATTGACCATAATCAAATTTTTTTTTATATTTTCGATAATAATCGACCACTTTCCAAATTTTTTGACAATTATTGACAATTTTCAGCAGTTTTTGACAATAATTGACCATTTTTTAACAATTATTGATAGTTTCTGACAAAAATTGTCTATTTTTAACAGTTTTTGACAAAAATTGCCTATTTTTAACAGTTTTTGACCATTATTGACCAATTTTGACAGCTTTTCAACAATTACTGATCATTTTTTGAAAATTATTGACCAATTTTGACAGTTTTGCAAAAATAACTGATCATTTTTTGAAAATTATTGATCATTTTTTTAATAATTATTGACCAATTTTGACAGTTTTTCAACAATTACTGACCATTTTTCCAAATTTTTTCAATTATTGATCATTTTTAAAAAATTATTGACCATTTTTCAACAATTATTGACCAATTTTGACAGTTTTGCAACAATTACTGACCATTTTTCCAAATTTTTCAACAATTATTGATCATTTTTTAGAAAATATTGACCAATTTTGACAGTTTTTCAACAAATATTGACCATTTTTCCAATTTTTTTGACCATTTTTTTGAAATTATTGACTATTTTTTACAATTATTGGCCAATTTTGACAGTTTTTCAACAATTATTGACCATTTTTTTCAGTTATTGACCAAATTTGACAGTTTTTTTTAAATTATTGACCATTTTTTACAATTATTGACCAATTTTGACAGTTTTGCAACAATTACTGACCATTTTTCAAAATGTTAACAATTATTGACACTTTTCAACAGTTTTTGACAATAATTGACAATTATTGACCATTTTTCAAATTCTTTTTAATATTTTCGATAAGAATCGACCACTTTTCAAATTTTTTGACAATTATTGACAATTTTCAGCAGTTTTTGACTATAATTGACCATTTTTTAACAATTATTGACAGTTTTTGACAAAAATTGTCTATTTTTAATAGTTTTTGACAAAAATTGCCTATTTTTAACAGTTTTTTATTGACCATTTTTCCAAATTTGTCAACAATTATTGATCATTTTTTAAAAATAATTGACCATTTTTGACAGTTTTTCAACAATTACTGACCATTTTTCCAAATTTTTCAATTATTGATCATTTTTAAAAAATTATTGACCATTTTTCAACAATTATTGACCAATTTTGACAGTTTTGCAACAATTACTGACCATTTTTCCAAATTTTTCAACAATTATTGATCATTTTTTAGAAAATATTGACCAATTTTGACAGTTTTTCAACAAATATTGGCCATTTTTCCAATTTTTTTGACCATTTTTTTGAAATTATTGACTATATTTTACAATTATTGGCCAATTTTGACAGTTTTTCAACAATTATTGACCATTTTTTACAGTTATTGACCAAATTTGACAGTTTTTTAAAAATTATTGACCATTTTTTACAATTATTGACCAATTTTGACAGTTTTGCAACAATTACTGACCATTTTTCAAAATGTTAACAATTATTGACACTTTTCAACAGTTTTTGACAATTATTGACAATTATTGACCATTTTTCAAATTTTTTTTAATATTTTCGATAATAATCGACCACTTTTCAAATTTTTTGACAATTATTGACAATTTTCAGCAGTTTTTGACAATAATTGACCATTTTTTAACAATTACTGACAGTTTTTGACAAAAATTGTCTATTTTTAATAGTTTTTGACAAAAATTACCTATTTTTAACAGTTTTTGACCATTATTGACCAATTTTGACAGTTTTTCAACAATTACTGATCATTTTTTAAATATTATTGACCAATTTTGACAGTTTTGCAACAATAATTGATCATTTTTTAAAAATTGATCATTTTTTTAATAATTATTGACAAATTTTGACAGGTTTGCGACAATTATTGACCATTTTTCTAAATTTTTTAACAATTATTGATCATTTTTTTAAAATAATTGACCATTTTTTACAATTATTGACCAATTTTGACAGTTTTTCAACAATTACTGACCATTTTTCCAAATTTTTCAACAATTATTGATCATTTTTTTAAACTTATTGACCATTTTTCAACAATTATTGACCAATTTTGACAGTTTTTCAACAATTATTGACCATTTTTGAAAATTTTTGGCCATTTTTCAAAATTTTAACAATTATTGACAATTTTCAACAGTTTTTGACAATAATTGACAATTATTGACCAAATTTCAAAATTTTTGACAATTTTCATATAATTTTATTTGATTTTTTTTCAATCCGATAAATATCATTAACGAATAAATCTCTTAGGTTTATTATCGGAATATATACGAAATGGATGTCCATTTTTAAAACAATCCAAAAAAAAATCAACGATCTTTTCGCAGAAATCGATTTATTTTTTATTAAAATTGATTTTTTCGACAAATCCATTAATTTTGAATGAAGAAAAATCGATTTTTATTTTATTGATGATTCTTTTCCATTAATTTCACACATTCCTAATCCGATGCTTTGTGATAATAATATGGTAATAAAAAAATAATTGTTATTATTATCGAATTCCCTGAACTTAAAAAAAATCCCCAATTTTACTGATAAGAGATCCCGGAGAGAGATTGTTTATTTAGGGGTTCTTGTTGTTTTTCAATAAAAAAGATTGATTTATATTTACATTGTAAAAAATACAAACTTGAAAAAAATCGATTTTTTTTAAATCGATCTTTTGGACCTCGATTTAAAAATCGATATTTTTTAGAAAGAGTCGCCATCCCTAAGTGGTAGCTTATAATAGGTTTGTTCGTAGAGCGATCACAAATGGTTGGAAACTGGACGAATCATGCGCAAAGCATCTCTGTGAACGGTTTTTATTCACTGCGCGTGAGTCGTCCAGTTTCCAACCATTTTTGATCGCTCTACGAACAAGCCTATTACCGAACAGAACATCGACGGATAGGAACCGGATTACGTAAGGGACTTTTAACCGAGGGGTCCCGAGGTTCCGCTTTTTCAATGTTCAGAATATTTAGCTTATAACCATGATCAACAAAATTTTCTTCTAACCTGTAAATTATATGGAATTGAGTTTTAGACCAACCCTTGTATACTAACTTCTCTAATATAAGAATAATAGTCAATTTTTTTGAACTATTCGATTACTTATTGAAGAAAAAATGTCATTTCAAAACGCATTCCATATTTTATTATCGTTGGTAATAAATAAACGACAAAAGAAAAACAAGGAAATGACACATTTAGAGTGCAGAAAATATTTTCAAAACACGCAGTGTGTCGTTTTTCCCAGACGCCACGATCTATTTATACAACTATATCCACCTAAAATTATACTCACACCAAAAGACAAAAATAATGGAACAAGGTAAAATCCAATCGTTACAAAATATATGTGAGCTTATTTGGGAATTGTTTTAATTATGAGCATTATGTGAATTAAAAATTCCGTTTCGAGTAAACGTAGCAAAATAAAATTAGTTAAATAGTTTAGTAAGAAGGTATAAACAAGTGGTAAAGAATATTTCACAATATTTCGTTGACTCGGCGCATCTGGCCTTGGGGTTTTAATAATAAAAGTAAATAAATCCCTCCAGGGCCGGACCCGCGACCTTTGGGGGCCCTGGGCTAAAGATATTCGGGGGACCCACGAAATAATTGAAATATTTTCCATTTATGCGGGAAAATTAAACATACGAAAGTTTTTTTTATTTCAAACGAAAATACATTATAAACTTAGGTCAAAGAAACTAAAAATTAAAGCCATATGTTCTTAAAATAATTTAAATGAAAAAAGATTAATAAATGAACATAATAAAGTGGAAGAACGAAAGTAAATTGCTCTGGAATATTAAAAATAAATTTGATAGGTTATCTCGGGTTTTTTATTTTTTATTTGTATTTTTTTACTGGTTTATTTTATCATTCGGGGCCCCTGGAACCCGGGGGCCCTAGGCTGGAGCCCATTAAGCCCAAACGTAGATCCGGCCCTGCATCCCTCGTACAGTAAACAGTACCAGATCCGTAGTCGGTAAAATTTAGGAACTCACGCGAACTGAGCGAGTACGATAATGTGCTATTGTTATCGGATTAACGACTACCTGCTGTGGGTTTTAATCTTAAATCAATCAAGTTGGCATAAGTCAAAAACGAAATATCTTGAAATGAAGTATACAAAAATTGTAAATAGTGTAAGGTATATTTTTTGCAGAAGGATCTCAGTACGTTACTAAAATAAATCTAATATTGTACATTTATTTTGTTGGTATAATAGTTAATGAACGACTTGATCCGACGCCACTGCCTAGTATAATTTATTCGTCTGACGAATGGCTATCAGTCGGGCGGAGTTATAATCCCCTAGGCTCATTTAGTACATCTAAGTAATGTGTAGGTGATAATTTTTTTTGAGATAAGCATAAAAAACTAACTTAACAGAGTCATCTTCAAAGGGCGCCAGTTGCTTTAGGAGGAATTTTTGGATAAGATAAATTGAGTAATGGTAGACCTAGTACGTCCCTGATCATAGTTAGGTATCTATCTTATTTTGAGATTTTAGAATACGATGGCTACCAGTTACGTATCATACGGTAAATGAAAATTTTTCACTTAGAATACAGGGTGTCCCAGATAAAAGCGACATATTTTAAACGTGATTATTGACCAAACGAAATAAAATGAGTTACAAATTTCGAAATCCTCCATTTACGAATTTTTATTGTTTGCAGATTTTGCCTCGATACCATTTTATCTTTCATCTTATTTTATTTGTTTCCTTCCTCAAACCATAAACTTGAAGATGTCTCTTAAATCAATTAACATCTTCTAATTACTTTACCTTGTCCGACTCCCAACGTCAATTCACGAAATCCAATTAAATTTCAACCGTAGCACATTAAAAATAGAGCTATGGGAAATGGGTTTCTTCTAATGTTATTTTTAGAAATAAAAATATTTAGAAAGGCGTTTATATACAGTACTTTTGGTCCTCATCTATTATAAATACTGATCGTAATGAGATGCAGAACCGAAATATAAACTGGGTACAATTAAACAGCTATTTATACAGGGTGTTTCATTGAGAAAGTGCCTAACTTCAACTGTAGATACACAACTTTGGTGGTTCCAAAAAACCTATATTTATAACCGAGATATTATCAATTTAACATATTTTTTCGGATCTCATAACTTTCGAATCACCTTGTATATTATTTTGATATTTGGTACACGTAATAACCATTACCTGGAAATTCAATTCAAGTATTACCAAAAAGATAATCCAGGTCCGGCTTGACAAAAAATTTCAAAAGTTGTCTTTCCTAAAAACAACACCCTGTATATAGTTTTTTTTTAAATTGCTCTTTAAAACATTGAATTTACTAAACGTTTTGGGGTCACGATCACAGATCCGAAAAATGTGACAAGGGCTTCTTGCATCGCCACCGTAACTTATGACCCTAAATGCCCAAAAAGGCAAACTTCCACCTCAAAACCCGAGAAAACAGCTCCCATCACACTCCCAAAACCTTCTATGTCATTTGACTTTTCTTCGGGAGTCCAAAAAATTCTCGAGATAACTTTCGTTATCTTAATGAATGCAATCCCTTCCGCCCGTAGGAAGGTGATCGACATTAGTGATGAGCAAAATTGGTCTTGGTCTTGCATTCTCGGTCTTGGTCTTGCGAAAAAGCAAGACCAAGACTATCATTAGACTAGCAAGACCAATACCAAGACCTAATACACAAGACTGAACTAAAAATGACCCAGACCAAGACTGGATACGCAAGAAGAAGACTAAATAAGCAAGACCAAGACTAAATGAGCAAGACCAAGACCAGACATATTTGAGCAAGACCAAGACCAAGACCAGACATATTTGAGCAAGACCAAGACTGTCCAAGTCTTGGTCTTGCTTTGCTCATCACTAATCCAGACACTTCGTCACCTCATAGCGTCCTACTGTAGCCACAACTGCTCTGGTAACAAGGCATATTTTAATTTCTCGCCAATCTCCTAACCTCGGACAACTAAAAATACAACCTTACCTCGCCTCCACGCGCCGAAACAGCGAAATTCCAACGAAGTAGTGCACACAAACAAACAAACACCATTTCCCTATCCTTTTCCGGGATGATGGATGCAGGTTTTCTGTGGTTTTTCCCTGCATCTTAATTTCCGCCATAATTGGATCCGCGATTCAATGCGCAAATTAACCAAATGGCCATCCTAGCGAAAAAGCAAGACCAAGACTATCATTAGACTAGCAAGACCAATACCAAGACTATCAAGACCAATACCAAGACCTAATACACAAGACTGAACCAAAAATGACCCAGACTAAGACTGGATACCCAAGACCAAGACCAGACATATATGAGCAAGACTAAGACTGGATCAGCAAGACCAAGACTGTCCAAGTCTTGGTCTTGCTTTGCTCATCACTAATCCAGACACTTCGTCACCTCATACCGTCCTACTATAGCCACAACTGCTCTGGCAACAAGGCATATTTTAATTTCTCGCCAATCTCCTAACCTCGGACAACTAAAAATACAAGCTTACCTCTCCTCCACGCGCCGAAACAGCGAAATTCCAACGAAGTAGTGCACACAAACAAACAAACACCATTTCCCTATCCTTTTCCGGGATGATGGATGCAGGTTTTCTGTGGTTTTTCCCTGCATCTTAATTTCCGCCATAATTGGATCCGCGATTCAATGCGCAAATTAACCAAATGGCCATCCTAGCGAAAAAGCAAGACCAAGACTATCATTAGACTAGCAAGACCAATACCAAGACTATCAAGACCAATACCAAGACCTAATACACAAGACTGAACCAAAAATGACCCAGACTAAGACTGGATACCCAAGACCAAGACCAGACATATATGAGCAAGACTAAGACTGGATCAGCAAGACCAAGACTGTCCAAGTCTTGGTCTTGCTTTGCTCATCACTAATCCAGACACTTCGTCACCTCATACCGTCCTACTATAGCCACAACTGCTCTGGTAACAAGGCAAATTTTAATTTCTCGCCAATCTCCTAACCTCGGACAACTAAAAATACAACCTTACCTCGCCTCCACGCGCCGAAACAGCGAAATTCCAACGAAGTAGTGCACACAAACAAACAAACACCATTTCCCTATCATTTTCCGGGATGATGGATGCAGGTTTTCTGTAGTTTTTTTCTGCATCTTAATTTCCGCCATAATTGGATCCGCGATTCAACCAAATATCCATCCTTGCGAAAAAGCAAGTCCAAGACTATCATTAGACTAGCAAGACCAATACCAAGACTATCAAGACCAATACCAAGACTATCAAGACCAATACCAAGACCTAATACACAAGACTGAGCCAAAAATGACCCAGACCAAGACTGGATACGCAAGACCAAGGCTAAATAAGCAAGACCAAGACTAAATAAGCAAGACCAAGACCAGACATATTTGAGCAAGACCAAGACCAGACATATTTGAGCAAGACCAAGACTGTCCAAGGGTGCCACAGAAATACATTTTTTTTAAATGGAATGGTGGGGTTATTTTGAATTTTCACTTTCTGAATCACCATTGTGGTCTACATTACTGGTAAATTTTTTTTACTATCCCATACAACGTTGCCAAGTTATTACGAAATTTAAATACAATTTTGTAAGACAATTTTTTTTTCACCCTGTTATTCTTAAAATAGTTTTCGTTTCATGTATAATAAATTAAATTATGGGTATACCCTAATATTTCAGAAATGCATTTCTCGACAAAACAACCAATTGCCTGAACCAGATAAATAAAGTATCATATTTCACGTCGGCGATAAGTAGTTTTCGAGGCTACGATAGGGTAAAAGGAATTTTAAGAACGATTCGAGTTTTAGTTCCTAGTAAATACCTAACGTGTTCATATGTGCCAAATAAATACGTTCAAATATAGTGTGAAATGTGAAATTATAAGAATATATCAAAGTAAATGTTCAAAATGTCGACCGTTAACTCCAGTCTTTCCGAAAACGATCGCTTAACATTCTGCAGCATCTCAGGCGTTACGAGTCGGAATGCTTGCCGAATCCTTTCTTTCATGTCATCTCGAATTGTAACCAGGTCTTTGTAAACTTTTAATTTAATAAATCCCAAAAAAAATATGTCCATACTAGTTAGACCAGGTGATCTTGGTGGCCATTCAATTGGTCCTGACCTACCAATCCAATTATTGGTCCAAATATTCCCTGACATCCCGTTGAAAATTTACCAGTAATGTAGACCTCAATGGTGATTCAGAAAGTGCCAAAATATCCCCACCATTCCATTTAAAAAAATATGTATTTCTGTGACACCCTGACTTTTTTTTGAAGACTCTGCAGAAGCCAAAATGTAGCTTAATTGTTGTCATATTTATGTCCCAAGTGATTTTTTGGATCACCGTAAGAGATAAATAATAAATAAAGAAGATAATAATATAACATTCTAAATATCTCAAACCATACCAGTTACGACCATCTTTAATACACCGCCCAAAGTTAATAAATAAACAGACAGGATTGGAATGGCTCATCTTATATGCCATTGAAAAAGACCACAAAACGTATGGACAAATCCGTTTATACTTAGTGGACCAACAATTTTTTAATCTTAGACCGGACCTGTTAAACGAAGTGAGAACAATATTCCTACGCCCAACTTTCTACGTTATCGATCTTTACTTCATTCACATCTTGTAGGTCGGTCAACAACTCTTACAAAATAATTTGATAAATTTTTTTACAATCGTATATCGCCCAAGGTAGAAGACAAAAGTTTATTAAAAGGAAAGTTTTCTCGATCGAAATTGATCAAACATTAATGAGGGATAGCGGCAAAGAAATGGTTGAATATTTTCTAATTATTAGCTTCACTAAGATGGATGTTAATTAAAGTTAGAATAGGAATCATTTTGGGTCATATAAGCGCACAAACTTTCAATTAAATGCGGCAGAGTGATAAATATTCGTGACCCTTGCAAAACCATCCAAGTAATATTAAAATATTATCGTGAACATTATTTTTTTCTATTTCTGTGTCGGGCAGGTGGCTTCACCCCGTATCAGGACGAATTTAGGGTATTTTCTAATGCTAATAGAATTTGGCTAATTGATTGATTTATGAATAAACTATACACATTACCGGAAAATAATAATAACGAATCCAATCTGAATTTAATAACCAATAACGAAAATACAGCACGAAACAGCCTGACAACCTGAACAAAACAATTTGAATGAACGAGGCATGGAGGCTAGATAAGGAGATCGAACTCCATGTATTCCAATTTCTGGTCATTATAGAGGGCGCCACATATGCTAAGGTACCAAAAAATCTGACGACAGCCAATCATAAAACTCGATTTCATGATGTTTTATTGGTTGCTAGCTTCTTCGACAGTTCGCTGTTCGCGTGTGAGGTAAGTGAGGTTAGGTCACAGAAATGGAAAATATTGTGAATAAGAAATCCGTTTTTTGTCCTCGTTTTCAAAAATATCGAAAATTGTAATCGTTTGGTGGTGAAATAATTAGTTCCACTCTGTGCTGCTGAATGTATTTAAGTTTTTAAGCGATGAAAATATGAATATCATGTCTTCTCTTCAGTATGGAATTTTAGAACACACTTAAAGGTCCAGCACAGTTAGAATGAGTGTAAGTCTTTATAAAGAGAAATTGGAAGAATAAAGAAGACACTCTACGTGCAAGTAAGTATATTCTAGAACCAAGTTCACAAGTTGGATTGCCCAATTATAAAAAATAAATTAGCTACACAAAAATATGAAAAAACGGTGGAAAAAAAAGGAAAAATCACTTGAAAAGCTTGGAGGAAATGTGCCACTTCAAATATACTATATTAAATGGCCTTCTAATAATTGAGAATTGCAACTAGAAGAAATACAGTTTGAAAACATAGAGGTATGTATAGATAAATAGCCAGTAGTCATAAGCTCTAATAACACACAAATTTGGTCCTATTAATAAGAAGTGATAAAACAATTACAGAATTAATAATATCTAATATTTTAGGTTATTTTCCATGAAATGAATGAAAAGATGATTGCTTCCAAACTGGTCAAGCCTTTACAAGAAGAAATTATGAAAATATTGAATATACAGAGAGTTGCACGAGAAGTAATTTACTATACACTATGTAACTTCTTTTACCTAAATATAAAGTGTACAACCCTTCGATCATTAAATATTGTTCAAAGATACAATCAGTATTTTGTCTCTAACTCGATACCTACCTATCCTATGGCCTGTTATACTTATCCAGCTTAGGTACTATGAGTAATAAGTGAACTGTTGAAGTTGAAATAAGGTAATTAGAATGCTTCATATTTACTGCTCAATTCACCAATAGGCTTTATAGGATTACGAGTACTCTTGCAAAAAAATTTAACTGAAGGATATCAGAAAATACATCTATATCTTGATACCAGATGCTCAACTATGCATTCACTATCGAACCTGACATCAAATATACAAACCTCTAGTCTATGATGAAAACATAGTGCTGCTATTTTTCTAGGCATTACTGAAGCTTTTGATGGTGTTTGGAACTGTGGTATGTTCTACAAACTATATATTATGAAATGATGTGTTCTAAATACTGGCTATTAATCTTGAAAACTACCTTAGTAAAAGTGAATTACAGTTTTATTCCAAACATTTAAGGACTTCTCCATCCAGTGTTCCTCACTGTCCTATTTGCTCTACAATCTATCTATCTTGTTACAACTATGATTTAGCAACAGAAAATTTAAATTTGCATACATCTTGCAGTATATAGATGACATCGCTTTGATCAGTCATAATAATCTCAAAATAACAGTAAATAAGCTACAAAAACTTATAACAGAATACTGAAATGGTTTAACATGTGTAGGATGAAGCCCAAAGTCTTAAAACTCAATGCATGATCTTCAATCTGTAAGGTTATTGTCGTGACAGTTTTAAAATGGTATCTTAGGTACAATGCGCGACGCCGCGGTGAAAAAACAAACTGCTTAGATAGACGATTTTGAGGACAGGTTTTGTCAATTTTCCCGTATGAGCTCGATCTCCTTGTATAGTCTCCATGGAACGAGGTTACAGTTTTCATTAAATCCAAAATTTTAGTAACTATACAGGCTCTTTAGAGGGCGCCACTCTCTCACGTTTTTTTTTTATTTCTAACATTTATATAATACGTATAATAGAAACAAAAAAAACAACAAACGCCTTTGGAGATACGATAGAAGTAATTGTTCGATATTACGGAGGCGATAATATTACAAGGAATAAGGTGTCTTGTGTCATAACACATGCAAAGCTTCTTTTGGTTTTTTTTTGTTGGATTAAAAGGAGCGCGAGTGGGCGCCTTCGAACATATGGTCGATAATATTATTTAACGATTAGTTATAGAGTTCGATAAGTTGATGTGAATAAAATTATCGACTTTCTCAATTAAATCTATATGATGACCTTTGAAAAGAAAACGTTTTCGGTTCAAGATAGTTGTATACAAGAAACTTAGAAGGTATGTGATTTTATGTCACCCTGTAGAAGAAATTGTAAGATATAGACATTATAAATGTCATATCAGGTGAAAGAGAACATTTAAAATTGATACAGTTTTACCACGACATCTTATATCACCCTGAAGTAGAAATTATAAGCGAATGAGGATTTTAAAAAAAATCTTAAATCTACAGGATGACCTATTTAAAGATACTTAAGTTTATGTCATATCTACAAACCTGAAAATAAATTTCTTACTGCACTGAACTGTCCTTCAGTTATTCAATCAAAAGTTGTTTTTTTCACATTTTTTTCATATCAAGTTAGATAAAAAAGATCTTTAAGATGGAAATTTGGGTCAATTTTGGAAAATCGCTCTATTTCTCGACAATGAAACAACTTGACTGAAGATCTGGTTGAACCACGGCATATTTAACATTTAACAACAAAAATAAGTCATGATGTCTCAACCTGCAAAACCATCCAATTTAAGACAACCTGTACATAAAATTTAATAAGTTCTCATGTAATTTGGATAAATTTATTAGGTATTATGTTTACAATGTAAAATTATTATTTTTATCATACAGTACTGTCAAAATTTTAATAAAAAATTTGGAGCAATTCATTTTATTTTCAAATTTTTTAATTTTTGAAAGAAATTTCCTCTCCGGCACTGCTTTATAATGTTAACGATTTTCGGGTAGCTCTGTCGAACGTTCGGTAAGGTAAATCGATTTCCGTCTTTCATTATCATCACCTTCCTAATAAGTACCTAGTTGAAATTATAAGCAAGAATCACAAATTATAACGATGAGTTACAAGAAATAAGTGTTGTCAAACAAAGAAAAATCAAGATTAGATTCGAATGTTTTCACTCGTTCGAGCGTGACTTTACCATTAGGTGACCGACGCGGTCCGTTTAAGATAAATTGCGAATGATGATACTCGGATTAGTAAAGAAAAATTTTTACAGCTGCTATAGGGATGCGCGATACACTAGAAAGTATCGATATTAGGTATCGATACGGATCGGAACGTAAAGTATCGATACAGTAGAATATCGAATATTAATTTTGACGTTTTTTCGGTAAAAAACACCTTTTTGGGGGGGTGGAAAAAGACATTATTGCGATTTCCGTCCAAAGTTGAGTTCCTAGAATAAAAAGTTGATTATAAAAGTTGTAGATCTAGGGAAAATCTACAACTTTTACATCAGTGACTTTTCCACATAACATCAAAATTAGCTCGAAAATGCAAAAAACTGCATTTTTCGATTTTTATTTTTGGTTTCGTTAAAAAATGTTCGATTTTGATGAAAATTTAGTAGAAGGTAGCTTTCATAGTCACAAACCAAGAAAAAAAATTTCAAATCGAAATATTGGAAATTTTTCGAGTTTTAACTTTTTTTTGGTAAAACACACTTTTTTTGGGGGGTGGAAAAATACATTATTGCGATTTCTGGCCAAAGTTGAGTTCCTAGAATAAAAAGTTGTTTATAAAAGTTGTAGATCTTGGGAAAATCTACAACTTTTACATCAGTGACTTTTCCACGTAACCTCAAAATTAGCTCGAAAAACGCAAAAAACTGCATTTTTCGTTTTTTATTTTTGGTTTCGTTAAAAAATGTTCAATTTTGATGAAAATTTAGTAGAAGGTAGCTTTCATAGTCACAAACCAAGAAAAAAAATTTCAAATTGAAATATTGGAAATTTTTCGAGTTTTAACGTTTTTTTGGTAAAACACACTTTTTTTGGGGGGACGAAAAAGACATTATTGCGATTTCTGGCCAAAGTTGAATAGAATAATAGAATAAAAAGTTGATTATAAAAGTCTACAACTTTTTCATTAGTGACTTTTTCACATAACCTCAAAATTAGCTCGAAAAACGCAAAAACTACATTTTTCGATTTTTATTTTTGGTTTCGTTAAAAAATGTTCGATTTTGATGAAAATTTAGTAGAAGGTAGCTTTCATAGTCACAAACCAAGAAAACAAATTTCAAATTGAAATATTGGAAATTTTTCGAGTTATAACGTTTTTTCGGTAAAACACACTTTTTTGGGGGGGCGGAAAAAGACATTATTGCGATTTCCGGCCAAAGTTGAGATTCTAGAATAAAAAGTTGATTATAAAAGTTGTAGATCTTGAGAAAATCTACAACTTTTTCACATAATCTCAAAATTAGCTCGAAAAACGCAAAAAACTGCATTTTTCGTTTTTTATTTTTAGTTTCGTTAAAAAATGTTCGATTTTGATGAAAATTTAGTAGAAGGTAGCTTTGATAGTCACAAACCATGAAAAAAAATTTCAAATTGAAATATTGGAAATTTTTCGAGTTTTTTGGGGGGTGGAAAAAGACATTATTGCGATTTCTGTCCAAAGTCGAGTTCCTAGAATAAAAAGTTGATTATAAAAGTTGTAGATCTTGAGAAAATCTACAACTTTTTCATCAGTGACTCTTCCACATAATCTTAAAATTAGCTCGAAAAACGCAAAAAAAAGCATTTTTTGTTTTTTATTTTTAGTTTCGTTAAAAACAACGTGATTAAAAAATCACGATATCGCTCATCACTATAGATAACGCCACTTGCCGCTACCACTAAAAATCCCGTATCGGAAGGTATCGATACTTGGAATGCATCGAAAAGCATAGTATCGATACAAAATATCGAGTATCGGAAGTAAAAGTATCGATACACTGGAATATCGGATAGTATCGCGCATCCCTAAGCTGCTATAAACATTTCTTTTTTTAAATGTTAATAGGTATTTCTTGGGATTTATTTAATCAACTAACAAAATTAATTTAAAAAATAGTCCAGGCGTTGGATTATATGCCAAAATAACTGTCATATTATTTATTTTTTAAGCAAAATACATTATAACATCAATAATGTTCAACCCAACAACGCACATTTAACCAGCACATAATTATAATGCAATTATCATGCAATATTCGGCTGAATACCGAATTCTGAAAGTGGCCGAATACCGAATAGTTGCCGAATATTCGTGGCATCTCTACTTAGTACACTAAAATTCATCAAAATTTCAAATTACCTTCTCAACATCAGTCAGATGGTTTGAATGATTAAACATTATTTCGTTCGCAGCCAAATACAATGGAAATTGAGACATACTATTAAAAATCATCCACATTCAAGGAGGGAGTAATAATATTTTCAATAATTTCATATTTTCGTTGAAATCAGTTTATAAAAGAGAATACAAAAATATACTGATATGATATTTTATTTTGTGTTTTATAATTTTTTTTTATGTTTTAATTGTTTGATTTTATGATTTTTGTTTTACCCGGAATAATTTCAAGTTTAGCAATTTTAATTTACTACACAGTGTACTCACCTTTTTTTTATGAAATCTCAGCTTCTCAGGGTTTGGGTTCATGGGTTTAATGTGTAAGAAATCTAATTACTGTTCTTTTTCAATGTTATTTAAATAAAATTTTTAATAAAGTTTTCAACATCTGATTTGGATTTAAACACTTTTTTGAATACGGTCCTGTGTACTCACCCTGAAAGTGCCCCAGTGATGTGTAACAGGTGTTCAATATAGAATTTTAAATTAATTTTATGAACATAAATTAGCAAGATAAACGTTATTTCTTACATCAAATAGGAAAATGAAGCTTAACTAAAATGGTCTTTCACTCAACAATCACATTCATTCAATGAAAATTATTTTTAATACATGCAATTATGCAACTTTTTATACATTAGTGTATTTACAGTAATAAAAGCATAATGGTTGATACAGTTGTATCTGGATTTGTTAAATATCTAAGTTCCTTTTATATACACTCACAAGTAAGTTTTTTATTTTAAATTGAAGTTTATTAAATACCTTTTATCTTCTATTAATGTTGAAAAATGAATAATCACTTCTTTCCTGTTTTAGACCGCTCTGGGCCTTTGTGAAGTAACCTCCAAAACCAAAAGCAAGACAACTCCAATGCAGAATGCCTCTTGATGAAATTTAATATAAGGTTTATTTAAATTTATTTACTTACGAAGATCCCTCGGTGTTTATTTTCTTCAGGAACCGTGTTACAAGGTTAGTTAAACTATTTTCACTATTAATTACATAGATATATTACCAAATTTACAAGCTTTTTTCACTAAATGAAATAACGTGCTTCTTGTAGAAAATTCATTTTCGAAACGCTTTCTCTATCAACAAGTACCTAACAACCCATTTCCTTTTTCATCCTTAACAACAAACTGCCTACTATCTCTAAAAGTAAATTCTTTGTTTGATTGTCATTGACCAATCAAATTAACTTATAGTTGTTCATTAAATAGATTTTATTATATTCTTTGATAGATTTAATCTTTTTTAAAAGAAAGCATCATATTTTAAATGTCTAAATGAATTATTTAAGTTTAAATCTTTTATTAATTAAATTTTTAAATTATTTGACATATTCAATTTAGGTTGGTAATTTTCCTGTTCTAGCTGACAATTATATGTTCAAATCTGTCATACATCAGATGATAAATACTTTCACAGGTGTCATAGATCTAATAACGGTATTAAAAGTTTTTCTATTTTAGATTCTACCATAATACGAATAAAATTTCGCAATGCTTTTGGACAAACTTAATTTTACATGAAGAAATTCAAGATAATACATAAAAACCACAAACATTCCCGTTTAAAGGTGGATCTTATATTTGATACCAGGTGATTTGTTTGAGTTTTCTTTATATAATTGAATTTTAGACTTTATCCATTGTATGTATGTACGAACTACATTATAAATGTTAAATTGCTTCTTTGAGTTTGATTTATTTTAATTTGAATCATTTAAATAGTCCTCCTTATTGAAGCTTTCATGTTAGAAGTAACTCGTGTCGGTTATGTACAATGTGTAGTTATTATTTTTCAGATCAATACAGAATGTTCCATTGAAAATAAAGAGTACAGACTGTTCCAAAATTACGTGAATCACTCTGTATATTTAAATTTTTGTTCGGAGAACGTACAATTGCCATCAATGGAATCTCTCTAATCACATTGACTTTAGAAAGAGTAAAAATTCTTAGATTATATTTTAAAACTTGAAAAGATTGAGGTTAATTTTCGCGGGATTTATTTCAGATTGGTCGGAAGATATGATTCTACTGCTGGTTCTGTGTTATAATTATTATTATCGCCAACGATATTGACCAATGGAAATATAGTAATCGATTTAATTTTGTTTTAGGTAATACGATCATCATTATTATTATTATTATAGAATCGTGTACCGTAAACATACCATTATTTTTTTTAGGGTCATATGAATCGTATTTGGAAAAAAGATTATACATTATAAAATAACTATGTAATTAACACATTAAAATAACAGAAAACAATAATAAATATCTAAATTATTTCTCTGACCCACTTTTCAGATCAAAAAATAGTCATAACTAGACTAATTCAAGAGATTATTTTATCAAAAAACAGACTGTGCCAGTCGATTTCTTGTCCCAAAAAACCCCTTATTACGAATTTGTATAATTTTTCATGTCGCAAAAATTTTGACCCATGGGTAGGTATGGAAATATTTCGCCATATGCATTGCTTTTAAAGATTGACTTAAAATTCAGTCATATACAGCGTGTTACTATATTCGACCGACAACGCTCTACCCCAGAGAGCTCTCGTTAATTGATGAATTTTGATATAGGAACATTAAGCCCTAAAGGGCTTAGTTACCGAAATACAGGGTGTTAAAAGTTTGAAATCAAAATTCAAAATTTGCCATAAATCAAAAACGCCTTGAAATTTTTTTTTTCAAATTTGGTGACCAATATGCTCTTTAAGAATGTAATAATTTGACATAAAGTAACTTTTGAGAAATTTAACCAGTGGCGCGCTATCGGGGTTAGTGGCAACTAATTTTTACGCCATTGGAACAAATATTTTTGTAATTTTCTTAAATTCTTTGTTCATTTTCAGTTAAAAAAGGAATAACCTTTTAAGGAGCTAATATGAACGTGATGAAAGTTGCCACTTACCCCGATAGCGCGCCAATGGTTAAATTTCTCAAAAGTTACTTTATGTCAAAATAAAGAGCATATTGGTCACCAAATTTGAAAAAAAAAATCAGGGCGTTTTTTATTTATGGCGAATTTTGATTTCAAACTTTCAACACCCTGTATTTCGGTAACTAATCCCTTTAGGGGTAAATGTTCCCATATCAAAATTTATAAAATAACGAGAGCTCTATGGGATAGAGCGTTGTCGGTCGAATATAGTAACACCACCCTGTATATGACTGAATTTTAAGTCAATATTTCCAAGCATTAAGAGAGTTAGGAAAAAGCAATTTATATGGCGAAATATTTCCATACCTACCCTTGGCTCAAAATTATTGCGACATGAAAAATGATACAAATTCGTAATAAGGGGTTTTTTGGGACGAGAAATCGACTGGCACAATCAGTTTTGTAATAAAATCATTATTTCGCCTTCAAATAGAGTCATGAAATTTTCGAAAATCCACTTTTCAAAACAAAAAATACTCATATCTCGACAAATAGGAAAGATAGAACGTTCTAGTCTTCACCAATCGATAGAGGGGACAATTTTACATATTTTAGTGAATTTTGAGTCGATATTGCCAAGGATTAAGGGAGTTAGAAAAAAGCAATTTGATTCGCAAAATATTTCCATACCTACCCCTTTGTTCTAAATTTTCGACAAAAAATTTTAAAAAATGCTAAAAATTCGTAAAGAGGGGTTTTTTGGACCGGAAAATCGACTGGCAAATCTTGACAATTTTTTCAAGTCTTAAACTTCAAAATATTTTCGTAAGTTCCAAATTGTCAATCTTTTTAAAGGCGTGCGTTAGGGAAAAAGTTAGTTAAATATAATAGTTCTTGATCACGATGTTTGTTGAAACTCTATTTTTAAATTGAATTTACTGTTTGGACCCTTACTTTGTGGAATCTACTCATATTAATGTTATAAATGAAACTAACTGTTTCTAATTAATTCCACTATTTAATTGAAAGATTTATGAAAATTATTAAAGGATATTGATAATTATTTCGATATTGACATATCATCGTCAGAATGACAGAAGTTACATTTTATGTGATACCTACTTGATGTTTAATATTTTGGCTAGACCAAATAGTAAGTGACCTATCTTGTGATTGACTTAATATATATGAATAGAAAGAAGAAGAAGATATGATTTTACAAATATTAAAGCTTAGGTATTATTAGCCCTATTTTTAAAGTTTCGGTAGCGGACAGCTGCCGTTATCAAGAATAATGAAAAATAATAAATTTTCGAATCATATCAAGAATAATGAAAAATAATAAATTTTCGAATCATCGAAAATTGATTATTTTCGATTAATCGATTTTTTTCGATTAATCAATTTTTTTCGATTAATCGATTATTTTCGATTAATCGATTATTTTAGATTAATCGATTATTTTCGATAAATCGATTATTTTCGATTAATCGATTATTTTCGATTAATCAATTTTTTTCGGTTAATCGATTTTTTTCGATTAATCGATTAATCAATTAATCGATTAACATCGATTAATCAATTAATCGAAAATAATCGATTATTTTATATAATCGATTATGTTTTTTGATAATCGCCCAGCCCTAATTTTGAGTCGATATTGCCAAGGAGTTAGAAAAAAGCAATTTGATTCGCAAAATATTTCCCTTTGTTCTAAATTTTCGACAAAAAAAATAAAAAATGCTTAAAATTCGTAAAGAGGGGTTTTTGGACCGGCAAATCGACTGGCATAATCAGTTTTTTGATAAAATCATTATTTCGCCTTCAAATAGAGTCATGAAATTTTCGAAAATCCACTTTTCAAAACAAAAAATATTCATAACTCGACTAATAGGAAAGATAGAACGTTCTAGTCTTCACCAATCGATAGAGGGGACAATTTTACATATTTTAGTGAATTTTGAGTCTATATTTCCAAGGATTATGGGAGTTAGAAAAAATCCATTTGTATCGCAAAATATTTCCATAGCTACCCCCTTTGTTCTAAATTTTCGACAAAAAAATTATAAAAAATGCTAAAAATTCGTAAAGAGGGGTTTTTTGGCCAAAAAATCGACTGGCACAATCAGTTTTGTGATAAAATCATTATTTCGCCTTCAAATAGAGTCACGAAATTTTCGAAAATCCACTTTTCAAAACAAAAAATACTCATAACTCGACAAATAGGAAAGATAGAACGTTCTAGTCTCCACCAATCGATAGAGGGGACAATTTTACATATTTTAGTGAATTTTGAGTCCATATTTCCAAGGATTATGGGAGTTAGAAAAAATCAATTTGTATCGCAAAATATTTCCATAGCTACCCCCTTTGTTCTAAATTTTCGACAAAAAATTTATAAAAAATGCTAAAAATTCGTAAAGAGGGGTTTTTCTGGCCAAAAAATCGACTGGCACAATCAGTTTTGTGATAAAATCATTATTTCGCCTTCAAATAGAGTCATGAAATTTTCGAAATTCCACTTTTCAAAAAAAAAATACTCATAACTCGACTAATAGGGGAGATAGAACGTTCTAGTCTTCTTCAATCGATAGAGGAAACGACTTTACATATTTGAGTGAATTTTCAGTGGATATTTCTAAGGATTGAGGGAGTTAGAAAAAAGCAATTTGATTCGCAAAATATTTCCATACCTACCCCTTTGTTCTAAATTTTCGACAAAAAAAAATAAAAAATGCTTAAAATTCGTAAAGAGGGGTTTTTTGCGCCGGAAAATCGACTGGCACAATCAGTTTTTTGATAAAATCATTATTTCGCCTTCAAATAGAGTCATGAAATTTTCGAAAATCCACTTTTCAAAACAAAAAATACTCATATCTCGACAAATAGGAAAGATAGAACGTTCTAGTCTTCACCAATCGATAGAGGGAACAAATTACATACACTAGTGGATTTTCAGTGGATATTTCCAAGGATTAAGGGAGTTAGAAAAAAGCAATTTGTATCGCAAAATATTTCCATACCTACCCCTTTGTTCTAAATATTCGACAAAAAAAAATAAAAAATGCTAAAAATTTGTAAAGAGGGGTTTTTTGGCCCGAAAAATCGACTAGGACAATTAGTTTTTTGATAAAATCATTATTTCGCCTTCAAATAGAGTCATGAAATTTTCGAAATTCCACTTTTCAAAAAAAAAATACTCATAACTCGACAAATAGGAAAGATAGAACGTTCTAGTCTTCACCAATCGATAGAGGGGACAATTTTACATATTTTAGTGAATTTTGAGTCCATATTTCCAAGGATTATGGGAGTTAGAAAAAATCAATTTGTATCGCAAAATATTTCCATAGCTACCCCATTTGTTCTAAATTTTCGACAAAAAATTTATAAAAAATGCTAAAAATTCGTAAAGAGGGGTTTTTTTGGCCAAAAAATCGACTGGCACAATCAGTTTTGTGATAAAATCATTATTTCGCCTTCAAATAGAGTCATGAAATTTTCGAAAATCCACTTTTCAAAACAAAAAATACTCATAACTCGACAAATAGGAAAGATAGAACGTTCTAGTCTTCACCAATCGATAGAGGGGACAATTTTACATATTTTAGTGAATTTTGAGTCGATATTGCCAAGGATTAAGGGAAAGGAAGAAAAAAGCAATTTGTTTCTCAAAATATTTCCATACCTACCCCTTTGTTCTAAATTTTCGACAAAAAAAAATAAAAAATGCTTAAAATTCATAATGAGGGGTTTTTTGGGCCGGAAAATCGACTGGCATAATCAGTTTTTTGATAAAATAATTTTTTCGCCTTCAAATGGAGTCATGAAATTTTCAAAAAAAAACGCATTTTCAACATAAAAAGTCTTGTAAACACCACAAAACTATGAATTTTAAACTGGAATTTTAAAGTATTCTCAAATGAATAGTCTACTTGGGAAAAAATGTACATAAGCATAACTTGAAGGGATTCAGTTTTAGTAAGCGCAGTGTTGCCAATTCTCGAGTAGTATCATTTTTAAAAAAATCATCTACATTTTTTCGTGAATTTTTTTTAATCCTCAGCAAATATCTTGAGACTATTGGACATTAACAAAAAACACTAACAAAAAGTTTCAACTTCATCATTTAGAAAAATGAAACCAACTGTATTTAATGTACGTACAATTTAATGCTATTATAAATAAAAAGAAAGAAACTTCTCTACAAATTAGAGGGTCGACTGGGCTAGCCTGCCTACACAGACAAAAGAATTATTGGTGGTTATGTCATGCTGTTGTAATGTCCTGTAATATTATCAATATTTTCAAGGTTCGTTAGTTTCACAAACAACATCATCTGGTACGACTCCATCATATTCAAAACTAGTTTCTTTACTATTATTCATAATAGTAAACAATTTATTAATGAAATGGGAAAATAATAATCAATAAAAATGTTTTCAAATTATACAGTGTGGAAACCACTTATGGAATAAAATTCTTTATGCCATTATTTTAGAAAATTATGAAAAATGCCGATACACGTCAACTTTTGAATTGAGTTGTGCATTATGTAAACATAAATTCAAATGTACAGGGAGATTCACGCAAGTATGCCATAGTCGGTGTTGTTTTTTTTTTAATGAAACACCCTGTATATTTGCATATTTTTGAAATTCTTTTAATGAACCGATTCCAACAAACTGAATAATGTATGGTCAATTATGAATTATACAGGGTGAAATTTTAAAATTAATAATTTATTACACTTGAAATATTGGTACTTTTTTAAATTAGCTAAATATGGATTTATCAAAAATATAAACTAACTAATTATCAGACATATTTGTATATTAAACAAAACCTGCTACGCCCATGAATTTTATCATAAATACCTAAAAATTGCCTAAAAACGCCAATAATTAGACAAAATCGGTAAATAATGTGGATTGTTTTCTATTCTGTCAGTTGTTGATGTGTTGACAGTTTCTACTGAAAAAGTAAAATCTTTGTCAAACACTCTTTCCTTGTCGACATAACAATGAAATATTTAACTGAGACTCACCGAATTGAGATTTTAATGATGATCGGGTACGGGGGATAACTGCAGAAGTCAAGTTGAAGTGGCAAACTTATTTAATCACAGGTATCCCGAATTGCCTAATATTTCACAAAGTACTGTGTCTAAAATTCATGCACAATTCAGAGAACTTGGACATGTCAAACCATTGAAAAGAAAACCACACTTCGTTGAAGATGATGTGAAAGTGGATATTTTGTTAAGTGTCGAAGAGAATCCAACTTCAAGTACACGTCAAATTGCCCGTGAAAATAATGTTAGTCATACAACTGTTCTAAGATGTCTTCATAAAGAAAAACTTCATCCCTACAAATTAACTTTTGTGCAGGAGTTAACAGAAGACGATCCAGATCGTAGAAGGGATTTCTGCGAAAGATAAATGAATAAGCTGAACAGAAATAAGATAGCTCTTGGTACCATTCTTTTTTCTGACGAATCAACATTCACATTGAATGGAGAGGTAAACCGACAGAACTGTAGATATTGATCAGCAGAGAATCCTAATTGGATGCGTGAGACACATACTCAGTACCCTCAAAAGGTGAACCTTTGGGCCGGTATCATAGGCGACCATATTATTGGTCCTATATTTATAGATGGAAATTTGACAACTGAAAAATATTTAAATATGCTTAGAAATGAAGTTATTCCTGCGTTGGCAAACTTATATCCCAACGCAATAGATCCTAGCTTACCGAATGAAAATGTTTGGTTCCAGCAAGACGGGACAACACCCCATTATGCTTTAATGGTAAGAACTTATTTAGATGAAATCTTCCCCAATAAATGGATTGGACGAAGAGGTACTATTGAGTGGCCAGCTAGATCGCCAGACCTTACGCCGTTAGATTTTTTTCTGTGGGGTTATCTCAAGAACAAAGTATATGCAACACAACCAACTAGCATTGTAGACGTCAAAGACAGGATAACTACAGAAATACGGAATATTTCACCTCAAACTTTAAACAAAGTTAAGGAGGAGTTCTATAGGAGACTGTGCTATTGCCAACAACTAGGTGGAGAACATTTTGAGCATTTATTTTAATGTATTAAAATCAAATACATCAGGTATTTTATGTATGTGTTTAATAACTGTAAAAATAAAAATTTCACCCTGTATAATTCATAATTGACCATACATTATTTAGTTTGTTGAAATCGGTTCATTAAGGGGATTTCAAAAGTATGCAAATATACAGGGTGTTTCATTAAAAAAAAAACACCGGCTATGGCATACTTGCGTGAATCACCCTGTACATTTAAATTTATGTTTACATAACGCACAACTCAATTCAAAAGTTGACGTGTCTCGGCATTTTTTATAATTTTCTAAAATAATGACAAAGAATTTTATTCCATAAGTGGCTTCCACACTGTATAATATCGCAATATTACAAATAATTTAACTAAATGGGAAATAGTATACCTTTTTAAATGACGAAATAGCGAAGATAAGAAGGGAACCCTTTTTGTGGAGTTGTTTACATACTCAGTATCTTAGGGCCGATTCTACAATGCGAGTATAAAAGTCAGTATAGTTATTCCTTCGATATTTTATACCTAGATTTATACAGAGAATAACTGGTTGTCGGTTCTACAATCGATTTCTATGACAGGTACAGTTATTCCGAGAATATCTCACTAGTAGTTCCAATCAACCAAAGTTTTGACATTTGACGCTTTGAAAAGCGGGAATTTCTGACATTTCTTCATCATAACCTAATTTAGGAATTGGGCTGATTGTTTGATTTTGCCAATTAGTATTGTAATTGTATTATTTGTTTAAAGTTTTCTTAACTTTCAATCATGGACAAAAAACGTTGTAATAATTTCACATCAAATGAAATTGATGTGCTATTGAGCTTAGTGGAAGAGGTTGAAGATATTGTAGGTAAGTTAATCATATTGATTTTATTTTTAATGTAGGTATCTTCATATCATTAAATTTATTTCAGAATGTAAAAAAACCGACACAGTGAATAATAATAGAAAAGACAGAGTGGAATAAAATTGAAATGAGATTTAACGCTGTTTGTGCAACAGCTCGAACAGCTAAAATGCTACGAAGTAAGTGGGATTCTTTGAAAAAGAGCACAAAAAAAGAATATGCTGAGCACAAACAAAGATTGTATAAAACAGGTGGTGGACCAGGAGGTTCTGGAGTATTGAGTGCTATTAGTTCCCGCATATTAGCTATAGTTGGTATTGGTGTTACTGGAACTAGTTCACAATTTGATTCCGATTTTGGTAATAGAAGTAAACTTATAATATTTTACTGTTTGTTTAAATGTTTTTGTTCCTATTCTTAGATTTATGTAACAATGAAACTGAGCTGGCTTGTGATAATTTCAACTTGGTTCAAGCACAACCCAGCACTAGGTCTGATGAAACAATACCTACAAATTCAGAACCAGAAATAACCATTGACAAGATCAGTTTAGATGAGTCAGAAATAGTAAGTACTAATATGAGTAGATTCCACAAAGTAAGGGTCCAAACAGTAAATTCAGTAAGTACTAAGTTTTCACAAGAAATAAATACATGAATAATTTTCAGTTAAGTTCAAGTACATGGAAATCATGGAATCCGCAGCAACTGAGACAGCCTAAAAGTAGAGCATTGAAAGTTTCTGGTAAGAATATTCAATTCTTTTTGTAGTGTTGCCTAAAATATTTTTTTTACCTACCCTATAGAATCAAATGATGCTGATTTATGTTCGGAAGATCACACCGAGGTAGAAACAGAACCCACCCAGAAAACTCCATTGAAACTTGAAACACCACAATGTAAGATGATTTGTGTCTCTAATTTAAATAATTTATTCAATAATGAATTATTTTTTAGGTTCTAGTGACATCAAAAAAATAAAGAGGCTTAACAGAGTGGAGCCCATTGCTTCTGTATTGAAAAAGAAAAGGGCACTCTCTGAACAATCGTCACATGAGGAATTACTTAAAAAAAAAATTGCTCTGATCGATTTACAAACTCAAATTCTACAGGAAGAAAGGACACAGAAAAGGGACATGATTGATACACAAATCAAAATATTGAAGGAGGAAGCAGATCAAAAGAAAAGACAACTTGCTGAAAAACACGAGCTTGAAATGAAAATTCTGTTAGTGGAATTACAAAATAAGGAGATTCAACTAGGCTGATCAATTTTTTTTATGAATAATTATATGTATAAATACATATATGGATTTTATTGAATTTAATAATAATACTCCACGATCTAAAGAGTTTGGCTGAGGCACATCAAAAAATTGAATAAAATAGTTGATCATCAGAAATTTAAAATTTTTATCAAAATCAAATATTTAAAATCAACAAAATATATATAAGTAATCCAGCCCCTGTATACCTGATGGTGTAGGTTTCATAAATAACATCATTATTTCATATTTTCTTTGAAGCAGTTTTATTGCTCAAGCAAAATTTTTAATTATTACCACAGAATTGTTATTAAAAAGTACCTACCGTTTCATTTTTTCAATAAAACAAAAAAAATTGGTGCCTTTTACTTAAAAATATGCATATATTATGAAAAGTATACAATTTTTATAAATTTGAAAAATGGTTTAGAATGAGGGAAGCTCTCATTCGGTTTTGTTCACGAGCCATACCTGAATTTCCAGCAGGTGGTGGTATGTTAATGTCCACTTCTTGAATATCTATTTCATTGGGTGGTTCTTGTTCATGTTCTTCAGTTGCTAAATTATGCTACTATTATTGCCTTGGAATGGTTCAATGAAACACGCATACCTAAGGATAAAATGGGAAATCTTCTTTTCCACACTCCATACGACCTTTCCACACTCCATACGACCTTTCCACACAGTTACGAGTACGAATGTGAGACTCATTATAAAGTGCTTCTGCTTGAATATTTGGTTGTTCCAAAGGTGTCAGTAAAAAGTTGTTATTGCCATAACCACTGTCGCCCAAAATAACCGATATTCCAAACTCTCCATTCTCCAATCTTCCTTTAATTCTGCTATTATTATAAATAGTCTGGTCATGTGAAGCACCAGGCCAACGACCAACAATGTCGATTATTCTCAAACGAGCATCACAAACTGTTTGAACATTCCACGAGAAGTATCCTTTTCTATTACGATATCTCTCAGCTTCATTACCACCTGGTGAAACAATGCGTACATGGGTACAATCAATGGTACCAATCACTTTAGGAAATTTTGCGATTGCGTAGAATTCTTCTTTTACCCTCTGACACTCCATTTCTGTTTCTGGTAATTTAATAAATCTTGGTCGTAAACTTGCAATAGCATTGGTCACCTGAGTAACAATATTACAGGCAGACGTTTTGCTCACTCCTGTAAAATCACCTGTAGTAAGTAGCATACAACCTGTGGCATAAAACCGTAAAGTTAAAAATAGTTTTGTCTCAGGTGTTATTGCATTGTTTCGATTAGTAGATGATTTAATATCATCTCGGCCTAACAGCATATTACATGTCTGTTTCTGCAGCCGAAAACGCTTAAAAAATTCAAGTTCATCATATTCTTCAAAATAATTATACCTAAAAACATTCTTTTCACTAAAAACCACATTCAACTTGTGAATTCCTATACTGTACCTGACTTTAAATACCTTAGGATTTCGGTATAACCTAATCTCAATTTCGTCATCATCTGATTCAAAAATGTTAGGTAGATTGAAAAGATCCATCTCAATTTGTTCAATGTAGATAATTAATATATTACAAAAAACGCCACGAGTAGTACCCAAAACAAAAAAGTAGGGCTATGTAATAATTCATATGTCATTGTCATAGGGTCGCGAGACGTTACTATTCTTGCGCGAAACCAACCAATAGAAATGCAGAATAAGTTTATTCCTCGGTTATACCCCCAAACTGGAATAGATAACTTATACTCTGGTTTATACTTGGAATAAATATATACCTCTTTTGTAGAACGCAATAGTGACCCGTTATCCTACGTATAGCGAATACCAGGTTTATACTCAAATTGTAGAACCGGCCCTTAATGTTCGTTCTTGAGAAAAGGGGTAGTAGGGTTGCGCGATACACTAGAAAGTATCGATACGGATCGGAACGTAAAGTATCTTTACAGAAGAATATCGAATATTAATTTATCGATACTCGAAGTATCGATACGTTAACGATCCTAGAATAAAAAGTTGATTATAAAAGTTGTAGATCTTGAGAAAATCTACAACTTTTTCGTTAGTGACTTTTTCACATAACCTCAAAATTAGCTCGAAAAACGCAAAAAACTGCATTTTTCGTTTTTTTATTATTAGTTTCCTTCAAAAATGTTCGATTTTGATGAAAATTCAGTAGAAGGTAGCTTTCTTAGCCACAAACTATGAAAATAATTTTCAAATTGAAATATTGGAAATTTTCCTAGTTATGACGTTTTTTCGGTAAAACACACTTTTTTGGGGGGTGGAAAAAAACATTATTGCGATTTCCGTCCAAAGTTGAGTTCCTAGAATAAAAAGTTTATTATAAAAGTTGTAGATCTTGAGAAAATCTACAGCTTTTTCATTAGTGACTTTTCCACATAACCTCAAAATTAGCTCGAAAACGCAAAAAACTGCATTTTTCGTTTTTTATTATTTGCTTCCTTAAAAAATGTTCGATTTTGATGAAAATTTAGTAGAAGGTAGCTTTGATAGTCACAAACCATGAAAAAAAATTTCAAATTGAAATATTGGAAATTTTTCGAGTTATAACGTTTTTTCGGTAAAACACACTTTTTTGGGGGGTGGAAAAGGACATTATTGCGATTTCCGGCCAAAGTTGAGGTTCTAGAATAAAAAGTTGATTATAAAAGTTGTAGATCTTGAGAAAATCTACAACTTTTTCATTAGTGACTTTTTCACATAACCTCAAAATTAGCTCGAAAAACTGCACATATTTCGTTTTTTATTTTTAGTTTCGTTAAAAAATGTTCGATTTTGATGAAAATTTAGTAGAAGGTAGCTTTGATAGTCACAAACCATGAAAAAGAATTTCAAATTGAAATATTGGAAATTTTTCGAGTTATAACGTTTTTTCGGTAAAACACACTTTTTTTGGGGGATGGAAAAAGACATTATTGCGATATCCGGCCATAGTTGAGTTTCTAGAAAAACAAGTTGATTATAAAAGTTGTAGATCTTGAGAAAATCTATAACTTTTTTATCAGTGACTTTTCCACATAACCTCAAAATTAGCTCGAAAACCGCAAAAAACTGCATTTTTCGTTTTTTATTGGTTTCCTTAAAAATTGTTCGATTTTGATGAAAATTTAGTAGAAGGCAGCTTTGATAGTCACAAACCATGAAAAAAAATTTCAAATTGAAATTTTGGAAATTTTTCGAGTTATAACGTTTTTTCGGTAAAACACACTTTTTTTGGGGGTGGAAAAAGACATTATTGCGATTTCCGGCCAAAGTTGAGTTCCTAGAAGAAAAGTTGATTATAAAAGTTGTAGATCTTGAGAAAATCTACAACTTTTTCATTAGTGACTTTTTCACATAACCTCAAAATTAGCTCGAAAAACGCAAAAAACTGCATTTTTCGCTTTTTATTTTTGGTTTCGTTAAAAAATGTTCGATTTTGATGAAAATTTAGTAGATGGTAGTTTTAATAGTCACAAACCATGAAAAATAATTTCAAATTGAAATATTGGAAATTTTTCGAGTTTTAGCGTTTTTTCGGTAAAACACACTTTTTTGGGGGGGTGGAAAAGACATTATTGCGATTTCCGGCCAAAGTTGAGTTCATAGAAAAACAAGTTGATAATAAAAGTTGTAGATCTTGAGAAAATCTACAACTTTTACTTCAGTGAATTTTCCACATAATCTCAAAATTAGCTTGAAAAACGCAAAAACTGCATTTTTCGTTTTTTATTTTTGGTTTCGTTAAAAAATGTTCGATTTTGATGAAAATTTAGTAGATGGTAGTTTTAATAGTCACAAACCATGAAAAAAACTTTCAAATTAAAATATTGAAAATTTTTCGAGTTATGACGTTTTTTCGGTAAAACACACTTTTTTAGGGGGGTGGAAAAATACATTATTGCGATTTCCGGCCAAAGTTGAGTTCCTAGAAAAACAAGTTGATTATAAAACTTGTAGATCTTGAGAAAATCTACAACTTTTTCATTAGTGACTTTTTCACATAACCTCAAAATTAGCTCGAAAAACGCAAAAAACTGCACATTTTTCGTTTTTTATTTTTAGTTTCGTTAAAAAAAGCACGACATCATTTCTCAACGTGATTAAAATATCACGATATCGCTCATCACTATAGATAACGCCACTTGCCGCTACCACTAAAAATCCCGTATCGCAAGATATCGATACACTACAAATTTATCGATACTTGGAATGCATCGAAAAGCATAGTATCGATACAAAATATCGAATATCGGAAGTAAAAGTATCGATACACTGGAATATCGGATAGTATCGCGCATCCCTAAGGGGTAGTTAGTCTATTTCTGGCATTTGTAAAGTAAATCACGATTCGTAATTGTACTGACCGTTAATTTCGCATTTTTTTGTATATAAATTATTCAATTTGGAGGTGTCGTTTTATTAAATATCTTAAACAAATTTTTGATTCGAACTCCTGGTATATATCATCATAAATACAAATGATTTTTTATCAAATTAATCGGAAACGTTGTAAATTCAACTAATGTTCACTCCACTTGTGAACAACAATAACTAGAAAGCTAAAACTCGGAGAAAAAACAGTGGAGTATTGAGGAAATGCCCGGATTTAAACTGACATTGTAATGCGGGTTCTTTTTACTTTCTTGAAATCGCAAGTGTAAAAAACGATGGTAGTATCATATTTGCAACAGCTTGTAAAATATCGTATGACCTGCTAACCTTAATAATTACATTTAATTAAAATAATAGATAAGAGAAGTAAAAAAAATGTTTTTAAATAACCCTCGAAATAACCTTACTAAACTTAAAACTTGTGACAAAATTAACAACATTCTGTACTTAATTACAAAAAAAAATATTTTTCCTACGACCACCATCCAAAACACTATTTTGCACATTGGTTATAATACGCAAAATTAACAATTTCTCATAGTAACAAAAGCTGTGGGAAGAGTGGCATAAGGCACAGCCAAAGTGACATAAAGCATAGCCAAAGTGACATTAGGCATACCCAAAATAAATACCTACAGCAAATTGTTTGATTTCTGGATGGTGGTCGTAGAAAACATGTGCGCAAATGCTAATTTCTCACTTGTGTGAGAAATTAGCACTTTTGCGCACTTGTTACACAATATACTATTTCCTACAACCACTATGCAAAACACGCTTTTCTACGCACATGTTTTTACGCAAAGCAGCACTTTTGCGCACTGACATGTCAAACACAGCTACCTATAACCTGTCAACTTTTTTTGACAATTCAACATATTTATTATAATGAATTTCTGTGTGAACAAATTTTAAATTTAAACCAAAAGTAAGTAAACCATTTATTTGATTATTTATTTTAATTTATTAATTATACAAAAAATTAACCTATTAAGCATTATTTTAGGAATAATGATCCAAGATCAACATTTATCTTTTGAGTTATCCAATTCCGACACTGAAAATACTCCTCCAGATATTATCGAAAAGGCTCGAAATGCAACCGAAAATTTGTTGAGGTTTCGAAAGAGAAATATCAAAAACAATATAGCAAATTTATGAACTGGAGAGAAATAAACTACATCAAATCATTTTCAGAAAATACCTATATAAATTACTGTTTTTCTTTCATTAATAAATGTGGTTATATAAAAAATATTGTATACAACTTGTACGCAAAGCACTATTGCAGATATCGTTATTTAAGACATTAGCGATTAAAAAAAAATTAAATAAAATCTTACTGTATATGTAACAAGCGAAACTCCAATGACATTTTGATCACTTTTATATCCCCCATACACATTTAAAGAACTAACCGAAGCAACTGTCAAAACCATGGCACATGCACTATATTTAAAAAAAAATAACCTCACAAAACTATTTAATCCAAAGATAAGCACATCTCACACGCAACATATTCAACATTAAGATAATCTGTTATTCACGAAAAAAAATTTAATTTATTAGATATAAAGGGGTTTTAAAAAAAATACGATAAAGCTTCTTAAGCTTCACGGACCTAACTAGATTAAGATTAAATCTGCTTTCTGCAGAACTACTAAAGAGAGGGGAACTTACTTAAGCATTGTGCTGTGTTGCCAAGTGTGGTGATAAAAACAGACTTTCAACAAAATGCATAAAAACTCGTTTGATGATATCATTTTACCAAGAGAATTTATATGCATCTATACAGGTATATAAAATAAAGTTGAGTTAGTTGCACCATTTACAATAGAAGAACGGCTGTACCGATTTTAATGATCTCTTCCGTATCCTGTATCTGTAGAGTAGGGAGGGTGAGTTTAGGCCCACAGCACTTAGGCCACATGTGACCCATAGTACCTCCTCCCGAGGAGTTGTCCTCCTAGGTCATCCTTTCCAGGAAGGTGGACAGGTCACTTGGAGACATCTCCTTTATATCGGCAGGTGTAGTCCAAGACTCATCGAACACACACTCTCTCATTGACGATAACTTCGGGCACTCGCATAAGACATGCCTGACAGTTTCGTCTTCCTGTTCACACATCCTGCACAGGGGTGTGTCCATTAGCCCCATTGTATGGAGGTGTTTCCTTAGCAGACAGTGGCCAGTCAGAAATCCTACTATTAAACGTAGGTTTTCCTAGTCATCGCCAAATATTTCTTCGACGCCAGCTTCCCAGGATGATCCTGACAAGACTGCATCCCTTGTTTTCATCCCATCTCTTTATGGTTTGAGCATAAAAGTCTTAGTCCAGCCGCTTCACTGGCTAAAGAATCGGCAATGCGGTTACCTTTACTCCTGCCTTGCTCTTTAACCCACCTCAAGATAATATTGTTATCTACCGAGGCGTTAGCTAAATCTTGATGGCATTCTAATACTAGCCCTGATGTAACACGTTATCTGTTCAAGGCTAATAGGGCTTGTCTGCTGTCAGTGCAGATTATTATGTTTATGCCAGAAATTCTTTTTCTGGTTAGTTCTTTTGTGGAAGTTGAGATACCAGCCAGTTCTGTTTGAGCCCATGCTGGTATTTTTTACCATTCCTCACTTAATTCTTAGGCTTAGTGATTTGTAGAAGACTCCAAATCAAAAATACACACCCTTGGCGGGTTTTTAGAGGGTAGTTTATTCTCAATGCTATGAATAAATGGTTATCAATTAGGAAACTAAACTAGGGGTAATATTAAATGACACAATCATACAGTACAGTGAAATAAATGAAAAAGTAATTATCCTGAATAATCGTTCAGGGTTAGTTATTTTTAAACTTTTTTGGTTAACTATAATCAAATTTAATTTTTACCGGGACGTTAAGTAAACCGACCGGGACACCGGGATTTTGTCTGAAAACCGGGACTATACCCAAAGTTTATAAAAATAGAGTTATTTTGTAATATTTATTGTAAGCAATTGTCCTGCACATGTCTCCAAAAGTATGAATGTACCTACTATCTGGTTAGTACATTTGTTGTTTCTAAAAAGGACTAAAAGAAACGAGAAGTTTCGGCATTGCTGGATCTCATTGATCCATAGTTTCGTACCAATTGTACCATATTTACCCCTTCGATATCATCAGGCATTCCAAAGAATTCTCAGGAAGCATTTGTTTTTGTACCAAGCATTACAATTCTAAAAACAGTCTCTTAATCATGCATATCTTCCCTTTATATGTTTTTTAGTTCCTCTCTCCTGTTCCACTTATATCTATTATCATCGACACTTTCACTAGTAAATATTTATCATTCTCTGCCTCTTGTAACAACTTTGCAATATTTTTTTTAGGCAAAATTCTGGACTTTTTGAAATCGTACGAATCGGAATTTTATTTTAAAAAAGCAATCAGGTGACTAAACTTACTTATGTCAACATTTTTTTCAATTGTTCTTTAAAATAGGCTAAAATTACAAAACTTTCATAATTGGAATGTCAATTTTGGACACCCTCTCCCTCCTGATTCAGGATAAAAAAAAACATAATTTATGAATTTAAATTCATTCACAAATAACTATATTTAAAAACAATTTCACTTTCAGTTTTGGTATCTGCTACTTTTTGTTTATAAGTGTGGCAACGTCGCACCGGCTACAGTTGGATATAGGAGATACTACTTGAGAAAACATTAATCAGCCTGGTGAATCTAGTGATATTTACAGAATTCCTTCATGCAATACTAGGTACTCCACAATGCATTCAGAATCTTGAATATGACATTTAATGAATCTACTACTTCAAGTTTATATCTGATAAATTGAATTCCCAGTGTAAAAATGTTTATAAACGGCATAAAGCATATAATAAAACCAATTCTTCTTATTAACAAGTGTTTATAAGTGTCAAGGACTGTAAGATATTTTAAGCCTATCATTAAGGTGTGCATAATCAGAAGTAAAAACAAATATAATATTATCTTCAATAACAGACAAGCTTTATGTGGCGATGAGCAGCTAATAGTTTGTATTGATTTATTCAACTTCCTGTCTGATAAAGTATAATTCAATACTTTTCCGAGAACTTTTTTTGTAGGGGCTTAATAGTAACACTTCTGTAAAAAGTCTTCCAAGATGTTGTTTATGAATAATTAAAAAAAATTCAATCGCTTTTCTTGAAATAGGTATATATTTTTTAAAGAAATTTGAATCTACAGAACAAATCAGACTGTTCATAATTTTACAAAACACTCAATCTTTGTGAGTTCTGGTATAAACTTGGTTTACTAATGTCACTTATTAGAGGTTTTCAAGTTAAAATTTGGATAAAATTAGGCCAAAATTTATTAGTTGATGGAGACTTCATTAGATTATTGCAAATGGGAGAAAAACGCTGAATTTAATAAAAGATCTGGTAATAAAGCATCCTTTAAGGCGATACCAAAAGTGCACTATTTCAGAGCACTTTCAGTGAAATCGAAAGTAACCACAGAACTGAATAAATTATATGTCCTGTGAAAGTGGAACCTAGAAGTTTGAAGAATTCGTTTTCATTCACATTTTTGTATTTATTGTACAAAACATACACTTTATGGTGACAGATCCGTCAAAATAAAGGAACGTGATTAAAAAGTTATTTGCCTTTATTTAAATAAAGTACAGGAATCCTGTATTTTAGATTGGGAATATACTTAAGTAATAAAAGAGAGTTTATTAAGGGAACTACAAAACGAACGTTGCAATAACTCTCTATTATTTGCAAAAGTTGCCTTTGCTAAAAGAAATATGCTAGAAAATCGCTAGAGAAGACAACATGAGAATTAAAATTAGATGGAGCCTTACATTTAAAAAACTAAACATCTCCATCTTCTAAATTCAACTAATGGATATGGTGTGTCATACAGAAAGTATGAGAAATGCAATTGGGCCTGTCTAAATGCTCTCAGTATCTCAAATATATTGTTTATAGAGCGATTTAAAGTTGAAAACAAGATGGATAATTGTAAAATGTTATAAACACACAAACTAAGTATGCAAAATTGGGAGTTTTGGTATCTGATAGTGCTTTACTACCTTTTCCTGATGGTTTATAGATTTCGAAGGACCATATCTTTTTCAAATGAAAATACTGGGCAACATGAGTTTTTCATAAGTTTAATAAATACAGGATCACTCAACACAAAACTGAATTTACTCTTTACAACGATTTGCTGTTATATGACATAACATAACATTTCTTGATAACATAAAACAAATTCAACTTAATTCTATTAACATATTGTGCAACTTGAACAACGTACAAATGCTCATGTGTTCTTGAAACGGACAAGGTGGGCGCTTGGCGGCTCGTATTGACCAAATGATAACTATTCTTCTTGTCCCCCAAAGTGAATATAGGAGGCGCGTCAACAAATTAAGTATTTATAGAAATTGCAACAATATCTTTAAGCTAATGATGTATCTTATACTGAGGTAGGTATTATCAATAATTAAGCTCACTTAATTTTTAACATGAATAACATGGGGTGGCTGAATATTTTTTCTTTGTAAGTTTGTTAATTTCGAAAATATACGAATCACTGGATGTCAACAGCAAGCGAATTATTTTAATCTATGGCATAACTTAAATTGGAGCTAATTAACATAACCACTTAACCTGTGACAAATTTCTATTTACATAATATACTCAAAGTAAACTGAAAAATAACAATTTAAAAAACAAATACAGAAGCATTCAGATTTTTTGTGAATAAAAATATAATTCAAAATAAACAGTTAACACGTAATTGCTTTAGGAATTTAAGAAAATCTCTCCATCTAAGTTGACAAATCAAAGTACAATCACAGCACTTGCAAAAATATTTCAGTACTGGAAAAATTATTGTGCAATGTGGACAGAATCCCACAGGATTCATCAATGAAGAGTATTATAAATAGAAATTATGTCAAAGGACAACTTAATGTGCAAGCCAGTGTGGGTTTAAAAAACTAAATATAAATATTGGTAAGTACTGTAATTGTACAGTTAAACCTTCACATAAAAAGATTTTCAAACTATTAAGTTAATATAACAATAATCTAATTGTAAGAACTTAACAATTTAACTACCCAAGTACCATCTGTACATCTTAATAGATTAAATTGACCTAAATGAATTAAGCACATAATAATGATACATTTCTGATCAATATATAGTTAAACTCTCAATATAATTCCTTTACACGACCACTTGTTACTATTTTGGCAAAATAGCTTGATTCTATATAGGCGGAAAAAGGTCGTCATGCCTGATTCAGAGAAAGGCATCCCAATAATTTAATAGTGGGTAGAAGGATAATAAATACGTAAATATTCGTTCAACAATTCAATACATAAGTTAGCTTTAAAATATCTTCGGTAAAAAGTATGTAGACTTACCAGCCTTGTGATGAATGTATCATCCATGTCGGTTTTTCTTCTTTCTCCGCGGTCCATTTCATCTGGTAAGTTCTCGCCACTTTGTACGTTATTAATACTAGAGTTTCTTATCAAAAATTTTGATATAGCACTCCACATTTAAGTTTTCTTTGTACACAAATACTATTTCACCCTCGGACAATATCATCGTCCAACCTACACAATTACTTGTACCGTGTGGTTTTTAATAGTTATAAACTTTCAGTAATTCGATATATATAAATTCTTAACTTATAAACAACTATTATCACTTGTATCGCATTTTAGACGTTTAATTTTTTATAAATTCGCTAATTTTGACAAATATTCAGTGTGTCTCGTCATAATGAATGAAAACTAGAAAATAGCGATTAGCGCCATCACGGATTATTTTCGAACTTTTGACAAATCGAAGTCGATTTCATAAGAGCGGTAAATTTAAATAAGATTAAATCTCATCTAAAAATAGAATATATATTATATTATGTGTAATGCATAATCTACTATAATATTTTTATTGTATTGTTGCATATTTAGTAGTTGAAACTATAAATAATTAAAATTCATCATTATTTTATCTACCGATACAATTAAAAACTTCGCCGATAAGCGTAAGCTTTGAATGAAAAATAATAAATGATAACAGTATGATCTTTGTGGATATTAATTGAGATAGTTTATATACGGAAGTATCAGTTTATTTCTACGGTGAACTAGAAAAAAATTTGATTAAACTAAACTCGTGCTGCACAACCATATACCTACCTGTATCTTAGGCAACCCAAAGTGCAATTTGAATTTATATTGTGCAAAAAATTCAAATATTGAAATCAATCACATGAGTCAAGAATGATAAAAGTTACCTAAATTATAACTCGATTAGATACATAAGTTTGTCTTTAGACAGCAATGCAAAATACAAATAAATATAAAAAAAAAATTTGGAAAAAGTAAGATGGACATTTTTCTATTTGTCTCTGTGCACTAAATTAGTTCCAATGCAATCATTAATCTTTAAAAATGTATCACAAATTTATTGAGTTCGTCTTTTTTGTACACAATAATCAATTAAATAAATAAATAAAATAATTCCTCGCGATGAAGGAAGAGAGAACAGACAAATCGTACATATAGTAGTGTGTATAAAAGTTATTTATTATTTTATTTATTTGCAAAAAATTAAAATATTGAAATCAATCACATGAGCCAAGAATGACAAAAGTTACCTAAATTATAACTCGATTAGATACATAAGTAACAAAGTTACTTTAGACAGCAATGCAAAATACAAATAAATATAAAAAAGAATTTGGAAAAAGTAAGATGGACATTTTTCTATTTGTCTCTCTGCACTAAATTATAGTTCCAATGTAATCATTAATCTTTAAAAATGTATCACAAATTTATTGAGTTCGTCTTTTTTGTACACAATAATCAATTAAATAAATAAATTAAATAATTCCTCGCGATGAAGGAAGAGAGAACAGACAAATCGTACATAGTAGTGTGTATAAAAGTTATTTATTATTTTATTTATTTGCAAAAAATTAAAATATTGAAATCAATCACATGAGCCAAGAATGACAAAAGTTACCTAAATTATAACTCGATTAGATACATAAGTAACAAAGTTACTTTAGACAGCAATTCAAAATACAAATAAATATAAAAAAAAATTTGGAAAAAGTAAGATGGACATTTTTCTATTTGTCTCTCTGCACTAAATTATAGTTCCAATGTAATCATTAATCTTTAAAAATGTATCACAAATTTATTGAGTTCGTCTTTTTTGTACACAATAATCAATTAAATAAATAAATTAAATAATTCCTCGCGATGAAGGAAGAGAGAACAGACAAATCGTACTTAGTAGTGTGTATAAAAGTTATTTATTATTTTATTTATTAAGTAAGATGGACATTTTTCTATTTGTCTCTCCTCACTAAATTAGTTCCAATGTAATCATGAATCTTTAAAAATGTATCACAAATTTATTGAGTTCGTCTTTTTTGTACACAATCATCAATTAAATAAATAAATTAAATAATTCCTCGCGATGAAGGAAGAGAGAACAGACAAATCGTACATAGTAGTGTGTATAAAAGTTATTTATTATTTTATTTATTTGCAAAAAATTAAAATATTGAAATCAATCACATGAGCCAAGAATGACAAAAGTTACCTAAATTATAACTCGATTAGATACATAAGTAACAAAGTTACTTTAGACAGCAATTCAAAATACAAATAAATATAAAAAAAAATTTGGAAAAAGTAAGATGGACATTTTTCTATTTGTCTCTCTGCACTAAATTATAGTTCCAATGTAATCATTAATCTTTAAAAATGTATCACAAATTTATTGAGTTCGTCTTTTTTGTACACAATAATCAATTAAATAAATAAATTAAATAATTCCTCGCGATGAAGGAAGAGAGAACAGACAAATCGTACTTAGTAGTGTGTATAAAAGTTATTTATTATTTTATTTATTAAGTAAGATGGACATTTTTCTATTTGTCTCTCCTCACTAAATTAGTTCCAATGTAATCATGAATCTTTAAAAATGTATCACAAATTTATTGAGTTCGTCTTTTTTGTACACAATCATCAATTAAATAAATAAATTAAATAATTCCTCGCGATGAAGGAAGAGAGAACAGACAAATCGTACATAGTAGTGTGTATAAAAGTTATTTATTATTTTATTTATTTGCAAAAAATTAAAATATTGAAATCAATCACATGAGCCAAGAATGACAAAAGTTACCTAAATTATAACTCGATTAGATACATAAGTAACAAAGTTACTTTAGACAGCAATTCAAAATACAAATAAATATAAAAAAAAATTTGGAAAAAGTAAGATGGACATTTTTCTATTTGTCTCTCTGCACTAAATTAGTTCCAATGTAATCATTAATCTTTAAAAATGTATCACAAATTTATTGAGTTCGTCTTTTTTGTACACAATAATCAATTAAATAAATAAATTAAATAATTCCTCGCGATGAAGGAAGAGAGAACAGACAAATCGTACATATAGTAGTGTGTATAAAAGTTATTTATTATTTTATTTATTTGCAAAAAATTAAAATATTGAAATCAATCACATGAGCCAAGAATGACAAAAGTTACCTAAATTATAACTCGATTAGATACATAAGTAACAAAGTTACTTTAGACAGCAAAGCAAAATACAAATAAATATAAAAAAAAATTTGGAAAAATAAAGATGGACATTTTTCTATTTGTCTCTCTGCACTAAATTAGTTCCAATGTAATCATTAATCTTTAAAAATGTATCACAAATTTATTGAGTTCGTCTTTTTTGTACACAATAATCAATTAAATAAATAAATTAAATAATTCCTCGCGATGAAGGAAGACAGAACAGACAAATCGTACATAGTAGTGTGTATAAAAGTTATTTATTATTTTATTTATTTGCAAAAAATTCAAATATTGAAATCAATCACATGTGTCAAGAATGATAAAAGTTACCCAAATTATAACTCGATTAGATACATAAGTAACAAAGTTACTTTAGACAGCAATGCAAAATACAAATAAATATAAAAAAAAAATTGGAAAAAGTAAGATGGACATTTTTCTATTTGTCTCTCTGCACTAAATTAGTTCCAATGTAATCATTAATCTTTAAAAATGTATCACACATTTATTGAGTTCGTCTTTTTTGTACACAATAATCAATTAAATAAATAAATTAAATAATTCCTCGCGATGAAGGAAGAGAGAACAGACAAATCGTACATAGTAGTGTGTATAAAAGTTATTTATTATTTTATTTATTTGCAAAAAATTAAAATATTGAAATCAATCACATGAGCCAAGAATGACAAAAGTTACCCAAATTATAACTCGATTAGATACAACAAAGTTACTTTAGACAGCAATGCAAAATACAAATAAATATAAAAAAAAAATTGGAAAAAGTAAGATGGACATTTTTCTATTTGTCTCTCTGCACTAAATTATAGTTCCAATGTAATCATTAATCTTTAAAAATGTATCACAAATTTATTGAGTTCGTCTTTTTTGTACACAATAATCAATTAAATAAATAAATTAAATAATTCCTCGCGATGAAGGAAGAGAGAACAGACAAATCGTACATAGTAGTGTGTATAAAAGTTATTTATTATTTTATTTATTTGCAAAAAATTAAAATATTGAAATCAATCACATGAGCCAAGAATGACAAAAGTTACCCAAATTATAACTCGATTAGATACATAAGTAACAAAGTTACTTTAGACAGCAATGCAAAATACAAATAAATATAAAAAAGAATTTGGAAAAAGTAAGATGGACATTTTTCTATTTGTCTCTCTGCACTAAATTAGTTCCAATGCAATCATTAATCTTTAAAAATGTATCACAAAATTTATTGAGTTCGTCTTTTTTGTACACAATAATCAATTAAATAAATAAATTAAATAATTCCTCGCGATGAAGGAAGACAGAACAGACAAATCGTACATAGTAGTGTGTATAAAAGTTATTTATTATTTTATTTATTTGCAAAAAATTCAAATATTGAAATCAATCACATGTGTCAAGAATGATAAAAGTTACCTAAATTATAACTCGATTAGATACATAAGTTTGTCTTTAGACAGCAATGCAAAATACAAATAAATATAAAAAAAAAATTTGGAAAAAGTAAGATGGACATTTTTCTATTTGTCTCTCCTCACTAAATTATAGTTCCAATGTAATCATTAATCTTTAAAAATGTATCACAAATTTATTGAGTTCGTCTTTTTTGTACACAATAATCAATTAAATAAATAAATTAAATAATTCCGCGCGATTAAGGAAGAGAGGACAGACAAATCATACATAGTATAATAGTCGAGTGTGTCGTGTGTGTAAAAAAGTTATTTATTATTTCGATATGGAGGAAAACACAACGATTACTTTTTTCATACAGTAAGTAAACCAAAAACTATTTTAAATAAAAAATCTATGAATGATTGTGTAGAATACCTACGTGGGTAAAATTACATTTAATGGTTATAATTTATTGAATATTCCGGACTTCTGAAAATCATTAGAATATTCCATGCAAACTTGAAAATATTGAGATTAATCCAAGGATTGATGATTTTCTTCTAGTAGGTATATATACCTACAGTGTGCATCCACTAAGCTAGAAATTTACCTAGGTTTAGTTCTTCTAGGCTTAAGCCGGACTCCGACGACTCGTGTATTTGGCAAATATTTGTCACTTGCCTATGTTTGCCAAGTAGTGGGAGTGGTTCACTCGGCCAATATTTGTACAATTATTGGCCGCTGGCGAAGTCCCGCCGGTTGTCGGTAAAAATGTCTGTTTGAAAATGAGCCAGTTATATATGGCAACCTGGGCATCCTCAACATAAAAACAGAAACTTGATTAACGATGCCTGTCTTCGCATAAAAAATAAACTATCTATCCAATGTACGGTTGAGGATTTGAAATAGGAAAAAGTGTCACTGATGGCGTAATTCCGACCATTGTATAGGAAAGTTAAGACATCATCAAAGACAGGGTCCGGCAGCGAGGACGATTGATACGGTACAATTAATATTTAACAGTAACTGAACTTTTCCAGTAGTTTTGAAATATCCGCAAAACAATTTCCTTATTTCCTGAGCCTCACGCCTAGCTTCTTTTGGTATTCTTTTGAGAGGTAGCAAAGATGTCATATTCTGTACATCACTTCGCCATGTGCCGGGAATAATTGTGCCGTCTTTCTCCGTATCGATAGTGCCTGGCGGTGTATAGGGAACAGAAGAGTCTTTACTTCTCCGTAAAAAATTGTGAAGGAGTGCACAAGTCATTGCTACTTTGCTGCCTTTGTCGGGTTGTAGTGCTCGGAATACCCGGAAGACCGACGCTAGTATCCCGAATACATTTTCCACAACCGGTAATTGAAGATTCTTTCATCGCTTCCTGCTTCATAAACTCCTTGGAATGGTTTTAGTAAATGGGGTCCCAAAGCGAAAGCAACATCAGCGACGAAAATGTAAGGGAAAGTAGTTTGAATATAATTGGTTAGAGTTTCATCTTCAGGTAACATCAGACTATTTTCTTCAAGTTTTCTGCCCAAGACGGTATTGCTGAATAAACCACCGTCACTTATACGGCCTTGGCATCCAACATCCACATATGTGAACATGTAATTGGCGTCAACATGTTTGTAATTAAAAAATTCTGATCCACTATTCTCTGAATCAGTATGTGCTTCCCGTCTATAGCTCCCAAGCAATGAGGGAAATTCCAATTATTTTCGAATGCAACTGCAATTTTTTTCCATTCATTTGAATCTCTTGGCATCTGAAATAAATTAATAATAAATATAGGAACAGCAAGACAGCATAATTCATGAATAAAATTATTTCGTTTCAGAATTGGGAGGATAGCATGAGTCGAGAGGAAACTCAAGAAGATTCACTCAAGGAACCTGCGCCTGCAAGTGTGGACGGTGAGACAGATACAGACATACAGAAACATACAGACATGGGAGGAAACGATAGTAACGAAATCGAGGCAACCCTGGAATCTGCATCTGGAAATAAGGAGAGTGGAATAGGAAAAAGCACTGACAGCAACAAAAAGCATTTCAAGGTACCAGTTGGGGAAACAAAGAAAAATAAAAGGAAGGCCGTGGAGAAGGACGAGACTGAACGTCGTATGACAGAAGCCTATGAAATCTCGAAACAAAGTCAAAATACCGAACCTCCCAAAACCACTCTTTGTACTGCCTATGGGCAATAATTAGTGACTCAGACGTTAAGCGAAGTAAACAGGACTATTGTAATGCACGAGATTGATAATATATTTCTGAGCAACAATGGGGTAGATACCTGGGACCTCGATATCAATCAGCATCTCCAGCATCTTTCTATTCGCAATCGTCAGATGAAACTTTTCATACAACTCCGAGTGTCGCCTCTTTGCCGACGATTATCTCTTTTCCACGACATTCTGCAACTTCTTCCGGCTACCAACCGCCTCTTACTCCTGTGATTCCAACACCTATAGACAATGACATATCCTTACCAGGAGAAAATTATACGTTTCTTTGATTTTGATCTTGCTTTAACCTTATGGCGTAACAACATTAAATACTGTAGAAATGTATGTTGTATACTTACTTTTATTTGATCGTTGAGAACACTAATCATGCAATGCATCGCAAACGTCGAAAACGCACCGGGATACAACATTTGAAAGGTATGACAAACTCACGAAACTGTCACCACTAGCGAAGAATCTAAGCGCAACGCAGAACCTTTCCTTCACTGGAATTGCCTTTCTCAGCGGAGTATTTTTTTCCCTATCATATGTCCCAGTTTATTCAGTGGAATTTCGAAGTCGGTGTAGGACATACGCAGGAAATTCTCCAGTCTTCCTGACGGTTCTCGAATCAGGTCATCAAACATACATAAAGTTGTTTTTAATTAATTATTCCTTTTGCAGCAATTTTAAGCGACTTATTTTATTGCTTACTAATAAATTTATATTATGTATATTTTTTTAAATATTTCCAAACTAGCTTTCTAAGAACATCACGAACTAACAGTTTACTGAAGTAAGGAGAACATTTGTATAGTAAGCCTAACAATTCTAGAAAATATATCTGACAACATTGCTTTATTTTATTGTCGTTACACTGACTTTGGATCCACTATACCAACAGTGTGCATCCACTAAGTTACAAATTTACCTTAGGTAAGATATTGTACAAGGATGAAGTAAAAGAGGAGTTTGATTACAATTTCTTTATTATAAAACCATAGAAACATTAAAACCTGTACACATATATACACAATTTATTCAACCTTAAGGTAGATCAATTATTCTAAAATTAAGGCCGACTCGGTTAATAGTATATTGTGCAACTAGTACGGAAAATAGGTCTTGTCATACAAGTATGAAATATCCAGATTCCGCACGAGTTGTAGGTAGGTAGGTAAATATATTGATAATTTTTCTCTACAACACAATTCACGCACACCCCTGGATGTTCTAACCCAGGTCAGCCAGATATTCGGTAAACTGATAATATTTTTTATGTCCCAGTTGGCCGAGTTAAAACTGTCCGGTTACTTCGTTATATTATGCCAAATACTGGACTGGATGTATTTAGCTTTTCAATGCAAGGTTGCTACCAGCTATTCAAAATAGTTTTCCAACGACCTACCTAAAAAAAAGAAATAAAAAAAAAACGTTTTTCAAGTGGGTCGCCGGAAAACATACCTATTTCTATATTATCAATCACTATCTAATTAGAATAATTAATAATACAGAATAATTAAATTATTACATTGAAATTCAAGTGGTTTAGTTATTTTTATTGCTATTCCAATAAAGAAATGTCCCAACATAAAACCTCTCTTTAAATTCCCTCATGATTATATAAATTTTGAGAAATATATATTAGTAGTTAATCAAAATAGAAGTCTAGAGCGTAACGCCTCTTTCACATTACACGGTTTTAATCGTGCGTTTAAAAACCGTACCACGCAACCACAAAGTTTTTTTCGATTCATATTTGTCGTACTAAACAAATGAAATAAAAATATTGCGGTAAAAATCCGTGCCAATGAGAAAACAACAATGTTCGCTGCAAAAACTCGGACGATTTTTAACCGCACGATTAAAACCGTGTAATGTGAAAGAGGCGTAACTGTGTATCCATCTGACAGATAAATAAAAACGCAAATAATTGTGATTCGATCATTATCAGCATATACCGGAATCAATCAAGTCACAATCAGATTGATAATTACAATTTAAAGCAATTTCGGTACCAATAATTACTTTCAGTATTGTTTATTGTCGTAATTAATTATAAAATAAAGTATTGATATGTTTTGATAGTTTAAATAATATGTTTTACTCATTGATAAACGTTGGTAGGTAGAAGAAAATAAACAAAATTTTTATTTTCTCTAATCTAAGGTTAGCTCATCTCGACTTCTCTTCTCTTACAATTATGGACTGATTAATGTAATGTGGCCTTAATGTGATTAGTATGATCCACCATTGTTTTCTCAACTGTTTGTGAGCGTGTACCTTGAAACAGTCTTCAGGATGTGACGTGTGACAAAGCTACGATTACTGAAGTATTAGTATTGAAAAGAATCGAAATTTATAAAGGGGTAAAAGTTTGTAGTATCTCCAGAAGGTAGAGACCATTCAAAAAAAAAGAAAAAGAAGAAGTATGTACCCTACCAGATACATGTTTTCAGGTATTTCTTTTAATTTCTTCTTTTTCAGTCTTCTTGTTTTAATCTCGTTGTGGCCTTTCTGTCGGTATTTTTTAGAAAAACGGGTTAAGCATATTGTACTCGGATACCAGTACACATTTACCAAAAAAAATATATTCTCTTGAAACCTACAGTAATATAATTACAAAAAACTAAATATAAAAACATTTACATTATGTACAACATTGTTAGAATTTGTAACTTTTTAATGACATCCACAACTTTTTACAACCATTTTCTTATATTTCTTCAATATAACATTCTGGTCATCGAGATAATATAAAACTGAAATGGGGTTAAGTTTTGTAGGCGCACAGCATGGTTTCGGAAACCTTTGAGGATTCATTAAGTGTACCAAAGTTTGCACAATTGCATGGTTAGTGGCATTCATATGTGCATTTAATGGGAAATTGCATTCTCCTGCACAGTAAAAAGCTGGGTAACCTTCTGGGGCTATTATCCAATCCTGCAACATAAATATACAGTGGAGTTAAAATAGGGACCGATTTTCTAAATGCTACTCTTATCGACATAAACAGTGTATATTAGAAAGAATATAGATTATTATTCGAAATGTATAAATTCAAAATTTGGTTTATAATTAATATTGATAACAAAAGCATTGAATTTGAGGCACAACAAAAATATAGCAAACATATATTAAAATGTCACTTACCGTCCAAGATAAATCTTTAAAATTTATATACAAAGTTTCAATTCGGCAGCTTCTTCTCAAATCCTGTCTGTTGTCCATATCAACTAAAATTAAACACATTTTTGTGAATTCAAAAATATTTATAAAAAGTACAAGAATAGATATATCCAGCAATAAAGTAGGTATCTATAGTTGTAGGAAATTTGCTATGTAGTAATCTCGATAGGAAGCTATATTTGTAGGAAATTCTAGCTCAATAACCCTTATATATAAAAATTGGCTTTGATTTTTAATTGTGATGAGTGTCAAGTTTCCTTTGTTTTATCTTAAAATTAAATTTTTATATTTGAAAATCACTTTAATCGAGATCGAGGTATATTCTAAGATGTAAAGTAAGTACTCAGCAACACTGGTCAGAATATTTATAAAACATTCTCTAGGGAAATACCTATAAAAAAATATATTTACTTTTTGAATATCCAGACATCACGCCACTAAATGTATCCTTTTTGGTCCTGGCTTCTCTGGTTACTCTCGGTTTCACACTATTAACAGCTTTAAGGAAAGCTACCATAAATGGTTGTTGCTCATCCTCTGCCTTGATGGTAATAAGTCCAATATCTTCAGGTCTAATTTCATGGCCTACAAATGAAAAACCAATAATTTCAAAATGGCAAAATATAAATTATTTTATTTTAATTCTTGTTTTATAAATGAAAATAAATAAAAAACTTAAAACACCCCTTTGTAACTTTGGTATAAATATCAACCCCCGTCTGAATTTGTTGCAAAAGAAATATGCTTTCACTAAGTTTCCCTTCAAAATATAATTTAGTTACCTGGTTTGTCTAGAGGATGTACTGACAGGTAAATTCCTTTGTTGGAATTCGGAAATGCCACCCAAGTAGCTAAACATTGTGTCAGGTTCAAACTCATCCATCCAATGAAACCTGCTGTTATATTAGCTGCGGAAATATACTCTAATTCTTTCTCACTAAAATATAAGATTACTCATTACCAGTGGCGTACATAAAGAAATTCATTCATTCTATAAAAGCTCGGTCTTCAAATATACATGAAAAAGTGAACAGAAAAGAAAATGTTTTACATGTTGAATTTGATTATTACTTTTAAAAAGAATATACCACTTGGAGGGGAGGGGAGGAAGTGGTTATAATGGTGAGTTTATAAAAAAATCCTTAGTCCTGTAAAGTATTAAATTTTCAGTGTCACTTTTAATTACAATAATCATCAAAAACTTATCGCTAGGGAAAAATAGGGAACCATCGCATGGCAAATATGTAGTAATCAGGTAATCATGGGATCAGGTGTTGAGTTCGTTACAGTCCTAATCAATTGAGTAATATAGATTACGTTATGCAGTATAGTATGTAGTTTATTGTTTATTACAAGTCTTAACTTAATATTAGTCCAAAAACCTTACCTTGAAAATTTTTAACTTTGAATTTTTAGGACTAAGACCAAGGTAATGCGCAAGCGCTATCGGGCTTATAGAATATGTTGTCAGTTGTCATTCTATCAGGCTATGTTTATCTTAGGCTATGGTCCGAAAGTAACTAACCGTAACCACGGTTGACAGAACGTAACTGAAAAATCTAGTTTGTTGTATTCGGGACACAAAACCGGTAAAAGTACGAAACGAAAACCTTCCCAAAACGACCCGTATTTTGTATTTTGTTACTTCAAAACACAGTTTTTGGAATTTTTTAGTTGATTTTAAACAACCTTTGTGTTTCACAAACCTTCTTTTGTCAAGCTCTGATGAAGAGTTTTCAGATGATTACAGGGTTGCAAGGAGTAATCAAGATAACCAGCTAGCTACCTAGCTATAATTTTTTAATTCGATAATTACTTTTTTTTCTTTAGTTTTAAGGCCAAGAATTCAGAATTTTGTCACCAGAGTAATGGGATTGTATACTGATGGAGAATTTCGAGAGAATTTTCGAATGACCTTTCGACTATATGGTGTCGTTAGTGAGGGACAAATTGGTTCCTGATAATAACATGGGAAGAAATCCTGTTTTTCAAAAAATAAGTTTAGTTTTTATCTTCGATGGTCGAATAATCAACAAATAATAAAAATCATAGACATTGCATGACAGAAGACATTCGAAACCAGAAGTAACCGAGCTCCTAAGGCTGGTTACTAGTTCGACAGTTCATTAACCATATTTCAGGAAACCCCAAAACTAATCAGATTTTCAGCAACCACTACTTTTTAGTTATTTTCGGGACGGTAAACCGCAAACCAGTTACTTTTGGACCATAGCCTTAATTAGTACTATGCTAAAAACTTAAATATACGATGACGAACAGCTGATATATTAAGGAAATATGACAGTTTTGAAAAAATCATTGCGAAGATTCTAGCATTACAGCTAGGTTAGGACTAAGAACTATTTATAAACTCACCATAAAACTATATGGAGAAGATATTGAGGCTAAAACTTACCCCTCATCTGTTCTAATAAGTTGATACGCTGTCACAGTGTATATTACACCAGGATTCTTATTGCCTTTTCCTGTATTTTTATAAATTCGCAATTCAGCTCCAACTACATCTTCCGCTACAGGCACGTCGCTTACATTAAACCACAGTCTTTTTCCTCTTTCGTGTCTCACACTTGGCACATGATTATCTTGAAAAAAATATTCGATGTTAATTGTTTTTATGTAACTAATAATTAGCCCAACTGCACCGGTGCTATAGTACGGCCGCTCTTATTTTACCACTTTCGGATTAGAAGCTTATAGCGGTGTCGGATCTCGCTCGCCTATGAGTAAGAATGGCGGTGTTCACATTTGTCAGATGTCGGGGCCGACAACCCTCTCCCTGCTGCCCCTTGTTCCGTCCGTGTGTGCGACACGCAAGCAGAGTTGGTGGAAACAAATATAAACCCTGAAGAATTGATCACACTAGTTCAGGAAAGAGGTGTCCTTTTGGGACAAAACTCTATATGAATATAAATATAAGCAGCTGAAAATATCTACTTGGTGGGAAGTTTGCTGCCTACTTAATTTCGTCACTTCTCAATTCACATCCGATTAATATACGGATCCGACAAGTGGGAACGAGCTCTAGGGCTGCGTTCATAAACTTACTCCAGTGATTAGAGAAGAGTATGATCACGTGATTAGAAAAGTATGTTTGATGGTTACTCGGAGTAACCGTTCAGAGGCTACACCGGCCGAAGGCAAATCAAATGTCATTGTGTTGTGTATGAATTTGGGGTTATATTGTTCATTTCGAAAATAGAAATTAATTAACCATGGATGAGTTGAATATTAATAATCAGATAATATCAATTTATCAATAAAAATAACCTGGCAGTAATCTGAACTGAACTACTGGGCTACGTTCATAAACTTACTCAGAGTAAGGATAGTTTACTCCGAAGCGTTCATAAATTTACTCTACCAGTATAGAGTATGCTTTTATAAACGTTCAGAAACCTACCCGGAGTAAACTCTGCATACTCCGCTTTTTAATGGAGCATTATATACTCTGACAGTTATGACAGTTTGGCTTATACAGTAGTTCAGTTCAAATTACTGCCAGGTTATTTTTAGTGATAAATTGATATTATTTGATTATTAATATTCAACTCATCCATGGTTAATTAATTTCTATTTTCGAAATGAAAAATATAACCCCAAATTCATACACAACACAATGACATTTGATTTGCCTTCGGCCGGTGAAGCCTCTGAACGGTTACTCCGAGTAACCATCAAACATACTTTTCTAATCACGTGATCATACTCTTCTCTACTCACTGGAGTAAGTTTATGAACGCAGCCCAACAAGGCTACGTTCATAAACTTACTCAGAGAAAGGATAGTTTACTCCGAAGCGTTCATAAATTTACTCTACCAGTATAGAGTATGCTTTTATAAACGTTCAGAAACCTACCCGGAGTAAACTCTGCATACTCCGCTTTTTAATGGAGTATTATATACTCTGACAGTTATGACAGTTTGGCTTATACAGTAGTTCAGTTCAAATTACTGCCAGGTTATTTTTAGTGATAAATTGATATTATTTGATTATTAATATTCAACTCATCCATGGTTAATTAATTTCTATTTTCGAAATGAAAAATATAACCCCAAATTCATACACAACACAATGACATTTGATTTGCCTTCGGCCGGTGAAGCCTCTGAACGGTTACTCCGAGTAACCATCAAACATACTTTTCTAATCACGTGATCATACTCTTCTCTACTCACTGGAGTAAGTTTATGAACGCAGCCCAACAAGGCTACGTTCATAAACTTACTCAGAGAAAGGATAGTTTACTCCGAAGCGTTCATAAATTTACTCTACCAGTATAGAGTATGCTTTTATAAACGTTCAGAAACCTACCCGGAGTAAACTCTGCATACTCCGCTTTTTAATGGAGTATTATATACTCTGACAGTTATGACAGTTTGGCTTATACAGTAGTTCAGTTCAAATTACTGCCAGGTTATTTTTAGTGATAAATTGATATTATTTGATTATTAATATTCAACTCATCCATGGTTAATTAATTTCTATTTTCGAAATGAAAAATATAACCCCAAATTCATACACAACACAATGACATTTGATTTGCCTTCGGCCGGTGAAGCCTCTGAACGGTTACTCCGAGTAACCATCAAACATACTTTTCTAATCACGTGATCATACTCTTCTCTACTCACTGGAGTAAGTTTATGAACGCAGCCCAACAAGGCTACGTTCATAAACTTACTCAGAGAAAGGATAGTTTACTCCGAAGCGTTCATAAATTTACTCTACCAGTATAGAGTATGCTTTTATAAACTTTCAGAAACCTACCCGGAGTAAACTCTGCATACTCCGCTTTTTAATGGAGCCTTATATACTCTGACAGTTATGACAGTTTGGCTTATACAGTAGTTCAGTTCAGATTACTGCCAGGTTATTTTTAGTGATAAATTGATATTATTTGATTATTAATATTCAACTCATCCATGGTTAATTAATTTCTATTTTCGAAATGAAAAATATAACCCCAAATTCATACACAACACAATGACATTTGATTTGCCTCCGGCCGGTGTAGCCTCTGAACGGTTACTCCGAGTAACCATCAAACATACTTTTCTAATCACGTGATCATACTCTTCTCTACTCACTGGAGTAAGTTTATGAACGTAGCCCTGTATAAGCTAAACTGTCATAACTGTCAGAGTATATAATACTCCATTAAAAAGCGGAGTATGCAGAGTTTACTCCGGGTAGGTTTCTGAACGTTTATAAAAGCATACTCTATACTGGTAGAGTAAATTTATGAACGCTTCGGAGTAAACTATCCTTACTCTGAGTAAGTTTATGAACGTAGCCTAGGTGTTCTGTTCGTCGGAAATATAAGCAGTACTCAAACGTTATTTCAAATAATTAATAAGATAAAATAGACACGTCAATAATTAAAAATGATTTCCATCTTTACATAACCTCAAAACCTTATTCGAATCGTTCTTTCCAATAAAAAAAAACAAATCTCTTGCTCCTCGTATTATCATCATCATAAAGATCAATAAATATTTCTATCTTATAGCCAGAAATAATCATTTGATGCGTATACATGCATGAATAATTTTATTAGAATCACGTTCCGTGATCGTGTATTTTAATCAATTGTTTTTTTGTTTATTCCTCAACGACAAAGTAACCATTTAAATGGCATGAACAATAAATATAAAAGATATTGATTTTATTCGAAAATTGTACAAAAGTTATGTAAAGAAGAATGAAATTTGGAAGTTTATACCTAAATAGGAATTAGCAAATCATTTAATAAATGTATTGGAGTATCTTTTACTATAGTTAAGTTTATGTAGACTATATGAGTGTGCAGTGAGACATAAACTTGACCATATCTCTTAAACCGTTAATTTTATCGATATGACACAAAATGACGCTTTTCCTTTGAAAATGTTTTAGGAATTTAGGTGTGGCATCAACAACCATTGTATGAAGCTAGTTTAATTGAAGATCAAAGCTGATCGCAGATCATCATCAAATATTCCTTGTACTACTTTTGATCTGTGGATCATCTACAAATTAAAGTGATCGTCTGTTAGCGAGCGATCAAGCCGAGTTCAAGAATTTAAAGATTTTACAATTGAGATTAGGAATAGAAACTGACATTTATAATTTATTTGTCCAAATAAGCTTTTCTCGTACTGTTGATATCAGATTCACAGACTGACTGACGATGAAGATTTTGTACAACTATTTCAAATAGAATTGAATCCGCGAATGCTTAGAATATTTCGAGGACGTCCAAATAATTTTGAGAAATGGAGGGATAATGAATTTTTATGATAATTTCCTTTATATCTTTATCCACTATGATATCAGGTGGACTTCCCCCTGTACCATACATATATGCCTCTTGTCATCGGCATACTTCTTCTTTGCTCTTTTTTTTTGCATTATTGTACTTGTTTCTAAGAACATCCTCATCTCTGTAGGAGCTATCATTTGATTCAGCATTGAATGTGTTACATATCTTTGCCCATGTTTTATTTTTTATTTTTTTGGTATCAGTATCACACTTCGTACACTCTATTTCACTGGCCCTTTCTTTCACAAGTGCCATAAAAGAAGCCTCTTCGATTACAGTGAAATTGGTCTAGTGCACTTTCCTCCATTATTTTATTATATACCACAACAAAACTTTTGGTCTTATAGAATAATAACAACAAATATAACAATTAAACAGTTAGGTTGTAGGCAATCACTTGATGTTCACAAATGATATTTTCTTCTTCCAAAATATGACATTGCTAGGATTTTTTGCACTACTCACAAGTTAATCATGGATCAATCAACTGAATAGTTCAACAAGGCTTTTAAAAATGAACGTGGATCAATTTTGATCTGTAAATCACCTGAACTTTGGATCATTTAAGTTGTCTAAATGACGTTTTCAGTAATTTTAACGTTTTTGTAATATTCTCATTCACATTAGTTTTGTGATTAATAAAGCTTCACTTATTTAAGAGGTTTTCATTCCAATTGGGAAGTAGTGATTCCAGATGCATTATATTCCATTAGATCTCTTCTATGCACCGCTACTAACGAAACTCCCCCTGAAAGAATGTTCAAACATAATCGAAGATCTACCAAATGGTTGTTCTTTACCTTCCTGGTTGGTTCCTTTCAACAAAGTTTTTATGAAGAAGCATGCACTAGTAGAAGAAGTGGAGCTAAAATTGATGTCAATCCGCAATACTCATGAATTCGGCTAGAAGATGGAAGGGAGACAACCGTGTCTTTAAAACACTTGGCTCCTAACGGTGAAGGAGATTTAGAACCGGGGTTTCAACCGCTTTCTTATGGAGACCAAAACCAAACAGAGGATATTCTACAAGGTGAAAGACCTGGAGACACATCTGCTGATGAAAGTAGTTCAGACTCTCCTATCTCCGAAGATTGTTCTATTCCTAATAACTCTTCTCAAGATAAGACTCTTCATCGTTCAACGTTTTCAGTCAATTTGACGTGTTTGTAATATTCTCAATCAACCTTAGTTTCGTGATTAAAATCCTCGGTTATTTAAAAGGTTTTCATTACAAGTTCAACGAGGCCTATCCTTATGTTCATTTGATTCTAGTTGCACCATCACTTCCAAATAAAAAAAGTAGGATTCATTTTATTTTTGGTGCTATAGGGTCGACCGGGGTAAATGTAAACCGGGGTGATAGTAAACGCTCCCAACAATTATTTTAAATTTGCCGCCAAATCCCAAATTTTTGAAGGTTATTCATTTTACTATTGACATACATGAAAATGAGTCACTTTGATCAGTTGCTTCTGGTTATCAGCAGTGTAAACATCAACCTCTGCAAAAAGTTTGTAATTTCTTTTTACACAAGTGTTTGAATATTGATGGGAAATTTTTGTTATCAAGGTAAATATTAGCTGTACAGTATTTTTAGTAAATAAAAGGGTCAATCTTCGTTTTTAGACCAGTTTGAAATGGTTTTTTTAATTGTTAAAGCTTTTATGGTGTGTTTACTTTTACCCCAACTATTTTTTAGATTGGGGTAAAAGTAAACAAGTTTTTGGGGTAAATGTAAACGCATATTTCATATTTTAGATGCCTAGAAATTATGTCCGAAAGACAAACGGGCCAGTCTATTCTAAAGAAGACTTAATTAACGCAGTCAATGATGTTCAAAACAGAAATAAAAGTTACCGAGAAGCGGAAAATTTCTACCATGTCCCAATATCAGTCATATCGCAAAGGATTAATGGTCGAAAGATATCTCTAGACTCTTCAGGCAGGGGCCGTAAAACAGCACTTTCGGCAGACTTGGAATCTAAAATTGTGGAATGCTTAGTTGCTAGGGCAAGAGCTGGATATCCTTGTGACAAAGAGGAATTATTAAATCTTATCCAGGAATATGTGAAAGCCCAAAATTTAAAAACACCTTTTGTTGGAGATAGACCAGGGGAGGATTGGTACTATTTATTCCTCAAAAGACATGATAATGTCTTATCACTGAAAAAACCAGAACACCTACAGAAATGCAGAAAAGATGCCTGACAACCAGATGTAATATATCAATTTTATGATGATCTCAAGGGCACCCTATCTAATCTCGATATCGTATCTGAAGAAAAAGCCTCTTTTATTTATAATGCTGATGAGTCAGGATTTAAAAGTGACCCTAGTCGGCTACGTGCAATTGGTGAAAAGGGCAAGCCTTTGAGTAGAGTCTCTGGTGGGTTAGGGCGAGAATCAACCACCGTTTTAGCTTGTGTGGCAGCTGATGGTTCTTTCCTTCCGCCTTTAATTGTATTTAAAGGGGCAGGAATTCAAGCAAGGTGAACCTCAGAAGAAGTATATCCAGGCACTTTGTACAGTGTATCGAAGAATGGGTAGATGGAAGAACCACAGTTTTATACTTGGTTTACCCAAGGTTTCATATCCCATATAAAGAAACTTCGGGAGGCAAAACAACTTCCAAACCAAGCAGCTGTCCTTTTATACGATGGCCATGCAAGTCACATAAGCGTTCGTATAATTGAAAAAGCAATAGCTAACAATATTACCTTAATCAAATTGCCAAGTCACCTTACCGATATGCTACAGCCTTTAGACAAATGTGTCTTTGGGCCAGTAAAAACCAGTTGGGAAAAAAAACTTATCGCCTTTGGCAAAAAGCAAATGGGTACAGGGACTGGAAGGTTATCAAAATCTGACTTCGTCAAAATGCTGGATGAAGTTTGATCAGATACCTTTAAACAATCCAACATTATTTCTGGATTCCGGAGTTGTGGAATATTTCCTGTGGATGAAACAAAATTTCCTAAGGATGCCTTTAAAAAAGAAGATCTGGAGGCATACTTGCAAAGGCACACAAATTCAACTGAAACACTAAAACAATTAACAGCTGTATCCAACACAGTAAATAATTCTTTGCCACCAAAAGATAAGGTCACTTCAGATCTTCAAGATAAAAACAACGTATGCAGTCATCTTCCCAATGACGCCTGTTCTTCTAAGTGTACTGCTTTCGCCACTGGCCAAGAAACGAATTATGATGACACAAATGTTCATCCATCTGCAACCTCCTCTGACACATCAATTAAAAAATTATTTTTTCAATCTCCGGAAAAAAGCGAAAGCATTACTATTGTCGAAAACACAAATGCATCTACAGTAAAAAAAGAAGTTATACCAAGGTTGAGCCAACTAAAGTATGGCGAAGTATTAACCACAGAAGATGTATTAAACAGATTAAAGGAAGCTCAAGAGAAAAAATCAAATAAAACCAAGCAAGAAAAATCAAAAATTGCCAGCCTACCAAAGAAAAAGATTAAAGTTGACAGAAACAAAAATGGCAATAGGAAAAAACGTGTAAGCTCCAAAGATATTTCAAGTGAAGAAGAAAAATCATCATTCAAAAGTGATTCAGAGAGTCCATGGGAAGAAAGCTTCAGCAGCGATGAAGAGCCCATAGATGTCACCAAGACACCCATATCAGAACTAAAAAATGGTGATTTTGTTTTGGTTCAATTTAAATCAGGCAAAAGAAATGCAACGGTGTATAAATATGTATGCGTTGGAGAAAATGTTGTAAAGAGTGATCAAGGAAATGAAGTTGAAGTAATAGGACTAAAATCTATTGATGATACAAAACAAGATTTTGTTATTAACTCGAATGATGTTAGCTTTGCCTTTGAAGATCAAATACTAGGGGTTTTGCCATTCCCTGAAATCAAAATGAAAGGAGAAAGGATTTATTATCATTTTAATAAAAAGGTTTCTACTATGTCTTAATTAAAGTTGTGTTATCATTTTTGATTTTTTTTTAATTTCATTTACCTATTCTGACTGTTCTTAAGTTTAGTAGTATACTTATATTAAGAAGTTTTTGTATTTTTATAAATTCGTAACCTAATAAATACTTTAATAGTAAGAAGTCAGGATTCATTGTTTTTTTAATACCTACTAATTGGGGTAAATGTAAACAAGCCTTAAAAAATACTTAAAATTGTGTAGATGTTCTGAATGTCAAATGTTTACAATTAACCCATAAAAAAATATGCTATCTTCTATGGTTCTGGTAAAGCTTGTTTACATTTACCCCGAATCAACTGGGGTAAATGTAAACATCACTGACAGATATTTTTGTATTTTTTTTTAACCAAAATTATTTTTATTTTGCAGAAATTTTCAACTATTTAGAGAAATATGATATCAAAATAATATAATAAAAAAAATCACATACTAATTTAAAATAGGAAGGCTGCAATGGTCAAATAAAATGAAAAAAAATTCTAATTTGCAAAAATCCTGACCCTACTAGTTATCTTATATTATGTATTTGTTATCATTTAGGTAGATTAGGTATACCAAACAACATTATTGTTATACACTGTATATTAGACAAATAGGCATTACTTGTATTTGTTTACAAAATCAATAAGTTCAATTATTAATAATCCTTTGTAGTTGAGTAGTATAAATAATATGAATCCATTTATTTTGTTAATTAGATAAAAGTTAGTGGAAAATATTTAAAATGTAAACGATGTGTTGTGTTTTTATAAAAACAATTGTGACTAACTGGATAACAGAAAGAAATAAGGTATAGATATTTTTAAGCCGTAGCGCTAATTAAAGTGAATAAATAGTTGTTTTTGGTAAATAGTGGAATTATTTGTATTACTTAATTTATTGAACTCCTCAGAATGAACTTTATATTCAATGGAAATCAACTTGTCTTCAATCTCTCTGTTAAATATAGTTTTTTCGTTTCAAAACACCCTGTACGAGCACAAGTGCATTTTCACAAAAAATGCATACATGCTCCGATAATTCTCAAACATTATTTCTATAAAAGGCTTACACGTATCTTCAATTTCCCATTTTTTAAATTTTATTTAAAAAAATTACGATGTGCAGTGTAATGATTGGAATTAAAATTTAAAGCAACGAAAATGTATAAGCAATTTTGTATGGATTATAAACAAACACTTCTTAAAATAGTACCCACTGTGATTCCAACTTTTCAACTCTGTTGAATGATGAATAAGTAAACATTTAGTTTTGGGAAAATCTAAAATAAGTACCTAACATCAGCTTTTTATTTTTTGCCAAATGTATTTAAAATTATATTGAGATCTTCAGAAAATAATTAATAAATAATAATAAAAAACACATGATTACTTACTCGCACTTTCAAAAGTCATAATAACATCGCTTTCGTCGATCTGATGCTGTTCCTCGCCACTAAGATAAACGTCAGAATCTCTTTTGGCCCTACTATTTTCATCATTATCTTGCTCCATCAAAGTCTTATAAATATCTAAAAGAAATCTCGGCGCTGACCTTTTCAAAGGACTTTTACTGACCTTTCTAGGTCTCTTAGGCAATCCCAACAGACTTAAAATCTCCAATTCCATTTCTTTCTTTTCATCTCTAGTCATAGCTCGTTCCATAGCCGTTTGATCGAGTCCATTATCAATATAAATTCCGGAATGTGAACTCGAAGATACATTCCATAATGTAACAAATAATAAACAAAAAGCCAACACAGACTGCATGTTATTTACCCACTTAACACAACACGCCTTCCTACGCGTTTGTTGAGACGAAAGACGAGCGTCTGTAAATTAACTCTCGCTATATTCTACTAAAGTAAAGCAAAGCTAAAGCATGCTTTTGTAAAGTAGTGTGGGCAGGTAGATATTAAACAGGTTGTTGAAAATCATGATAAAATAGTACAGGTTAGTCCAGTAGCAGTTCGCGCATAAGCTTTTATTAAAAATATAGTGCCCAATGAGAAGTGGGGTTTAAAGGCAACCATCTTGTCGCGCAAAGTCAATTACAATCGAGGCGCTAGTTTTTAAAACTACAATTTATATTTATGTATATTTATATTCAAGTAATAATTAATGCAAAAATTTACTTTTATTAGTATTAAAAATTATCATAATTTAAAGTTTACAAAAATGTATTTTATTACCTATACATTACAAATAGAAGTATTTTTTAACAAATTGGAATTTAAAAAAAGTATAAAGTATAAAAGTATAAAAAAGTTTTTTAGGATAGGATCAATGAAAATTGAAAATAATTGTAAATTATTAATAAAATTTTTTATTTTAAAATTAAAAAACTTTTTAATGTGGTATAAAATAACATATTTTTTAAAAATATAATGTTACAATATTTAAAAAAATAAGTCAACATGCTACATACTAGTAATTTTTTTTCTCAGTTTTAATAATGTACATTAATATATCTAAATCTTAAGAATTTACATTAAATATATAACATTTTAACAAACAGTACATGCTTTAAAATAAAACACACACATAAATGTATAGCAAAATGGCCGCCTTTAGCCCCCTGCGCAACAGATTTTTATTTTGGTTCCAAGGTCAAGCGCTACTGGAGTAACCTGTACTATTTTAATCATGTTGAAAATTATGTTGGATATACAGAGCCGGACTCTCCGTTGTTTGTTTGAATATAAATAATAAATAAAAAGATTTTTTAAAGTGTAGAAAACAAAGAAAGTTACTATCAAAAATGTGGTAATTTTTTCAGAAAACGGCTTAAAATTACTGTGGAATGGATTTTTCAGTCAGCGGACAAACACGCAAGTTGTTATTTTTTCTACGATCGTGCATAAAGTGACTATTTTTTGCACTATGTACTGTGCCAAAAGTCTAATTTTTTGCACTAGTGCATAAAAGTATATACAGAGTGAGCCACAGAAAACAGTCCACCCCGATATTTGGCAGTATTCCTTAAATTTTAAGGCAATTAGGAAACACGTCGATTTTTGTTCTAAGGGGGGCACATTTTTACGATACAGGCATCTGTCATTTGTCAACTCCCTCCCTTCCACTTCACCAATCCCTTATTTTTAAATACCGTTACCAGTTGTCGGCCATTTCTCTAAATATTTGAATATAATAGGAAACTTTCCTATATAACCTGAAACTAATAGTAGTCTGTGAGTTCTAAGATACTTCATACTAGGGATGGCGATCTGAAATCGATTAATCGAATAATCGATTCCTCGGACCGAATAAATCGATTTTTTAAATCGATATGTTGTATTGAATCGATTCGGTGAATCGATATTTCACCCTTGCAAATCGACTTTCGATTTTTTTTTGTGTTTTTGGTAGAGCGGTTTTTTTTTTTCAATTGCCCCGGCAACATCGCAAGTAGTGATGAGAGCGGAACCGCTCGGATCCCAGTAGACTCGACAGACACTGTTGCTTTTTTTTTCAAAAAAGCCTATAGGGAACTCTATAAGTAGGGATGTTTGAAAAATTAAACGATTTTTATATAAATCGATTATTATATTGTTATTATCGATTTTTAATTATCGATTTTTTGAGTAATATTAATCGATTTTGTATAAATTACGTGTGTTTAGGGAGTGGATTTTCTGAAACGACTCTCGTATTATTTATTGAGTATTTTTCAAAATTTTGACATCTTTTGACGATTATTGACCATTTCTCAAAATTATTGACCATTTCTTAAAAATTATTGACAGTTTTTGACAAAAATCGTCCATTTTTAACAATTAATTGACAATTATTAACCAATTTTGACAGTTTTTCAACAATTACTGATCATTTAAAAAAAATTATTGACCAATTTTGACAGTTTTGCAACAATTACTGATCATTTTGTAAAAATTATTGACCATTTTTCAACGATTATTGACCAATTTTGACAGTTTTTCAAAAAATTATTGACCTTTTTTTTTAATTATTGACCAATTTTGACAGTTTTGCAACAATTACTGACCATTTTTCAAAATTTTAACAATTATTGACCATTTTTCAAAATTTTTGACAATTATTGACAAATTTCAGCAGTTTTTGACAAAAATTGTCCATTTTTAACTGTTTTTGACCATTATTGACAGTTTTGCAGTAATAACTGATCATTTTTTTAATATTATTGACCATCTTTTTAACAATTATTGACCAATTTTGACAGTTTTACAACAATTATTGACCATTTTTCCAAATTTTTCAACAATTATTGATCATTTTTTAAAAATTATTGACCATTTTTCAACAATTATTGACCAATTTTGACAGTTTTTCAACAATTATTGACCATTTTTCCAAAATTTTTGACCAATTTTGAAAATTTTTGGCCATTTTTCAAAATTTTAACAATTATTGACCATATTTCAAAAATTTTTGACAATTTTCATATAATTTTATTTGACTTTTTTTCAATCCGATAAATATCGTTAACGAATAAATCTCTTGGGTATATTATCGAAATATATACGAAAAGCATGTCAATTTTTAAAACAATCCAAAAAAAATCAACGATCTTTTCGCAGAAATTGATTTATTTTTTATTCAAATCGATTTTTTCGACAAACCCATTAATTTTGAATAAAGAAAAATCGATTTTTATTTTCCATTAATCTCACACATTCCTAATCCGATACTTTGTAATAATAATATGGTAATAAAAAAATAATTGTTATTATTATCGAATTCCCTGAACATAAAAAAAATCCCCAATTTTCCTGATAAGAGATCCCGGAGAGAGATTGTTTATTTAGGAGTACCTTTCTTGTTGTTTTTCATTAAACAAGATCGATTTAAATTTACATTGTAAAAAATACAAACTTGAAAAAAATCGATTTTTTTGAAATCGATCTTTTAGACCTCGATTTTTTTATGTATCGATTCATCAGGTTACGATTCGAATCGATTTAAAAATCGATCTTTTTTAGAAAGAATCGCCATCCCTACTTCATACATCATTTGTCAGAAGCTGCGCGGGTGCAGAGCCCAAATAAGACACTGTTTATAAATTATTTAATATGGCGACAAACACGTCTTCCAACTGCAGCTGCGATTACTTGCCTTTTGTTTAGTTGACCGAAGCGTCGGAAATAATAGTGAATATCTTGACGAATTCTTTAGTAAATGCATGCATAATCACATCAACCTAAAGCTAATGGACAAAATATCATATTTAACCATTAACATGGTGAAAAATACTCATTATACAAAAAAATATTGGGGGGCCGCATAACAGGTTAATTAAAATGGATTTTACCGGCTGTCGGCCAGGGTGGCCGAAAAGTGGTTCTAGGCATGATTAAAATAGTACAGAGCCATATTTTTGCGATCTAGCGTCTTTAAGCGGATTAACAGTGTAGCTTAAGCGTGACCTCATAACGGTGTCGTCACGCTTAACTTCGCAAAAATGGAAATATCTAGCGATATTCTGACATATGACAACGACATTTCTCTCACGACACATACATACTTTCCTTTGTTTATTTTTTTATTTCTGAAATTCTGAAAGTGTAGTAAGCAACATAATATTAATATAGGTATAATAATATTGCTTTTGTTAAAACTTGTGATCTTAGAATTTAGAATGAAAAGGAGGAGAGACTTGGTGGTGCTCAGTGAGGATACAGCTTTTTCGGTGGTCCTTGTAATGAGAAATCAGCTCTCAAGAAGAATAAAAAGTTTGCAAATAATTTCTTCAATTCCAAGAGACTATCACATCAGATCAATTTGTGAGGAAGAATGGATAAGCCGTTATCTAAATTATGACTTTTATATTTTATTTCGAATGTCTAAAGAAACATTTTTATGAACTATTGAAATTCCATTGGTCCACTCTCTATCAATTTATTCTGTCAATGCTGTCAATTGAATGACAAACAGCAGCTGAACCGCTTCAAAGTTTTCTGGCGCACTCCCGACCACGCCAGTTTCCGCTTCAAGCGTTTTTAAGCGTGACGTCATTACTTATTCGCGAAAATGAAACGCTTTAATCCGCTTAAAGACGCTAGATCGCAAAAATATGGCTCAGGTTACTCCAGTAGCGCTTGACCTTGGAACCAAAATAAAAATCTGTTGCGCAGGGGGCTAAAGGCGGCCATTTTGCTATACATTTATGTGTGTGTTTTATTTTAAAGCATGTACTGTTTGTTAAAATGTTATATATTTAATGTAAATTCTTAAGATTTAGATATATTAATGTACATTATTAAAACTGAGAAAAAAAATTACTAGTATGTAGCATGTTGACTTATTTTTTTAAATATTGTAACATTATATTTTTAAAAAATATGTTATTTTATACCACATTAAAAAGTTTTTTAATTTTAAAATAAAAAATTTTATTAATAATTTACAATTATTTTCAATTTTCATTGATCCTATCCTAAAAAACTTTTATACTTTTATACTTTTATACTTTATACTTTTTTTAAATTCCAATTTGTTAAAAAATACTTCTATTTGTAATGTATAGGTAATAAAATACATTTTTGTAAACTTTAAATTATGATAATTTTTAATACTAATAAAAGTAAATTTTTGCATTAATTATTACTTGAATATAAATATACATAAATATAAATTGTAGTTTTAAAAACTAGCGCCTCGATTGTAATTGGCTTTGCGCGACAAGATGGTTGCCTTTAAACCCCATTTCTCATTGGGCACTATATTTTTAATAAAAGCTTATGCGCGAACTGCTACTGGACTAGCCTGTACTATTTTAATCATGGTTCTAGGTAGGATTTTTTACTCTATTCTTTTTTAACACCTAGTGACGTTATTTGTAGTCTCTCTTTTTTGTAAATGACAAGATATGTTTGAAAATAGTCTAGACCAGTTCGCGGCCGCTTTTATTTAGTTCCACAGAAAAATAATTTAATGGTTGCGGGGACTTGAATTATGAGGACGACAACCAGGTCTTTCTCGGCCACTGCTTTATTACTTGTTAAGTGGTCAAAAAGAAATCCAAATCAAAGGACAAAGTCCTCAAGAGGAAATTATTCACATTCTCCGAAGAATCATTGAAGGAAGCTCTTAACCATATCTGATTAGGTGAAATTTCAATAAGAGAGGCTACTAGGCCGTTCAGGGTGCCAAGAGCTACTCCGCAAGATAGATTGCATAGCAGACGTGGTGATGCTGTCCAGAAAACGGGTCCACAGCCGATAATGGGTGTCGATGGCGAAAAAATAAGGATAGCTGAATAGGCTATTAACATTGCGCTAAGTCCGGTTTTCCAATTAAAAAAGAGTTTTTAATTGAGACTGTAACAAATGTTGCTAAAGAGAAAGGAGAACTGTATCGCTTCCCAAACATAAAAAGCCAGGTAGGTATTAGTTGGTATAGATGTTTTCTACAGCGTCATCCAGAAATTTCCATTCGGGACGCTGAGGGAATTAACAAAGGTCGAGCCTTAATAACCGAGGAACTGATAAGAGCATGGTTCAGAGACCTAAACGAATTTCTTGAAAACAATAACTTACAAGAAATAGTTAAACATCCTTAAAGAATATTTAACGGCGATGAAGCCAGTTTCGCATTGTGCCCCAAAACGGGTAGGGTACTTGCCCCGCGAGGATGGAAACGTTAAAATTGTCATAGATACTTTTTCACTGTCTATAAAGAGTTTCCAAACTTCTACTTTTTATTTATTTTATTATTCCTACCACCCAATTATATTTACTTATCAGCAAGTTATATTAGATCATATAGAAGGAAACTAGGAAACCTATCTAGAGATCTAACCATATACGGCTGTCAAACAGTTATTTGTCGGCCAGGAGGCCGAGAACAGGTGGAATAAAGGCCGAGAATAATAGAGCCCTGGCCGACAACTAGTGAAAAGTGCATTTTCTTGAAAAACATTTTCTGTGTTTTTTTGACGTAATCAAATCATGCTTTCAGTGTATTCGTGAGGCACTATAGAAGGTCGAACTCACCATATGACAATGTCTCTTTTCCGTTAACGTAGTTGTATCTATCAAAAATATGCATTTCAATCTCAACATGGCACTAAAAGGCCGACAACCGGTGCCGTCACCCTACCATGTGCGGCATATAACATTAGAAAAGCATTTAGATGGAGTATTCAGACATAATGATCGTCCACGATTTTTTTCGATATTTACTCCATCTTTGCAAAAAAAGTCTTAATTAATTTAAAGTACAACACTTCTTAAAAATGAAACGCAACGCCTATGGTTTGCTAATGTGTCATTTTTTCTGGCACATCAAAAGTAAGGATAATTTTTATGACATTTGGAACAAAGTTTTGTCCAGCATTTTTTAACTTCGACATAATGATATAAATTAAAAGTTTTCCATTGTATCTTCACTATAGTCTATTTCAGAAAGGTATAGAGTAATAAAATGGGGAATTCCGTCCAGTTCGGCTCAATTACGGTGTCGGCCATAGGCGTAGGTCTTGAAATAGTATCGTTTGTAATATTAAAATTTCAAGTAATTGCGTAAGAGAATTAGGAAAAGTATGTTTTCTGGCCTGAAGTGTCAATATCGAAATATTGTGTAGGGATTACTTAGGTAGTAGATTATACAGTTACGTTTTGCGTTTAACAGGTACCGTTTAACCTTCTATTAGTGCCTCTGCCTAATTCCAACCCTGTTTCAGATTCGGCTCAACCATGAGCCCCAAGGTGCCTTACCCAAAATTTTTAGACCTTTATAAGTATATTTGTTTAGTTTAACCCATCAGTATTTGCTGTTAAGCCGTAAATAGTGTTCACAGTATTATAAGATTAGTAATAAAATGGCGACATTTACACCAACGAAAAGATGTTCCAATAATTCTCCACCATCAGTGAATGAAAAACTTATTATTTTAAATGTACACGATTGCATAAAATACGATTACCCGAAATTTACTGTACAAGAAACTGTCGACCGATGTTCCCGAATGACTGGAGTTGGAAAGTCCACCGTTTTTAAATTATTGCTAGTTATACCTAATTTTTCCCCCATATCTTCAATTTGAGCTTTTTCCATTCGGTATAGCTCATCACTTCTACATGCTCCCGCTTTACCAAAAATTAAAGCAACCTAAAATAAAGAAATCGTTTATTTAATATACGAAACAGGTCCCATGAAATCTGAAAATCGCTAGTAACTGTGCTAAAATTCTCTGCGATATACGGTCCACATGCTATACCCTTTAAAAAGTTTATCTATTTACTGGTTATACTATATGTTATATTTCATCATCTAATTTACAAGCTGATTGCTGCTCTTTAAGAAGAAAAATATATTTTCATCTTTATGAGGATTGGACATCTACAGGTATGCCTAAATTTTGGGTTTGAGAATGCAGATAAGATAGACTAAGTTATGAACCTGAGAAAAACTATAAATAATTCACCTTTGGACCACTTGTTTAATATGTCGCTCTACATGTTGGCCATATTTATATATCGTTGAGATGCTAGATTCTATCAATAGGTACTTTGGTATTTGACACACATGCAACACTAGAGCTGATTGAATTAATAACCTTGATAGTCCCCTTCTCATTTATTATTGGTTTGGAGAGACCCCATTTTGCAATAACTCAATTTTCTTTTACTTTTTCAACTTCTGTCATTAGACTGTTCAGGACTTCAGTAAGCATTCACTTATTGCACTGAAAAAAACACCTATATCTTGAGCTCTGATGTGCACTTGCCCCAAATTTTATAATATAACTTGTTTTTTGAAGACATATTTTATTGATTTTATATGAACAGTTTTAATACAGGAATACCTTAGAATATTATTTGTTACAATTAAATTATTTAACATATTTTTCCATGAATTTTTTATGAAACTCAGATCTCAAAGAGTCATTTATAAAAACGTTCGCTTTCTTTTCAGGTTCTGACTTTGCACAATTTTTAAATACCACATCATCATCCCATCTCCTTTTCACTTTGTGATCGGTTTTATTTGAACCTGCTGAATAATGGGTCAATAAGGGATTTCCACTCAAGATATTTTCCATTCGTATTCTCTCTTCTTCTTGTCTTTTTTCAATTTCTCTTTTTGCAATATCTATAGCCCTTTCCTTTTTAATTTTACTCAACTCAGCTAGTAATGCTTCTGTATCATCATCGTCTTCACTTGAATCTGAATCTTCTTCATCTAGAGGATCATCTGCATCTAAACTAGCAGCTGGAACTTGATCTAATTTCAATCTTTTACTGTATTCAACTGTTCTTACTCCTGGTCGCTTTTCTCTCTCACGCTCTTCTAGTTCTTTTCTAAAATCTCTGGATCTGGTTTCATCAACTGTTCCTTGTCCATGTTCCCTAAAAATTAATTATTATTACTTGGCTATTCAGCTAGAGTGGAATTAAATTCTTTACGTATTTATAAAAAAATAGATTATAGTCCAAGTAAAAGCTAAGTACCCACAAATATTTGCTGCCAAAAATTGTACTCCATAAGAATATGAAGGTTTTAATATTTCCTTTCTCCTCCACTTTAAATAAACATTAAATTTAGATCCTATGAAATATTGTCATACCTGTATTTTAGTTTGGTATGTCCTGGTAAATCTCTACTGGAATATTGTCTGGAAATAGCACTCAGATCTTTTTCATTTCTTCCCTGTCCCCCTCTTGCAGGTTCAAATGTTGGACGTGCTGCAGTAGTCATTTGGTTGTATTAAAAATATATACCTGCTGGAGTGCTTGGTGCTACTTTAACTTGGTAATTTAATGCTTCAAATATCTGATCAACAAATTACTTTCTGTACGTTGAACAGTAACAAAATATTGTTTCTTGATTTCAGACACCTTACTTGACAATAAAATTCATATCAAATTTAAAGAAATCCAAATAGAAAATACAATAAGAACTGTTAACAAAAGTTAACCTAAATTAGTGATTGTTAATTGTGATTTGTGATGGATGACCGATGACACCACCATAGATGACATTCAAGACAGATGACAGTTCATTGTAGAGTCACAGAAGTGTAAAAAAGACAGAAGCTACAGTAAACGTACCCTCCAAAACCCATGGTGTAAATATAGTGTATTATTTACACCATGCCAAAACCTATTTCCAGTGCGCAAGCGTAGCCGTAGCCGCGGCCATTTTACAAGTAGTTTTTTAATCAACCTCACTTTTCTGCACAGTTGTTGAGGAGGTAGGAGGTAGTGTTGTGTTTTTTAATTATTATAATCTTTTGTGCTTTTTTATCTGATTGAACAATTTGTTGTATTTGTGGTAATTTGTTCAATTAATATTGTGATATAAAATAGACTTGTATAATATTTCTTGTTTAATTTTGTTGTGATGACTTCTAAAGGAGGAGGTGTGACAAATATCTTGATAAACCTCTGGCATCAATTGTAAAAGTGGAAGCACTGTTGAAAGCCAGAGGACCTGTAGGTAGAAGGTTTTCAGTAGATTACAAACAGTTTGCTTTGATACTCTACTTTTTGGGACCACGGACATACAAAGTTATGAGTTAATTATTATGTCTTCCAACAAAACGAAGCCTGCAAAGAATTACCAAAAAACTTGTCTGCAAGCCTGGTTTAGATAATATTACAATATTTAAAGCTCTAGAAATAAAGCTTCAGACATTGCCCGATGAATATGTTAGGGTATTTCGCCAGTACAAGTATTGTCAGATCATCTGCACACTCATGGGTATATATCCCCTTCCTGTTCAATTCCTTCAGGAGTTCGTCTATGGCAAGGTCCCACACCAAAGGTGATAGGACTCCTCCCCGTGGGCATCCCTTCATTATCGATATCTCCAGGGAATCTCCAAATAAGATAAGGTTGTAGTTGCTGTCCTGTTGAAAACCATGTTTTTCATCCACCGACATGTGTCGTCTGCATAACTGGCGCATACTGCATGCAATAGGATTATTAAAATGTGATTTGTATATACTTGACCTCATTGCAAAGTGTGGGAAATCAGTGGTAGGTGCCGATAACTTTTTTTGAGTATGTTATTCGGAGAGAGTGTACTCTACTACCTTACACTTAGGAGAAGTGGCTAATTAATAAAAATATTTAAATTAATCTTTATATTTATTTTCATTATAGAAAAAATACAATATTTTAAAATAAAATGAAGAACTCTTATTAGCACCAATACAAATTGACTGCTACCACCAGCACTCGCATCTGATCTGTTGAAGTTGTAATGAACGCGACTAATATAAAATTACTTATACAGTGTGTACATTAAGTAACGTGACTTGCTAATATTTCGATTTCAGTTAGGTTTACAAAAAAAAAGTTTAATAAAAGTTTTAACAAATAATCCAGACCATCTGCATAAGTCGATTAGAAGTATACGTGGTGCACCGTTGCTCCAAAATAACTTATTAACATATTTTCTTAAACAGTACACCATGTATATATTTTCAGTATTTTAATAATATATTAAATTACAAATACAACCGCGTAATTCTAATCTCATTTGTTCTACAGTTATTGAGAAAAATAATTTACGGGAACGTTTTTATTACCAAAACTAACAGGAACAAATAACTAATCTTATTTAATGAGATGTTCAAATTGTCTTCCTTCTTCTATTTGACAGTATCTAAATCGATTATAAAAAGCTGATATGGTATTACGCAATTGCTGATTTGTTATTTGATGGGCTGTTAACAGTATTCTATTTCTCAGTTCATCCAGATTATCAGGTTTTGTCTTGTACACAATGTTTTTCAGATATCCCCAGAAGAAATAGTCTAAAGGCGATAAATCGGGAGATCTGGCTGGTCACTCGATTGTGCCCCTTCTGCCAATCCACCTGTCTTGGAAAACTTCATTCGAGTAATTTCAAACAGCAACACTAAAGTGTGGTGATGCATCATCCTGCTGAAACCAAGTGTCATTAAAATTGTTACCAACTGCATTTCTTATTGCAGGAACTATTTGATTTCTTAATAAATCTAAATACTTTGGTCCGTTCAAATTGCCTTCTACAAAGAATGGTCCGATAACACTGGTGCCGATAATACCTGCCCAAACATTAACTTTTGAAGGTCTTTGTGTTCTATGTTCCCACATCCACCTAGGATTAGTGTTACTCCAATATCTACAATTGTGGCAATTAACTGTACCATTTAACATAAACGTGGCTTCATCGGAAAATACTATCTTACTTGTAAAATGAGGGACTGCATCTACCTTTTGCATTATAGTTTCACAAAATTCTATTCTGCGGTCATAATCATCTTGTAATAGAGTTACTTTATAAGGATGTAACGTATTCTTCCTAATAATGTTAAAGACGGATCCCACACTAACATCATGTTCTAATGCAGTTTTCCAAATGGATGTAAAAGGATTTTCTACAAAACTTTGCATAACGTCCAAGGATTTTTCATCATTAGTTACGGTCTTTGGTCGGCCAGCTTTAGGGCGATTTTTAGTTGAACCCACTTCTTCAAAAAGTTTCACAATCCTCCAAACTGCACTTTTGGTAATGTTGTTGCGATTTGGATACGTATCATTAAATAAGTGAGCTACATCATCATAAGTTCTTTTACGATCACCGTAACCTCTCATCATAAGAATCATTATTCTTTCCTGTTCGGTAAACATACTTAAATTTTAAAAGCAATTAATTACAATAAACACCTTTCACTAATGACAAGGAGAAATAATTCATGACATTGAAAAAAAAATACCTACCCCTTTGTTCGAATTTTCCATAAAAAAAAAATTTTTTCGACGTGAAAAATGCTAAAAATTCGTAATGAGGGGTTTTTTGGGATGAGAAATCCACTGGCATAATCAGTTTTTGGATAAAATCATTCTTTCGCCTTCAAATAGAGTCATGAAATTTTCGAAAATCCACTTTTCAAAACAAAAGATGCTCATAACTCGATTAATTGGAGAGATAGAACGTTCTAGTCTGCGCCATTCGATTCAGTGGGAAATTTTACATGTTAGTGAATTTTCAGTCGATATTTCCAAGAATTAAGGGAGTTAGCAAAAAGCAATTTATATCACGAAATATTTCCATACCTACCCCTTTGTTCAAATTTTCCGTAAAAAAAAATTTTTTTCGACGTGAAAAATGCTAAAAATCAGTAATGAGGGGTTTTTTGGGACGAGAAAACGACTAGAATAATCAGTTTTTGGATAAAATCATTTTTTCGCCGTCAAATACAGTCATGAAATTTTCAAAAATCCACTTTTCAAAACAAAAGATGCTCATAACTCGATTAATTGGAGAGATAGAACGTTCTAGTCTGCGCCATTCAATTCAGTGGAAAATTTTACATTATGTTAGTGAATTTTCAGTAGATACTTCCAAGCATTAAGGGAGTTAGCAAAAAGCAATTTCTATCACGAAATATTTCCATACCTACCCCTTTGTTCAAAATTTCCATAGAAAAAAATTTTTTTCGACGTGAAAAATGCTAAAAATTCGTAATGAGGGGTTTTTTGGGATGAGAAATCGACTGGCATAATCAGTTTTTGGATAAAATCATTCTTTCGCCTTCAAATAGAGTCATGAAATTTTCGAAAATCCACTTTTCAAAACAAAAGATGCTCATAACTCGATTAATTGGAGAGATAGAACGTTCTAGTCTGCGCCATTCGATTCAGTGGAAAATTTTACATATGTTAGTGAATTTTCAGTAGATATTTCCAAGCATTAAGGGAGTTAGCAAAAGCAATTTATACCACGAAATATTTCCATACCTACACCTTTGTTCAAATTTTCCATAAAAAAAATTTTTTTCGACGTGAAAAATGCTAAAAATTAGTAATGAGGGGTTTTTTGGGACGAGAAAACGACTAGTATAATCAGTTTTTGGATAAAATCATTTTTTCGCCTTCAAATACAGTCATGAAATTTTCGAAAATCCACTTTTCAAAACAAAAGATGCTCATAACTCGATTAATTGTAGAGATAGAACGTTCTAGTCTGCGCCATTCGATTCAGTTGAAAATTTTACATGAGTAAGTGAATTTTTCAGTCGATATTCCCAAGCATTAAGGGAGTTAGCAAAAAGCAATTTATATCACGAAATATTTCCATACCTACCCCTTTGTTCAAAATTTCAGGGAGTTTGGGGATGAGAAATCGACTGGCATAATAAGTTTTTTGATAAAATCATTATTTCGCCTTCAAATAGAGTCATGAAATTTTCGAAAACTTTTCAAAACAAAAGATGCTCATAACTCGACTAATAGGAAAGATAGAACGTTCTAGTCTTCACCAATCGATAGAGGAGACAATTTTACATATTTGAGTCGATATTGCCAAGGATTAAGGGAGTTAAAAAAAAGCAAATTGTTTCGCAAAATATTTCCATACCTACCCCTTTGTTCTAAATTTTCGACAAAAAAAAAAAAAAATGTTTAAAATTCGTAAAGAGGGGTTTTTTGGACCGGAAAATCGACTGGCAAATCTTGACAATTTTTTTAAGTTTTAAACTTCAAAATATTTTCGTAAGTTCCAAATTGTCAATCTTTTTAAAGGCGTGAGTTAGGGAAAAAATTAGTTAAATAGTTCTTGATCACGATGTTTGTTGAAACTCTATTTTTAAAGTTTCGGAAGCTGCCGTTATCAAGAATAATGAAAAATAATAAATTTTCGAATCATCGAAAATTGATTATTTTCGATTAATCGATTATTTTCGATTAATCGATTATTTTCGATTAATCGATTATTTTCGATTATTCGAATATTTTCGATAAATCGATTATTTTCGATTAATCGATTATTTTCGATTAAACGATTATTTTCGATTAATCGATTATTTTCGATTATTTTCGATTAATCGATTATTTTTGATTAATCGATTATTTTCGATTAATCGATTATTTTCGATCAATCGATTATTTACGATTAATCGATTATTTTCGATTAATCGATTATTTTCGATTATTCGATTATTTTCGATTAATCGATTATTTGCGATTAATCGATTATTTTCGATTAATCGATTATTTTCGATTAATCGATTATTTTCGATTAATCGATTATTTTCGATTATTCGATTATTTTCGATTAAACGATTATTTTCGATTAATCGATTTTTTTCTATTGATCAATTAATCGATTATCATCGATTAATCGAAAATAATCAATTATTTTATATAATCGATAATCGATTATGTTTTTTGATAATCGCCCAGCCCTAATTTTGAGTCGATATTGCCAAGGATTAAGGGAGTTAGAAAAAAGCAATTTGTTTCGCAAAATATTTCCATACCTACCCCTCTGTTCTAAATTTTCGACAAAAAAAAAATAAAAAATGCTTAAAATTCATAAAGAGGGGTTTTTTGGGCCGGAAAATCGACTGGCATAATCAGTTTTTTGATAAAATCATTATTTCTCCTTCAAATAGAGTCATGAAATTTTCGAAAATCCACTTTTCAAAACAAAAAATACTCATAACTCGACTAATAGGAAAGATAGAACGTTCTAGTCTTCACCAATAGATAGAGGGGACAATTTTACATATTTTAGTGAATTTTGAGTCCATATTGCCAAGGATTAAGGGAGTTAGAAAAAAGCAATTTGTTTCTCAAAATATTTCCATACCTACCCCTTTGTTCTAAATTTTCGACAAAAAATTTATAAAAAATGCTAAAAATTCGTAAAGAGGGTTTTTTTTTGGCCAAAAAATCGACTGGCACAATCAGTTTTGTGATAAAATCATTATTTCGCCTTCAAATAGAGTCATGAAATTTTCGAAAATCCACTTTTCAAAACAAAAAATACTCATAACTCGACTAATAGGAAAGATAGAACGTTCTAGTCTTCACCAATCGATAGAGGAGACAATTTTACATATGTTTGTGAATTTTCAGTAGATATTTCCAAGCATTAAGGGAGTTAGCAAAAAGCAATTTATATCACGAAATTTTTCCATACCTACCCCTTCGTTCAAAATTTCCATAGAAAAAATTCAAAAAATGCTAAAAATTCGTAAAGAGGGTTTTTTTGGACCGGAAAATCGACTGGCACAATCAGTTTTTTGATAAAATCATTATTTCGCCTTCAAATAGAGTCATGAAATTTTCGAAAATCCACTTTTAAAAACAAAAAATACTCATAACTCGACTAATAGGAAATATAGAACGTTCTAGTCTTCACCAATCGATAGAGGGGACAATTTTACATATTTTAGTGAATTTTGAGTCGACATTGCCAAGGATTAAGGGAGTTAGACAAAGGAATTTGATTAGCAAAATATTTCCCTTTGTTCTAAATTTTCGACAAAAAAAAATAAAAAATGCTTAAAATTCATAAAGAGGGGTTTTTTGGACCGAAAAATCGACTGGCATAATCAGTTTTTTGATAAAATCATTATTTCGCCTTCAAATAGAGTCATGAAATTTTCGAAAATCCACTTTTCAAAGCAAAAAATACTCATAACTCGACTAATAGGAAAGATAGAACGTTCTAGTCTTCACCAATCGATAGAAGGGACAATTTTACATATTTTAGTGAATTTTGAGTCCATATCTCCAAGGATTATGGGAGTTAGAAAAAATCAATTTGTATCGCAAAATATTTCCATACCTACCCCTTTGTTCTAAATTTTCGACAAAAAAATTATAAAAAATGCTAAAAATTCGTAAAGAGGGGTTTTTTTAGCCAAAAAATCGACTGGCACAATCAGTTTTTTGATAAAATCATTATTTCGCCTTCAAATAGAGTCATGAAATTTTCGAAAATCCACTTTTCAAAACTAAAAATACTCATAACTCGACAAATAGGAAAGATAGAACGTTCTAGTCTTCACCAATCGATAAAGGGGACAATTTTACAAATTTTAGTGAATTTTGAGTCCATATTTCCAAGGATTATGGGAGTTAGAAAAAATCAATTTGTATCGCAAAATATTTCCATAGCTGTTTCCCCCGTTGTTCTAAATTTTCGACAAAAAATTTATAAAAAATGCTAAAAATTCGTAAAGAGGGTTTTTTTTTGGCCAAAAAATCGACTGGCACAATCAGTTTTGTGATAAAATCATTATTTCGCCTTCAAATAGAGTCATGAAATTTTCGAAAATCCACTTTTCAAAACAAAAAATACTCATAACTCGACAAATAGGAAAGATAGAACGTTCTAGTCTTCACCAATCGATAGCGGGGACAATTTTACATATTTTAGCGAATTTTGAGTCCATATTGCCAAGGATTAAGGGAGTTAGAAAAAAGCAATTTGTTTCGCAAAATATTTCCATACCTACCCCTTTGTTCTAAATTTTCGACAAAAAAATTCAAAAAATGCTAAAAATTCGTAAAGAGGGGTTTTTTGGACCGGAAAATCGACTGGCACAATCAGTTTTTTGATAAAATCATTATTTCGCCTTCAAATAGAGTCATGAAATTTTCGAAAATCCACTTTTCAAAACAAAAAATACTCATAACTCGACTAATAGGAAAGATAGAACGTTCTAGTCTTCACCAATCGATAGAGGGGACAATTTTACATATTTTAGTGGATTTTGAGTCGATATTGCCAAGGATTAAGGGAGTTAGAAAAAAGCAATTTGTTTCTCAAAATATTTCCATTCCTACCCCTTTGTTCTAAATTTTCGACAAAAAAAGATAAAAAATGCCTAAAATTCGTAAAGAGGGGTTTTTTGGGCCGGAAAATCGACTGGCGTAATCAGTTTTTTGATAAAATCATTATTTCGCCTTCAAATAGAGTCATGAAATTTTCGAAAATCCACTTTTCAAAACAAAAAATACTCATAACTCGACTAATAGGAAAGATAGAACGTTCTAGTCTTCACCAATCGATAGAGGGAACAATTTTACATATTTTAGTGAATTTTGGATCGATATTGCCAAGGATTAAGGGAGTTAGAAAAAAGCAATTTGTTTCTCAAAATATTTCCATTCCTACCCCTTTGTTCTAGATTTTCGACAAAAAAAGATAAAAAATGCCTAAAATTCGTAAAGAGGGGTTTTTTGTGCCGGAAAATCGACTGGCACAATCAGTTTTTTGATAAAATCAATCTTTCGCCTTCAAATAGAGTCATGAAATTTTCGAAATTCCACTTTTCAAAACAAAAAATACTCATAACTCGACTAATAGGAAAGATAGAACGTTCTAGTCTTCACCAATCGATAGAGGGAACAATTTTACATATTTTAGTGAATTTTGGATCGATATTGCCAAGGATTAAGGGAGTTAGAAAAAAGCAATTTGTTTCTCAAAATATTTCCATTCCTACCCCTTTGTTCTAAATTTTCGACAAAAAAAGATAAAAAATGCCTAAAATTCGTAAAGAGGGGTTTTTTGGGCCGGAAAATCGACTGGCATAATCAGTTTTTTGATAAAATCATTATTTCGCCTTCAAATAGAGTCATGAAATTTTCGAAAATCCACCTTTCAAAACAAAAAATACTCATAACTCGACTAATAGGAAAGATAGAACGTTCTAGTCTTCACCAATCGATAGAGGGGACAATTTTACATATTTTAGTGAATTTTGAGTCGATATTGCCAAGGATTAAGGGAGTTAGAAAAAAGCAATTTGTTTCTCAAAATATTTCCATTCCTACCCCTTTGTTCTAAATTTTCGACAAAAAAAGATAAAAAATGCCTAAAATTCGTAAAGAGGGGTTTTTTGGGCCGGAAAATCGACTGGCATAATCAGTTTTTTGATAAAATCATTATTTCGCCTTCAAATAGAGTCATGAAATTTTCGAAAATCCACTTTTCAAAACAAAAAATACTCATAACTCGACTAATAGGAAAGATAGAACGTTCTAGTCTTCACCAATCGATAGAGGGAACAATTTTACATATTTTAGTGAATTTTGGATCGATATTGCCAAGGATTAAGGGAGTTAGAAAAAAGCAATTTGTTTCTCAAAATATTTCCATTCCTACCCCTTTGTTCTAGATTTTCGACAAAAAAAGATAAAAAATGCCTAAAATTCGTAAAGAGGGTTTTTTTGTGCCGGAAAATCGACTGGCACAATCAGTTTTTTGATAAAATCAATCTTTCGCCTTCAAATAGAGTCATGAAATTTTCGAAATTCCACTTTTCAAAACAAAAAATACTCATAACTCGACTAATAGGAAAGATAGAACGTTCTAGTCTTCACCAATCGATAGAGGGAACAATTTTACATATTTTAGTGAATTTTGGATCGATATTGCCAAGGATTAAGGGAGTTAGAAAAAAGCAATTTGTTTCTCAAAATATTTCCATTCCTACCCCTTTGTTCTAAATTTTCGATAAAAAAAGATAAAAAATGCCTAAAATTCGTAAAGAGGGGTTTTTTGGGCCGGAAAATCGACTGGCATAATCAGTTTTTTGATAAAATCATTATTTCGCCTTCAAATAGAGTCATGAAATTTTCGAAAATCCACCTTTCAAAACAAAAAATACTCATAACTCGACTAATAGGAAAGATAGAACGTTCTAGTCTTCACCAATCGATAGAGGGAACAATTTTACATATTTTAGTGAATTTTGGATCGATATTGCCAAGGATTAAGGGAGTTAGAAAAAAGCAATTTGTAACGCAAAATATTTCCATAGCTACCCCCTTTGTTCTAAATTTTCGACAAAAAAAGATAAAAAATGCTTAAAATTCGTAAAGAGGGGTTTTTTGGGCCGGAAAATCGACTGGCATAATCAGTTTTTTGATAAAATCATTATTTCGCCTTCAAATAGAGTCATGAAATTTTCGAAAATCCACTTTTTAAAACAAAAGATGCTCATAACTCGATTAATTGGAGAGATAGAACGTTCTAGTCTTCACCAATCGATAGAGGGGACAATTTTACATATTTTAGTTAATTTTGGGTCGATATTGCAAAGGATTAAGGGAGTTAGAAAAAAGCAATTTGATTCGCAAAATATTTCCATACCTTTGTTCTAAATTTTCGACAAAAAAAAATAAAAAATGCTTAAAATTCATAAAGAGGGGTTTTTTGGGCCGGAAAATCGACTGTCATAATCAGTTTTTTGATAAAATCATTATTTCGCCTTCAAATAGAGTCATGAAATTTTCGAAAATCCACTTTTCAAAACAAAAAATACTCATAACTCGACTAATAGGAAAGATAGAACGTTCTAGTCTTCACCATTCGATAGAGGGGACAATTTTACATATTTTAGTGAATTTTGAGTCCATATTTCCAAGGATTATGGGAGTTAGAAAAAATCAATTTGTATCGCAAAATATTTCCATAGCTACCCCCGTTGTTCTAAATTTTCGACAAAAAATTTATAAAAAATGCTAAAAATTCGTAAAGAGGGTTTTTTTTTGGCCAAAAAATCGACTGGCATAATCAGTTTTTTGATAAAATCATTATTTCGCCTTCAAATAGAGTCATGAAATTTTCGAAAATCCACTTTTCAATACTAAAAATACTCATAACTCGACAAATAGGAAAGATAGAACGTTCTAGTCTTCACCAATCGATAGAGGGGACAATTTTACATATTTTAGTGAATTTTGAGTCCATATTTCCAAGGATTATGGGAGTTAGAAAAAATCAATTTGTATCGCAAAATATTTCCATAGCTACCCCCGTTGTTCTAAATTTTCGACAAAAAATTTATAAAAAATGCTAAAAATTCGTAAAGAGGGTTTTTTTTTGGCCAAAAAATCGACTGGCACAATCAGTTTTGTGATAAAATCATTATTTCGCCTTCAAATAGAGTCATGAAATTTAAGAAAATCCACTTTTCAAAACAAAAAATACTCATAACTCGACAAATAGGAAAGATAGAACGTTCTAGTCTTCACCAATCGATAGCGGGGACAATTTTACATATTTTAGCGAATTTTGAGTCCATATTGCCAAGGATTACGGGAGTTAGAAAAAAGCAATTTGTTTCGCAAAATATTTCCATACCTACTACACCTTTGTTCTAAATTTTCGACAATAAAATTCAAAAAATGCAAAAAATTCGTAAAGAGGGGTTTTTTGTGCCGGAAAATCGACTGGCACAATCAGTTTTTTGATAAAATCAATCTTTCGCCTTCAAATAGAGTCATGAAATTTTCGAAATTCCACTTTTCAAAACAAAAAATACTCATAACTCGACTAATAGGAAAGATAGAACGTTCTAGTCTTCACCAATCGATAGAGGGAACAATTTTACATATTTTAGTGAATTTTGGATCGATATTGCCAAGGATTAAGGGAGTTAGAAAAAAGCAATTTGTTTCTCAAAATATTTCCATTCCTACCCCTTTGTTCTAAATTTTCGACAAAAAAAGATAAAAAATGCCTAAAATTCGTAAAGAGGGGTTTTTTGGGCCGGAAAATCGACTGGCATAATCAGTTTTTTGATAAAATCATTATTTCGCCTTCAAATAGAGTCATGAAATTTTCGAAAATCCACTTTTCAAAACAAAAAATACTCATAACTCGACTAATAGGAAAGATAGAACGTTCTAGTCTTCACCAATCGATAGAGGGAACAATTTTACATATTTTAGTGAATTTTGGATCGATATTGCCAAGGATTAAGGGAGTTAGAAAAAAGCAATTTGTAACGCAAAATATTTCCATAGCTACCCCCTTTGTTCTAAATTTTCGACAAAAAAAGATAAAAAATGCTTAAAATTCGTAAAGAGGGGTTTTTTGGGCCGGAAAATCGACTGGCATAATCAGTTTTTTGATAAAATCATTATTTCGCCTTCAAATAGAGTCATGAAATTTTCGAAAATCCACTTTTTAAAACAAAAGATGCTCATAACTCGATTAATTGGAGAGATAGAACGTTCTAGTCTTCACCAATCGATAGAGGGGACAATTTTACATATTTTAGTTAATTTTGGGTCGATATTGCAAAGGATTAAGGGAGTTAGAAAAAAGCAATTTGATTCGCAAAATATTTCCATACCTACCCCTTTGTTCTAAATTTTCGACAAAAAAAAATAAAAAATGCTTAAAATTCATAAAGAGGGGTTTTTTGGGCCGGAAAATCGACTGTCATAATCAGTTTTTTGATAAAATAATTATTTCGCCTTCAAATAGAGTCATGAAATTTTCGAAAATCCACTTTTCAAAACAAAAAATACTCATAACTCGACTAATAGGAAAGATAGAACGTTCTAGTCTTCACCAATCGATAGCGGGGACAATTTTACATATTTTAGCGAATTTTGAGTCCATATTTCCAAGGATTATGGGAGTTAGAAAAAATCAATTTGTATCGCAAAATATTTCCATACCTACCCCTTTGTTCTAAATTTTCGACAAAAAAATTCAAAAAATGCTAAAAATTCGTAAAGAGGGGTTTTTTGGACCGGAAAATCGACTGGCACAATCAGTTTTTTGATAAAATCATTATTTCGCCTTCAAATAGAGTCATGAAATTTTCGAAAATCCACTTTTCAAAACAAAAAATACTCATAACTCGACTAATAGGAAAGATAGAACGTTCTAGTCTTCACCAATCGATAGAGGGGACAATTTTACATATTTTAGTGAATTTTGAGTCCATATTGCCAAGGATTACGGGAGTTAGAAAAAAGCAATTTGTTTCGCAAAATATTTCCATACCTACCCCTTTGTTCTAAATTTTCGACAAAAAAATTCAAAAAATGCTAAAAATTCGTAAAGAGGGGTTTTTTGGACCGGAAAATCGACTGGCACAATCAGTTTTTTGATAAAATCATTATTTCGCCTTCAAATAGAGTCATGAAATTTTCGAAAATCCACTTTTCAAAACAAAAAATACTCATAACTCGACTAATAGGAAAGATAGAACGTTCTAGTCTTCACCAATCGATAGAGGGGACAATTTTACATATTTTAGTGAATTTTGAGTCGACATTGCCAAGGATTAAGGGAGTTAGAAAAAAGCAATTTGTTTCTCAAAATATTTCCATTCCTACCCCTTTGTTCTAAATTTTCGACAAAAAAAGATAAAAAATGCCTAAAATTCGTAAAGAGGGGTTTTTTGGGCCGGAAAATCGACTGGCACAATCAGTTTTTTGATAAAATCTATCTTTCGCCTTCAAATAGAGTCATGAAATTTTCGAAATTCCACTTTTCAAAACAAAAAATACTCATAACTCGACTAATAGGAAAGATAGAACGTTCTAGTCTTCACCAATCGATAGAGGGAACAATTTTACATACTTTAGTGAATTTTGGATCGATATTGCCAAGGATTAAGGGAGTTAGAAAAAAGCAATTTGTTTCTCAAAATATTTCCATTCCTACCCCTTTGTTCTAAATTTTCGACAAAAAAAGATAAAAAATGCCTAAAATTCGTAAAGAGGGGTTTTTTGGGCCGGAAAATCGACTGGCATAATCAGTTTTTTGATAAAATCATTATTTCGCCTTCAAATAGAGTCATGAAATTTTCGAAAATCCACTTTTCAAAACAAAAAATACTCATAACTCGACTAATAGGAAAGATAGAACGTTCTAGTCTTCACCAATCGATAGAGGGAACAATTTTACATATTTTAGTGAATTTTGGATCGATATTGCCAAGGATTAAGGGAGTTAGAAAAAAGCAATTTGTTTCTCAAAATATTTCCATTCCTACCCCTTTGTTCTAAATTTTCGACAAAAAAAGATAAAAAATGCCTAAAATTCGTAAAGAGGGGTTTTTTGTGCCGGAAAATCGACTGGCACAATCAGTTTTTTGATAAAATCAATCTTTCGCCTTCAAATAGAGTCATGAAATTTTCGAAATTCCACTTTTCAAAACAAAAAATACTCATAACTCGACTAATAGGAAAGATAGAACGTTCTAGTCTTCACCAATCGATAGAGGGAACAATTTTACATATTTTAGTGAATTTTGAGTCCATATTGCCAAGGATTACGGGAGTTAGAAAAAAGCAATTTGTTTCGCAAAATATTTCCATACCTACCCCTTTGTTCTAAATTTTCGACAAAAAAATTCAAAAAATGCTAAAAATTCGTAAAGAGGGGTTTTTTGGACCGGAAAATCGACTGGCACAATCAGTTTTTTGATAAAATCATTATTTCGCCTTCAAATAGAGTCATGAAATTTTCGAAAATCCACTTTTCAAAACAAAAAATACTCATAACTCGACTAATAGGAAAGATAGAACGTTCTAGTCTTCACCAATCGATAGAGGGGACAATTTTACATATTTTAGTGAATTTTGAGTCGACATTGCCAAGGATTAAGGGAGTTAGAAAAAAGCAATTTGTTTCTCAAAATATTTCCATTCCTACCCCTTTGTTCTAAATTTTCGACAAAAAAAGATAAAAAATGCCTAAAATTCGTAAAGAGGGGTTTTTTGGGCCGGAAAATCGACTGGCACAATCAGTTTTTTGATAAAATCTATCTTTCGCCTTCAAATAGAGTCATGAAATTTTCGAAATTCCACTTTTCAAAACAAAAAATACTCATAACTCGACTAATAGGAAAGATAGAACGTTCTAGTCTTCACCAATCGATAGAGGGAACAATTTTACATACTTTAGTGAATTTTGGATCGATATTGCCAAGGATTAAGGGAGTTAGAAAAAAGCAATTTGTTTCTCAAAATATTTCCATTCCTACCCCTTTGTTCTAAATTTTCGACAAAAAAAGATAAAAAATGCCTAAAATTCGTAAAGAGGGGTTTTTTGGGCCGGAAAATCGACTGGCATAATCAGTTTTTTGATAAAATCATTATTTCGCCTTCAAATAGAGTCATGAAATTTTCGAAAATCCACTTTTCAAAACAAAAAATACTCATAACTCGACTAATAGGAAAGATAGAACGTTCTAGTCTTCACCAATCGATAGAGGGAACAATTTTACATATTTTAGTGAATTTTGGATCGATATTGCCAAGGATTAAGGGAGTTAGAAAAAAGCAATTTGTTTCTCAAAATATTTCCATTCCTACCCCTTTGTTCTAAATTTTCGACAAAAAAAGATAAAAAATGCCTAAAATTCGTAAAGAGGGGTTTTTTGTGCCGGAAAATCGACTGGCACAATCAGTTTTTTGATAAAATCAATCTTTCGCCTTCAAATAGAGTCATGAAATTTTCGAAATTCCACTTTTCAAAACAAAAAATACTCATAACTCGACTAATAGGAAAGATAGAACGTTCTAGTCTTCACCAATCGATAGAGGGAACAATTTTACATATTTTAGTGAATTTTGGATCGATATTGCCAAGGATTAAGGGAGTTAGAAAAAAGCAATTTGTTTCTCAAAATATTTCCATTCCTACCCCTTTGTTCTAAATTTTCGACAAAAAAAGATAAAAAATGCCTAAAATTCGTAAAGAGGGGTTTTTTGGGCCGGAAAATCGACTGGCATAATCAGTTTTTTGATAAAATCATTATTTCGCCTTCAAATAGAGTCATGAAATTCTCGAAAATCCACTTTTCAAAACAAAAAATACTCATAACTCGACTAATAAGAAAGATAGAACGTTCTAGTCTTCACCAATCGATAGAGGGAACAATTTTACATATTTTAGTGAATTTTGGATCGATATTGCCAAGGATTAAGGGAGTTAGAAAAAAGCAATTTGATTCGCAAAATATTTCCATACCTACCCCTTTGTTCTAAATTTTCGACAAAAAAAGATAAAAAATGCCTAAAATTCGTAAAGAGGGGTTTTTTGGGCCGGAAAATCGACTGGCATAATCAGTTTTTTGATAAAATCATTATTTCGCCTTCAAATAGAGTCATGAAATTTTCGAAAATCCACTTTTCAAAACAAAAAATACTCATAACTCGACTAATAGGAAAGATAGAACGTTCTAGTCTTCACCATTCGATAGAGGGGACAATTTTACATATTTTAGTGAATTTTGAGTCCATATTTCCAAGGATTATGGGAGTTAGAAAAAATCAATTTGTATCGCAAAATATTTCCATAGCTACCCCCGTTGTTCTAAATTTTCGACAAAAAATTTATAAAAAATGCTAAAAATTCGTAAAGAGGGTTTTTTTTTGGCCAAAAAATCGACTGGCATAATCAGTTTTGTGATAAAATCATTATTTCGCCTTCAAATAGAGTCATGAAATTTTCGAAAATCCACTTTTCAAAACAAAAAATACTCATAACTCGACAAATAGGAAAGATAGAACGTTCTAGTCTTCACCAATCGATAGCGGGGACAATTTTACATATTTTAGTGACTTTTGAGTCCATATTGCCAAGGATTAAGGGAGTTAGAAAAAAGCAATTTGTTTCGCAAAATATTTCCATACCTACCCCTTTGTTCTAAATTTTCGACAAAAAAATACAAAAAATGCTAAAAATTCGTAAAGAGGGGTTTTTTGGACCGGAAAATCGACTGGCACAATCAGTTTTTTGATAAAATCAATCTTTTGTGAATTTTAGTGAATTTTGGGTCGATATTGCCAAGGATTAAGGGAGTTAGAAAAAAGCAATTTGTTTCGCAAAATATTTCCATACCTACCCCTTTGTTCTAAATTTTCGACAAAAAAAGATAAAAAATGCTTAAAATTCGTAAAGAGGGGTTTTTTGTGCCGGAAAATCGACTGGCACAATCAGTTTTTTGATAAAATCATTATTTCGCCTTCAAATAGAGTCATGAAATTTTCGAAAATCCACTTTTCAAAACAAAAAATACTCATAACTCGACTAATAGGAAAGATAGAACGTTCTAGTCTTCACCAATCGATAGAGGGGACAATTTTACAAATTTTAGTGAATTTTGAGTCCATATTGCCAAGGATTAAGGGAGTTAGAAAAAAGCAATTTATATCACGAAATATTTCCATACCTACCCCTTTGTTCTAAATTTTCGACAATAAAATTCAAAAAATGCTTAAAATTCGTAAAGAGGGGTTTTTTGGACCGGAAAATCGACTGGCATAATCAGTTTTTTGATAAAATCATTATTTCGCCTTCAAATAGAGTCATGAAATTTTCGAAAATCCACTTTTCAAAACAAAAAATACTCATAACTCGACTAATAGGAAAGATAGAACGTTCTAGTCTTCATCAATCGATAGAGGGGACAATTTTACATATTTTAGTGAATTTTGGGTCGATATTGCAAAGGATTAAGGGAGTTAGAAAAAAGCAATTTATATCACGAAATATTTCCATACCTTTGTTCTAAATTTTCGACAATAAAATTCAAAAAATGCAAAAAATTCGTAAAGAGGGGTTTTTTGTGCCGGAAAATCGACTGGCACAATCAGTTTTTTGATAAAATCATTATTTCGCCTTCAAATAGAGTCATGAAATTTTCGAAAATCCACTTTTCAAAACAAAAAATACTCATAACTCGACTAATAGGAAAGATAGAACGTTCTAGTCTTCCCCAATCGATAGAGGGAACAATTTTACATATTTTAGTGAATTTTGGGTCGATATTGCCAAGGATTAAGGGAGTTAGAAAAAAGCAATTTGATTCGCAAAATATTTCCATACCTACCCCTTTGTTCTAAATTTTCGACAAAAAAAAAATAAAAAATGCTTAAAATTCGTAAAGAGGGGTTTTTTGGGCCGGAAAATCGACTGGCATAATCAGTTTTTTGATAAAATCATTATTTCGCCTTCAAATAGAGTCATGAAATTTTCGAAAATCCACTTTTCAAAACAAAAAATACTCATAACTCGACTAATAGGAAAGATAGAACGTTCTAGTCTTCACCAATCGATAGAGGAGACAATTTTACATATGTTTGTGAATTTTCAGTAGATATTTCCAAGCATTAAGGGAGTTAGCAAAAAGCAATTTATATCACGAAATTTTTCCATACCTACCCCTTCGTTCAAAATTTCCATAGAAAAAATTCAAAAAATGCTAAAAATTCGTAAAGAGGGGTTTTTTGGACCGGAAAATCGACTGGCACAATCAGTTTTTTGATAAAATCAATCTTTCGCCTTCAAATAGAGTCATGAAATTTTCGAAAATCCACGTTTCAAAACAAAAGATGCTCATAACTCGACTAATAGGAAAGATAGAACGTTCTAGTCTTCACCAATCGATAGAGGGAACAATTTTACTTATTTCAGTGAATTTTGGGTCGATATTACCAAAGGATTAAAGGAGTTAGAAAAAAGCAATTTGATTCGCAAAATATTTCCATACCTACCCCTTTGTTCTAAATTTTCGACAAAAAAAAAATAAAAAATGCTTAAAATTCGTAAAGAGGGGTTTTTTGGGCCGGAAAATCGACTGGCATAATCAGTTTTTTGATAAAATCATTATTTCGCCTTCAAATAGAGTCATGAAATTTTCGAAAATCCACTTTTCAAAACAAAAAATACTCATACCTCGACTAATAGGAAAGATAGAACGTTCTAGTCTTCACCAATCGATAGAGGGGACAATTCTACAAATTTTAGTGAATTTTGAGTCCATATTGCCAAGGATTAAGGGAGTTAGAAAAAAGCAATTTGTTTCGCAAAATATTTCCATACCTACCCCTTTGTTCTAAATTTTCGACAAAAAAAAAATAAAAAATGCTTAAAATTCATAAAGAGGGGTTTTTTGGACCGGAAAATCGACTGGCATGATCAGTTTTTTGATAAAATCATTATTTCGCCTTCAAATAGAGTCATGAAATTTTCGAAAATCCACTTTTCAAAACAAAAAATACTCATAACTCGACTAATAGGAAAGATAGAACGTTCTAGTCTTCACCAATCGATAGAGGGGACAATTTTACATATTTTAGTGAATTTTGAGTCTATATTGCCAAGGATTAAGGGAGTTAGAAAAAAGCAATTTGTTTCTCAAAATATTTCCATACCTACCCCTTTGTTCTAAATTTTCGACCAAAAAAAATAAAAAATGCTTAAAATTCATAAAGAGGGGTTTTTTGGGCCGGAAAATCGACTGGCATAATCAGTTTTTTGATAAAATCATTATTTCGCCTTCAAATAGAGTAATGAAATTTTCGAAAATCCACTTTTCAAAACAAAAAATACTCATAACTCGACTAATAGGAAAGATAGAACGTTCTAGTCTTCACCAATCGATAGAGGAGACAATTTTACATATGTTTGTGAATTTTCAGTAGATATTTCCAAGCATTAAGGGAGTTAGCAAAAAGCAATTTATATCACGAAATTTTTCCATACCTACCCCTTCGTTCAAAATTTCCATAGAAAAAATTCAAAAAATGCTAAAAATTCGTAAAGAGGGGTTTTTTGGACCGGAAAATCGACTGGCACAATCAGTTTTTTGATAAAATCAATCTTTCGCCTTCAAATAGAGTCATGAAATTTTCGAAAATCCACTTTTCAAAACAAAAGATGCTCATAACTCGACTAATAGGAAAGATAGAACGTTCTAGTCTTCACCAATCGATAGAGGGAACAATTTTACTTATTTCAGTGAATTTTGGGTCGATATTGCCAAAGGATTAAAGGAGTTAGAAAAAAGCAATTTGATTCGCAAAATATTTCCATACCTACCCCTTTGTTCTAAATTTTCGACAAAAAAATTATAAAAAATGCTAAAAATTCGTAAAGAGGGGTTTTTTTGGCCAAAAAATCGACTGGCACAATCAGTTTTTTGATAAAATCATTATTTCGCCTTCAAATAGAGTCATGAAATTTTCGAAAATCCACTTTTCAAAACAAAAAATACTCATAACTCGACAAATAGGAAGGATAGAACGTTCTAGTCTTCACCAATCGATAGCGGGGACAATTTTACATATTTTAGTGAATTTTGAGTCCATATTGCCAAGGATTAAGGGAGTTAGAAAAAAGCAATTTGTTTCGCAAAATATTTCCATACCTACCCCTTTGTTCTAAATTTTCGACAATAAAATTCAAAAAATGCAAACAATTCGTAAAGAGGGGTTTTTTGTGCCGGAAAATCGACTGGCACAATCAGTTTTTTGATAAAATCATTATTTCGCCTTCAAATAGAGTCATGAAATTTTCGAAAATCCACTTTTCAAAACAAAAAATACTCATAACTCGACAAATAGGAAGGATAGAACGTTCTAGTCTTCACCAATCGATAGCGGGGACAATTTTACATATTTTAGTGAATTTTGAGTCCATATTGCCAAGGATTAAGGGAGTTAGAAAAAAGCAATTTGATTCGCAAAATATTTCCATACCTACCCCTTTGTTCTAAATTTTCGACAAAAAAATTATAAAAAATGCTAAAAATTCGTAAAGAGGGGTTTTTTTGGCCAAAAAATCGACTGGCACAATCAGTTTTTTGATAAAATCATTATTTCGCCTTCAAATAGAGTCATGAAATTTTCGAAAATCCACTTTTCAAAACAAAAAATACTCATAACTCGACAAATAGGAAGGATAGAACGTTCTAGTCTTCACCAATCGATAGCGGGGACAATTTGACATATTTTAGTGAATTTTGAGTCCATATTGCCAAAGATTAAGGGAGTTAGAAAAAAGCAATTTGTTTCGCAAAATATTTCCATACCTACCCCTTTGTTCTAAATTTTCGACAAAAAAAAATAAAAAATGCTTAAAATTCGTAAAGAGGGGTTTTTTTGGCCGAAAAATCGACTGGCACAATCAGTTTTTTGATAGAATCATTATTTCGCCTTCAAATAGAGTCATGAAATTTTCGAAAATCCACTTTTTAAAACAAAAAATACTCATAACTCGACTAATAGGTAAGATAGAACGTTCTAGTCTTCACCAATCGATAGAGGGGACAATTTTACATAATTTAGTGAATTTTGGGTCGATATTGCAAAGGATTAAGGGAGTTAGAAAAAAGCAATTTGATTCGCAAAATATTTCCATACCTACCCCTTTGTTCTAAATTTTCGACAATAAAATTCAAAAAATGCAAAAAATTCGTAAAGAGGGGTTTTTTGTGCCGGAAAATCGACTGGCACAATCAGTTTTTTGATAAAATCAATCTTTCGCCTTCAAATAGAGTCATGAAATTTTCGAAAATCCACTTTTCAAAACAAAAAATACTCATAACTCGACTAATAGGTAAGATAGAACGTTCTAGTCTTCACCAATCGATAGAGGGGACAATTTTACATATTTTTGTGAATTTTGGGTCGATATTGCAAAGGATTAAGGGAGTTAGAAAAAAGCAATTTGATTCGCAAAATATTTCCATACCTACCCCTTCGTTCAAAATTTCCATAGAAAAAATTCAAAAAATGCTAAAAATTCTTAAAGAGGGGTTTTTTGGACCGGAAAATCGACTGGCACAATCAGTTTTTTGATAAAATCATTATTTCGCCTTCAAATAGAGTCATGAAATTTTCGAAAATCCACTTTTCAAAACAAAAAATACTCATAACTCGACTAATAGAAAAGATAGAACGTTCTAGTCTTCACCAATCGATAGAGGGGACAATTTTACAAATTTTAGTGAATTTTGGGTCGATATTGCCAAGGATTAAGGGAGTTAGAAAAAAGCAATTTGATTCGCAAAATATTTCCATACCTACCCCTTCGTTCAAAATTTCCATAGAAAAAATTCAAAAAATGCTAAAAATTCTTAAAGAGGGGTTTTTTGGACCGGAAAATCGACTGGCACAATCAGTTTTTTGATAAAATCATTATTTCGCCTTCAAATAGAGTCATGAAATTTTCGAAAATCCACTTTTCAAAACAAAAAATACTCATAACTCGACTAATAGGAAAGATAGAACGTTCTAGTCTTCACCAATCGATAGAGGGGACAATTTTACATATTTTAGTGAATTTTGAGTCGACATTGCCAAGGATTAAGGGAGTTAGAAAAAAGCAATTTGATTAGCAAAATATTTCCCTTTGTTCAAAATTTTCGACAAAAAAATTATAAAAAATGCTAAAAATTCGTAAAGAGGGGTTTTTTTGGCCAAAAAATCGACTGGCACAATCAGTTTTGTGATAAAATCATTATTTCGCCTTCAAATAGAGTCATGAAATTTTCGAAAATCCACTTTTCAAAACAAAAAATACTCATAACTCGACTAATAGGAAAGATAGAACGTTCTAGTCTTGACCAATCGATAGAGGGGACAATTTTACATATTTTAGTGAATTTTGAGTCCATATTTCCAAGGATTATGGGAGTTAGAAAAAATCAATTTGTATCGCAAAATATTTCCATAGCTACCCCCTTTGTTCTAAATTTTCGACAAAAAAATTATAAAAAATGCTAAAAATTCGTAAAGAGGGGTTTTTTTGGCCAAAAAATTGACTGGCACAATCAGTTTTGTGATAAAATCATTATTTCGCCTTCAAATAGAGTCATGAAATTTTCGAAAATCCACTTTTCAAAACAAAAAATACTCATAACTCGACTAATAGGAAAGATAGAACGTTCTAGTCTTCACCAATCGATAGAGGGGACCATTTTACATATTTTAGTGAATTTTGAGTCCATATTTCCAAGGATTATGGGAGTTAGAAAAAATCAATTTGTATCGCAAAATATTTCCATAGCTACCCCCTTTGTTCGAAATTCTCGACAAAAAAATTATAAAAAATGCTAAAAATTCGTAAAGAGGGGTTTCTTTGGCCTAAAAATCGACTGGCACAATCAGTTTTGTGATAAAATCATTATTTCGCCTTCAAATGGAGTCATGAAAATTTCGAAAATCCACTTTTCAAAACAAAAAATACTCATAACTCGACTAATAGGAAAGATAGAACGTTCTAGTCTTGACCAATCGATAGAGGGGACAATTTTACATATTTTAGTGAATTTTGAGTCCATATTTCCAAGGATTATGGGAGTTAGAAAAAATTAATTTGTATCGCAAAATATTTCCATAGCTACCCCCTTTGTTCTAAATTTTCGACAAAAAAATTATAAAAAATGCTAAAAATTCGTAAAGAGGGGTTATTTTGGCCAAAAAATCGACTGGCACAATCAGTTTTGTGATAAAATCATTATTTCGCCTTCAAATAGAGTCATGAAATTTTCGAAAATCCACTTTTCAAAACAAAATATACTCATAACTCGACAAATAGGAAAGATAGAACGTTCTAGTCTTCACCAATCGATAGAGGGGACAATTTTACATATTTTAGTGAATTTTGAGTCCATATTTCCAAGGATTATGGGAGTTAGAAAAAATCAATTTGTATCGCAAAATATTTCCATAGCTACCCCCTTTGTTCTAAATTTTCGACAAAAAAATTATAAAAAATGCTAAAAATTTGTAAAGAGGGGTTATTTTGGCCAAAAAATCGACTGGCACAATCAGTTTTGTGATAAAATCATTATTTCGCCTTCAAATAGAGTCATGAAATTTTCGAAAATCCACTTTTCAAAACAATATATACTCATAACTCGACAAATAGGAAAGATAGAACGTTCTAGTCTTCACCAATCGATAGAGGGGACAATTTTACATATTTTAGTGAATTTTGAGTCCATATTTCCAAGGATTATGGGAGTTAGTAAAAATCAATTTGTATCGCAAAATATTTCCATAGCTACCCCCTTTGTTCTAAATTTTCGACAAAAAAATTATAAAAAATGCTAAAAATTTGTAAAGAGGGGTTTTTTTGGCCAAAAAATCGACTGGCACAATCAGTTTTGTGATAAAATCATTATTTCGCCTTCAAATGGAGTCATGAAAATTTCTAAAATCCACTTTTCAAAACAAAAAATACTCATAACTCGACTAATAGGAAAGATAGAACGTTCTAGTCTTCACCAATCGATAGAGGGGACAATTTTACATTTTTTGGTGAATTTTGAGTCCATATTTCCAAGGATTATGGGAGTTAGAAAAAATCAATTTGTATCGCAAAATATTTCCATAGCTACCCCCTTTGTTATAATAATTCGACAAAAAAATTATAAAAAATGCTAAAAATTTGTAAAGAGGGTTTTTTTTGGCCAAAAAATCGACTGGCATAATCAGTTTTGTGATAAAATCATTATTTCGCCTTCAAATAGAGTCATGAAATTTTCGAAAATCCACTTTTCAAAACAAAATATACTCATAACTCGACAAATAGGAAAGATAGAACGTTCTAGTCTTGACCAATCGATAGAGGGGACAATTTTACATATTTAAGTGAATTTTGAGTCCATATTTCCAAGGATTATGGGAGTTAGAAAAAATCAATTTGTATCGCAAAATATTTCCATAGCTACCCCCTTTGTTCAAAATTTTCGACAAAAAAATTATAAAAAATGCTAAAAGTTCGTAAAGAGGGGTTTCTTTGGCCTAAAAATCGACTGGCACAATCAGTTTTGTGATAAAATCATTATTTCGCCTTCAAATGAAGTCATGAAAATTTCGAAAATCCACTTTTCAAAACAAAAAATACTCATAACTCGACTAATAGGAAAGATAGAACGTTCTAGTCTTCACCAATCGATAGAGGGGACAATTTTACATCTTTTGGTGAATTTTGAGTCCATATTTCCAAGGATTATGGGAGTTAGAAAAAATCAATTTGTATCGCAAAATATTTCCATAGCTACCCCCTTTGTTCTAAATTTTCGACAAAAAAATTATAAAAAATGCTAAAAATTCGTAAAGAGGGGTTTTTTTGGCCAAAAAATTGACTGGCACAATCAGTTTTGTGATAAAATCATTATTTCGCCTTCAAATGGAGTCATGAAATTTTCGAAAATCCACTTTTCAAAACAAAAAATACTCATAACTCGACTAATAGGAAAGATAGAACGTTCTAGTCTTGACCAATCGATAGAGGGGACAATTTTACATATTTTGGTGAATTTTGAGTCCATATTTCCAAGGATTATGGGAGTTAGAAAAAATTAATTTGTATCGCAAAATATTTCCATAGCTACCCCCTTTGTTCTAAATTTTCGACAAAAAAATTATAAAAAATGCTAAAAATTCGTAAAGAGGGGTTATTTTGGCCAAAAAATCGACTGGCACAATCAGTTTTGTGATAAAATCATTATTTCGCCTTCAAATGGAGTCATGAAAATTTCGAAAATCCACTTTTCAAAACAAAAAATACTCATAACTCGACTAATAGGAAAGATAGAACGTTCTAGTCTTCACCAAACGATAGAGGGGACAATTTTACATCTTTTGGTGAATTTTGAGTCCATATTTCCAAGGATTATGGGAGTTAGAAAAAATCAATTTGTATCGCAAAATATTTCCATACCTACCCCCTTTGTTCTAAATTTTCGACAAAAAAATTATAAAAAATGCTAAAAATTCGTAAAGAGGGGTTTTTTTGGCCAAAAAATCGACTGGCACAATCAGTTTTGTGATAAAATCATTATTTCGCCTTCAAATAGAGTCATGAAATTTTCGAAAATCCACTTTTCAAAACAAAATATACTCATAACTCGACAAATAGGAAAGATAGAACGTTCTAGTCTTCACCAATCGATAGAGGGGACAATTTTACATATTTTAGTGAATTTTGAGTCCATATTTCCAAGGATTATGGGAGTTAGTAAAAATCAATTTGTATCGCAAAATATTTCCATAGCTACCCCCTTTGTTCTAAATTTTCGACAAAAAAATTATAAAAAATGCTAAAAATTTGTAAAGAGGGGTTTTTTTTGGCCAAAAAATCGACTGGCACAATCAGTTTTGTGATAAAATCATTATTTCGCCTTCAAATGGAGTCATGAAAATTTCGAAAATCCACTTTTCAAAACAAAAAATACTCATAACTCGACTAATAGGAAAGATAGAACGTTCTAGTCTTCACCAATCGATAGAGGGGACAATTTTACATCTTTTGTGAATTTTGAGTCCATATTTCCAAGGATTATGGGAGTTAGAAAAAATCAATTTGTATCGCAAAATATTTCCATAGCTACCCCCTTTGTTCTAAATTTTCGACAAAAAAATTATAAAAAATGCTAAAAATTTGTAAAGAGGGTTTTTTTTGGCCAAAAAATCGACTGGCACAATCAGTTTTGTGATAAAATCATTATTTCGCCTTCAAATAGAGTCATGAAATTTTCGAAAATCCACTTTTCAAAACAAAATATACTCATAACTCGACAAATAGGAAAGATAGAACGTTCTAGTCTTGACCAATCGATAGAGGGGACAATTTTACATATTTTAGTGAATTTTGAGTCCATATTTCCAAGGATTATGGGAGTTAGAAAAAATCAATTTGTATCGCAAAATATTTCCATAGCTACCCCCTTTGTTCAAAATTTTCGACAAAAAAATTATAAAAAATGCTAAAAATTCGTAAAGAGGGGTTTCTTTGGCCTAAAAATCGACTGGCACAATCAGTTTTGTGATAAAATCATTATTTCGCCTTCAAATAGAGTCATGAAATTTTCGAAAATCCACTTTTCAAAACAAAAAATACTCATAACTCGACAAATAGGAAAGATAGAACGTTCTAGTCTTCACCAATCGATAGAGGGGACAATTTTACATATTTTAGTGAATTTTGAGTCCATATTTCCAAGGATTATGGGAGTTAGAAAAAATCAATTTGTATCGCAAAATATTTCCATAGCTACCCCCTTTGTTCTAAATTTTCGACAAAAAAATTATAAAAAATGCTAAAAATTCGTAAAGAGGGGTTTTTTTGGCCAAAAAATCGACTGGCACATTCAGTTTTGTGATAAAATCATTATTTCGCCTTCAAATAGAGTCATGAAATTTTCGAAAATCCACTTTTCAAAACAAAAAATACTCATAACTCGACTAATAGGAAAGATAGAACGTTCTAGTCTTCACCAATCGATAGAGGGGACAATTTTACATATTTTAGTGAATTTTGAGTCCATATTTCCAAGGATTATGGGAGTTAAAAAAAATCAATTTGTATCGCAAAATATTTCCATAGCTACCCCATTTGTTCTAAATTTTCGACAAAAAAATTATAAAAAATGCTAAAAATTCGTAAAGAGGGGTTTCTTTGGCCTAAAAATCGACTGGCACAATCAGTTTTGTGATAAAATCATTATTTCGCCTTCAAATGAAGTCATGAAAATTTCGAAAATCCACTTTTCAAAACAAAAAATACTCATAACTCGACTAATAGGAAAGATAGAACGTTCTAGTCTTCACCAATCGATAGAGGGGACAATTTTACATCTTTTGGTGAATTTTGAGTCCATATTTCCAAGGATTATGGGAGTTAGAAAAAATCAATTTGTATCGCAAAATATTTCCATAGCTACCCCCTTTGTTCTAAATTTTCGACAAAAAAATTATAAAAAATGCTAAAAATTCGTAAAGAGGGGTTTTTTTGGCCAAAAAATCGACTGGCACAATCAGTTTTGTGATAAAATCATTATTTCGCCTTCAAATAGAGTCATGAAATTTTCGAAAATCCACTTTTCAAAACAAAAAATACTCATAACTCGACAAATAGGAAAGATAGAACGTTCTAGTCTTGACCAATCGATAGAGGGGACAATTTTACATATTTTAGTGAATTTGGAGTCGATATTGCCAAGGATTAAGGGAGTAAGAAAAAAGCAATTTGTTTCGCAAAATATTTCCATACCTACCCCTTTGTTCTAAATTTTCGACAAACAATTTTAAAAAATGCTAAAAATTCGTAAAGAGGGGTTTTTTGAACCGGAAAATTGACTGGCAAATCTTGACAATTTTTTTAAGTCTTAAACTTCAAAATATTTTCGTAAGTTCCAAATTGTCAATCTTTTTAAAGGCGTGAGTTAGGGAAAAAATTAGTTAAATATAATAGTTCTTGATCACGATGTTTGTTGAAACTCTATTTTTAAAGTTTCGGTAGCGGTCCAGCTGCCGTTATCAAGAATAATGAAAAATAATAAATTTTCGAATCATCGAAAATTGATTATTTTCGATTAATCGATTTTTTTAAATTAATCGATTATTTTAGATTGATCGATTATTTTCGATTAATCAATTATTTTCGATTAATCGATTATTTTCGATTAATCGATTTTTTCCGATTAATCGATTCTTTTCGATTAATCGATTTTTTTCGATTAATCGATTATTTTCGATTAATCGATTTTTTTCGATTAATCGATTATTTTCGATTAATCGATTCTTTTCGATTAATCGATTTTTTTTGATTAATCGATTTTTTTCGATTAATCGATTTTTTTCGATTAATCGATTTTTTTCGATTAATCGATTTTTTTCGATCAATCGATTTTTTCGATTAATCGATTCTTTTCGATTAATCGATTCTTTTCGATTAATCGATTCTTTTCGATTAATCGATTTTTTTCGATTAATCGATTCTTTCCGATTAATCGATTCTTTTCGATTAATCGATTTTTTTCGATTAATCGATTATTTTCGATTAATCGATTTTTTTCGAGTAATCGATTATATTCGATTAATCGATTTTTTTCGATTAATCGATTTTTTTCGATTAATCGATTTTTTTCGATTAATCGATTTTTTCGATATATCGATTTTTTTCGATCAATCGATTCTTTTCGATTAATCGATTCTTTTCGATTAATCGATTTTTTTCGATTAATCGATTTTTTTCGATTAATCGATTTTTTTCGATTAATCGATTTTTTTCGATTAATCGATTTTTTTCGATTAATCGATTTTTTTCGATTAATCGATTTTTTTCGATTATTCGATTTTTTTCGATTAATCGATTTTTTTCGATTTATCGATTTTTTTCGATTATTTTATATAATCGATAATCGATTATGTTTTTTGATAATCGCCCAGCCCTAATTTTGAGTCGATATTGCCGAGGATCAAGGGAGTTAGAAAAAATCAATTTGTAACGCAAAATTTGTTCTAAATTTTCGACAAAAAAATTATAAAAAATGCTAAAAATTCGTAGAGGGGTTTTTTGGCCAAAAAATCGACTGGCACAATCAGTTTTGTGATAAAATCATTATTTCGCCTTCAAATAGAGTCATGAAATTTTCGAAAATCCACTTTTCAAAACAAAAAATACTCATAACTCAACAAATAGGAACGATAGAACGTTCTAGTCTTGACCAATCGATAGAGGTGACAATTTTACATATTTTAGTGAATTTTGAGTCCATATTTCCAAGGATTATGGGAGTTAGAAAAAATCAATTTGTATCGCAAAATATTTCCATAGCTACCCCCTTTGTTCAAAATTTTCGACAAAAAAATTATAAAAAATGCTAAAAATTCGTAGAGGGGTTTTTTGGCCAAAAAATCGACTGGCACAATCAGTTTTGTGATAAAATCATTATTTCGCCTTCAAATAGAGTCATGAAATTTTCGAAAATCCACTTTTCAAAACAAAAAATACTCATAACTCGACAAATAGGAAAGATAGAACGTTCTAGTCTTCACCAATCGATAGAGGGGACAATTTTACATATTTTAGTGAATTTTGAGTCCATATTTCCAAGGATTATGGGAGTTAAAAAAAATTAATTTGTATCGCAAAATATTTCCATAGCTACCCCCTTTGTTCAAAATTTTCGACAAAAAAATTATAAAAAATGCTAAAAGTTCGTAAAGAGGGGTTTCTTTGGCCTAAAAATCGACTGGCACAATCAGTTTTGTGATAAAATCAATATTTCGCCTTCAAATGAAGTCATGAAAATTTCGAAAATCCACTTTTCAAAACAAAAAAAACTCATAACTCGACTAATAGGAAAGATAGAACGTTCTAGTCTTCACCAATCGATAGAGGGGACAATTTTACATCTTTTGGTGAATTTTGAGTCCATATTTCCAAGGATTATGGGAGTTAGAAAAAATCAATTTGTATCGCAAAATATTTCCATAGCTACCCCCTTTGTTCTAAATTTTCGACAAAAAAATTATAAAAAATGCTAAAAATTCGTAAAGAGGGGTTTTTTGGCCAAAAAATCGACTGGCACAATCAGTTTTGTGATAAAATCATTATTTCGCCTTCAAATAGAGTCATGAAATTTTCGAAAATCCACTTTTCAAAACAAAAAATACTCATAACTCGACTAATAGGAAAGATAGAACGTTCTAATCTTCACCAATCGATAGAGGGGACAATTTTACATATTTTAGTGAATTTTGAGTCCATATTTACAAGGATTTTGGGAGTTAGAAAAAATCAATTTGTATCGCAAAATATTTCCATAGCTACCCCCTTTGTTCTAAATTTTCGACAAAAAAATTATAAAAAATGCTTAAAAATCGTAAAGAGGGGTTTTTTGGCCAAAAAATCGACTGGCACAATCAGTTTTGTGATAAAATCATTATTTCGCCTTCAAATAGAGTCATGAAATTTTCTAAAATCCACTTTTCAAAACAAAAAATACTCATAACTCGACTAATAGGAAAGAGAACGTTCTAGTCTTCACCAATCGATAGTGGGGACAATTTTACATATTTTAGTGAATTTTGAGTCCATATTTCCAAGGATTTTGGGAGTTAGAAAAAATCAATTTGTATCGCAAAATATTTCCATAGCTACCCCCTTTGTTCAAAATTTTCGACAAAAAAATTATAAAAAATGCTAAAAATTCGTAAAGAGGGGTTTTTTTGGCCAAAAAATCGACTGGCACAATCAGTTTTGTGATAAAATCATTATTTCGCCTTCAAATAGAGTCATGAAATTTTCGAAAATCCACTTTTCAAAACAAAAAATACTCATAACTCGACTAATAGGAAAGATAGAACGTTCTAGTCTTGACCAATCGATAGAGGGGACAATTTTACATATTTTAGTGAATTTTGAGTCCATATTTCCAAGGATTATGGGAGTTAGAAAAAATCAATTTGTATCGCAAAATATTTCCATAGCTACCCCCTTTGTTCTAAATTTTCGACAAAAAAATTATAAAAAATGCTAAAAATTCGTAAAGAGGGGTTTTTTTGGCCAAAAAATTGACTGGCACAATCAGTTTTGTGATAAAATCATTATTTCGCCTTCAAATAGAGTCATGAAATTTTCGAAAATCCACTTTTCAAAACAAAAAATACTCATAACTCGACTAATAGGAAAGATAGAACGTTCTAGTCTTCACCAATCGATAGAGGGGACCATTTTACATATTTTAGTGAATTTTGAGTCCATATTTCCAAGGATTATGGGAGTTAGAAAAAATCAATTTGTATCGCAAAATATTTCCATAGCTACCCCCTTTGTTCGAAATTCTCGACAAAAAAATTATAAAAAATGCTAAAAATTCGTAAAGAGGGGTTTCTTTGGCCTAAAAATCGACTGGCACAATCAGTTTTGTGATAAAATCATTATTTCGCCTTCAAATGGAGTCATGAAAATTTCGAAAATCCACTTTTCAAAACAAAAAATACTCATAACTCGACTAATAGGAAAGATAGAACGTTCTAGTCTTGACCAATCGATAGAGGGGACAATTTTACATATTTTATTGAATTTTCAGTCCATATTTCCAAGGATTATGGGAGTTAGAAAAAATTAATTTGTATCGCAAAATATTTCCATAGCTACCCCCTTTGTTCAAGATTTTCGACAAAAAAATTATAAAAAATGCTAAAAATTCGTAAAGAGGGGTTTTTTTGGCCAAAAAATTGACTGGCACAATCAGTTTTGTGATAAAATCATTATTTCGCCTTCAAATAGAGTCATGAAATTTTCGAAAATCCACTTTTCAAAACAAAAAATACTCATAACTCGACAAATAGGAAAGATAGAACGTTCTAGTCTTGACCAATCGATAGAGGGGACAATTTTACATATTTTAGTGAATTTTGAGTCGATATTGCCAAGGATTAAGGGAGTAAGAAAAAAGCAATTTGTTTCGCAAAATATTTCCATACCTACCCCTTTGTTCTAAATTTTCGACAAACAATTTTAAAAAATGCTAAAAATTCGTAAAGAGGGGTTTTTTGAACCGGAAAATTGACTGGCAAATCTTGACAATTTTTTTAAGTCTTAAACTTCAAAATATTTTCGTAAGTTCCAAATTGTCAATCTTTTTAAAGGCGTGAGTTAGGGAAAAAATTAGTTAAATATAATAGTTCTTGATCACGATGTTTGTTGAAACTCTATTTTTAAAGTTTCGGTAGCGGTCCAGCTGCCGTTATCAAGAATAATGAAAAATAATAAATTTTCGAATCATCGAAAATTGATTATTTTCGATTAATCGATTTTTTTAAATTAATCGATTATTTTAGATTGATCGATTATTTTCGATTAATCAATTATTTTCGATTAATCGATTATTTTCGATTAATCGATTTTTTTAAATTAATCGTTTATTTTAGATTGATCGATTATTTTCGATTAATCAATTATTTTCGATTAATCGATTATTTTCGATTAATCGATTTTTTCCGATTAATCGATTATATTCGATTAATCGATTCTTTTCGATTAATCGATTCTTTTCGATTAATCGATTCTTTTCGATTAATCGATTTTTTTCGATTAATCGATTTTTTCCGATTAATCGATTTTTTTCGATTAATCGATTTTTTTCGATTAATCGATTTTTTCCGATTAATCGATTTTTTCCGATTAATCGATTTTTTTCGATTAATCGATTTTTTTCGATCAATCGATTTTTTCGATTAATCGATTCTTTTCGATTAATCGATTCTTTTCGATTAATCGATTCTTTTCGATTAATCGATTTTTTTCGATTAATCGATTTTTTTCGATTAATCGATTCTTTCCGATTAATCGATTCTTTCCGATTAATCGATTCTTTTCGATTAATCGATTATTTTCGATTAATCGATTTTTTTCGATTGATCGATTATATTCGATTAATCGATTTTTTTCGATTAATCGATTTTTTTCGATTTATCGATTTTTTTCGATTAATCGATTCTTTTCGATTAATCGATTCTTTTCGATTAATCGATTTTTTTCGATTAATCGATTTTTTTCGATTAATCGATTTTTTTCGATTATTTTATATAATCGATAATCGATTATGTTTTTTGATAATCGCCCAGCCCTACTTTTGAGTCGATATTGCCGAGGATCAAGGGAGTTAGAAAAAATCAATTTGTAACGCAAAATAATTCCATAGCTACCCCCTTTGTTCTAAATTTTCGACAAAAAAATTATAAAAAATGCTAAAAATTCGTAGAGGGGTTTTTTGGCCAAAAAATCGACTGGCACAATCAGTTTTGTGATAAAATCATTATTTCGCCTTCAAATAGAGTCATGAAATTTTCGAAAATCCACTTTTCAAAACAAAAAATACTCATAACTCAACAAATAGGAAAGAAAGAACGTTCTAGTCTTGACCAATCGATAGAGGTGACAATTTTACATATTTTAGTGAATTTTGAGTCCATATTTCCAAGGATTAAGGGAGTTAGAAAAAATCAATTTGTATCGCTAAATATTTCCATAGCTACCCCCTTTGTTCTAAATTTTCGACAAAAAAATTATAAAAAATGCTAAAAATTCGTAAAGAGGGGTTTCTTTGGCCTAAAAATCGACTGGCACAATCAGTTTTCTGATAAAATCATTATTTCGCCTTCAAATGGAGTCATGAAAATTTCGAAAATCCACTTTTCAAAACAAAAAATACTCATAACTCGACTAATAGGAAAGATAGAACGTTCTAGTCTTGACCAATCGATAGAGGGGACAATTTTACATATTTTAGTGAATTTTGAGTCCATATTTCCAAGGATTATGGGAGTTAGAAAAAATCAATTTGTATCGCAAAATATTTCCATAGCTACACCCTTTGTTCAAAATTTTCGACAAAAAAATTATAAAAAATGCTAAAAATTCGTAAAGAGGGGTTTTTTTGGCCAAAAAATCGACTGGCACAATCAGTTTTGTGATAAAATCATTATTTCGCCTTCAAATGGAGTCATGAAATTTTCGAAAATCCACTTTTCAAAACAAAAAATACTCATAACTCGACTAATAGGAAAGATAGAACGTTCTAGTCTACACCAATCGATAGAGGGGACAATTTTACATATTTAGTGAATTTTGAGTCCATATTTCCAAGGATTATGGGAGTTAGAAAAAATCAATTTGTATCGCAAAATATTTCCATAGCTACCCCCTTTGTTCAAAATTTTCGACAAAAAAATTATAAAAAATGCTAAAAATTCGTAAAGAGGGGTTTTTTTGGCCAAAAAATTGACTGGCACAATCAGTTTTGTGATAAAATCATTATTTCGCCTTCAAATAGAGTCATGAAATTTTCGAAAATCCACTTTTCAAAACAAAAAATACCCATAACTCGACAAATAGGAAAGATAGCACGTTCTAGTCTTGACCAATCGATAGAGGGGACAATTTTACATATTTTAGTGAATTTTGAGTCCATATTTCCAAGGATTATGGGAGTTAGAAAAAATCAATTTGTATCGCAAAATATTTCCATAGCTACCCCCTTTGTTCAAAATTTTCGACAAAAAAATTATAAAAAATGCTAAAAGTTCGTAAAGAGGGGTTTCTTTGGCCTAAAAATCGACTGGCACAATCAGTTTTGTGATAAAATCAATATTTCGCCTTCAAATGAAGTCATGAAAATTTCGAAAATCCACTTTTCAAAACAAAAAAAACTCATAACTCGACTAATAGGAAAGATAGAACGTTCTAGTCTTCACCAATCGATAGAGGGGACAATTTTACATCTTTTGGTGAATTTTGAGTCCATATTTCCAAGGATTATGGGAGTTAGAAAAAATCAATTTGTATCGCAAAATATTTCCATAGCTACCCCCTTTGTTCTAAATTTTCGACAAAAAAATTATAAAAAATGCTAAAAATTCGTAAAGAGGGGTTTTTTGGCCAAAAAATCGACTGGCACAATCAGTTTTGTGATAAAATCATTATTTCGCTTTCAAATAGAGTCATGAAATTTTCGAAAATCCACTTTTCAAAACAAAAAATACTCATAACTCGACTAATAGGAAAGATAGAACGTTCTAGTCTTCACCAATCGATAGAGGGGACAATTTTACATATTTTAGTGAATTTTGAGTCCATATTTCCAAGGATTTTGGGAGTTAGAAAAAATCAATTTGTATCGCAAAATATTTCCATAGCTACCCCCTTTGTTCTAAATTTTCGACAAAAAAATTATAAAAAATGCTTAAAAATCGTAAAGAGGGGTTTTTTGGCCAAAAAATCGACTGGCACAATCAGTTTTGTGATAAAATCATTATTTCGCCTTCAAATAGAGTCATGAAATTTTCTAAAATCCACTTTTCAAAACAAAAAATACTCATAACTCGACTAATAGGAAAGATAGAACGTCTTCACCAATCGATAGAGGGGACAATTTTACATATTTTAGTGAATTTTGAGTCCATATTTCCAAGGATTTTGGGAGTTAGAAAAAATCAATTTGTATCGCAAAATATTTCCATAGCTACCCCCTTTGTTCAAAATTTTCGACAAAAAAATTATAAAAAATGCTAAAAATTCGTAAAGAGGGGTTTTTTTGGCCAAAAAATCGACTGGCACAATCAGTTTTGTGATAAAATCATTATTTCGCCTTCAAATAGAGTCATGAAATTTTCGAAAATCCACTTTTTAAAACAAAAAATACTCATAACTCGACTAATAGGAAAGATAGAACGTTCTAGTCTTGACCAATCGATAGAGGGGACAATTTTACATATTTAAGTGAATTTTGAGTCCATATTTCCAAGGATTATGGGAGTTAGAAAAAATCAATTTGTATCGCAAAATATTTCCATAGCTACCCCCTTTGTTCTAAATTTTCGACAAAAAAATTATAAAAAATGCTAAAAATTCGTAAAGAGGGGTTTTTTTGGCCAAAAAATTGACTGGCACAATCAGTTTTGTGATAAAATCATTATTTCGCCTTCAAATAGAGTCATGAAATTTTCGAAAATCCACTTTTCAAAACAAAAAATACTCATAACTCGACTAATAGGAAAGATAGAACGTTCTAGTCTTGACCAATCGATAGAGGGGACAATTTTACATATTTTAGTGAATTTTGAGTCCATATTTCCAAGGATTAAGGGAGTTAGAAAAAAGCAATTTGTTTCTCAAAATATTTCCATTCCTACCCCTTTGTTCTAAATTTTCGACAAAAAAAGATAAAAAATGCCTAAAATTCGTAAAGAGGGTTTTTTTGGCCAAAAAATTGACTGGCACAATCAGTTTTGTGATAAAATCATTATTTCGCCTTCAAATAGAGTCATGAAATTTTCGAAAATCCACTTTTCAAAACAAAAAAATACCCATAACTCGACAAATAGGAAAGATAGCACGTTCTAGTCTTGACCAATCGATAGAGGGGACAATTTTACATATTTTAGTGAATTTTGAGTCCATATTTCCAAGGATTATGGGAGTTAGAAAAAATCAATTTGTATCGCAAAATATTTCCATAGCTACCCCCTTTGTTCAAAATTTTCGACAAAAAATTATAAAAAATGCTAAAAATTCGTAAAGAGGGGTTTTTTTGGCCAAAAAATCGACTGGCACAATCAGTTTTGTGATAAAATCATTATTTCGCCTTCAAATAGAGTCATGAAATTTTCGAAAATCCACTTTTCAAAACAAAATATACTCATAACTCGACAAATAGGAAAGATAGAACGTTCTAGTCTTGACCAATCGATAGAGGGGACAATTTTACATATTTTAGTGAATTTTGAGTCCATATTTCCAAGGATTATGGGAGTTAGAAAAAATCAATTTGTATCGCAAAATATTTCCATAGCTACCCCCTTTGTTCAAAATTTTCGACAAAAAAATTATAAAAAATGCTAAAAATTCGTAAAGAGGGGTTTCTTTGCCTAAAAATCGACTGGCACAATCAGTTTTGTGATAAAATCATTATTTCGCCTTCAAATGGAGTCATGAAAATTTCGAAAATCCACTTTTCAAAACAAAAAATACTCATAACTCGACAAATAGGAAAGATAGAACGTTCTAGTCTTGACCAATCGATAGAGGGGACAATTTTACATATTTTAGTGAATTTTGAGTCCATATTTCCAAGGATTATGGGAGTTAGAAAAAATCAATTTGTATCGCAAAATATTTCCATAGCTACCCCCTTTGTTCAAAATTTTCGACAAAAAAATTATAAAAAATGCTAAAAATTCGTAAAGAGGGGTTTTTTGGCCAAAAAATCGACTGGCACAATCAGTTTTGTGATAAAATCATTATTTCGCCTTCAAATAGAGTCATGAAATTTTCGAAATCCACTTTTTAAAACAAAAAATACTCATAACTCGACTAATAGGAAAGATAGAACGTTCTAGTCTTGACCAATCGATAGAGGGGACAATTTTACATATTTAAGTGAATTTTGAGTCCATATTTCCAAGGATTATGGGAGTTAGAAAAAATCAATTTGTATCGCAAAATATTTCCATAGCTACCCCCTTTGTTCTAAATTTTCGACAAAAAAATTATAAAAAATGCTAAAAATTCGTAAAGAGGGGTTTTTTTGGCCAAAAAATTGACTGGCACAATCAGTTTTGTG